>CAUJRU010000535.1:0-524021 GCA_963277665.1 Viscum album
AGGGTAGGCATAATTAGGGAATTGGGTCAAAGCACCACTTAAATTGGTGCTTGACTAATTTCGAGAGTATAGCGCCACTTCAAGTGGCATCATGCATCAATGCCACTTGAAGTGGTGCTAGTAGTGTACAGTAGACACGATGAGCGCCACTTGAAGTGGCACCGATCCCTTTGGGGTTAGCCACCTGGCGCCACTTCAAGTGGCGTCGAGACATAAAGAAGCCTATGAAATTGGCTCGCCCCCCACTTCCCATCCCCACTTCCCATCCCCTTCCTTCCTCACTCTCTCTCTCTACTTCGGCTCTCTCTCTCTATACTTCGGTTGCTCCACCTGCATAGCCACCTCTCTGCAAATTTGAGGTAATCACTGTTTTAAATTTATTTAATATTTTGATTTATTTAAATATTTGTTTAATTCATAAAATTAGTTTATAATTATTGTATTATATTTAGAAATAGTAATATATATTTTTTAAAATGTAGTTAAGTAATTAATTAATTATAAGTAGGTAATTAATTAATTATAAGAAGGTAATTAATTAATTATAAAAAGTTAATTAATTAATTATAAGTGGGTAATTAATTAATTATAAGTAGGAAATTAATTAATTATAAGTAATTAATTAATTATCATTAAGAAATTAATTAATTATCATTAAGAAATTAATTAATTATCGTTAAGAAATTAATTAATTATCGTTAGGCACTTAATTAATTATTGTTAGGCACTTAATTAATTATTATTAGGCAACTAATTAAATGTGATTAGGCGACTAATTAAATGTGATTAGGCAACTAATTAATTGTGATTAGGAACTTAATTAATTGTGAATAAGCACTAAATTAATTGTGATTAGGAACTTAATTAACTATGATTAGACACTTAATTAATTGTGATTAGGCACTTAATTAAATGTGATTAGGCACTTAATTAAATGTGATTAGACACTTGATTAAATGTGACCAGACACTTAATTAATTGTGATTATGCACTTAATTAAATGTGATTAAACACTTAATTAAATGTGATTAGGCACTTAATTAATTATAGTTAGGAAAATAATTAATTATGATTAGGCAACTAATTAATTGTGATTAGGCACTTAATTAAATGTGATTTGACACTTAATTTAATGTGATTATGCACTTAATTAAATGTGATTAGAGAATTAATTAAATGTGATTAGGGAATTAATTAAATGCGATTAGAGAATTAATTAAATGTGATTAGGCAATTAATTAAATGTGATTAGATAATTACTTAAATTAAACGTGATTAGGCAATTAATTAAATGTGATTAGGGAATTAATTAATTCTAATTAGGAAATTAATTAATTCTAATTAGGGAATTACTTAATTCTAATTAGGAAATTACTTAAATCTAATTATCGTTAAGCAATTAATTAATTATTGCTAAGCAATTAATTAATTATTGTTAGGCACTTAATTAGTTATCGTTAGAAACTTAATTAATTATCATTATGAAACTAATTAAATGTGATTAAGAAACTAATTAAATGTGATTAAGCAACTAATTAAATGTGATTAGGCACTTAATTAAATGTGATTAGGCACTTAATTAATTTTGATTAGGCACTTAATTAAGTGTGATTAGGAACTTAATTAATTGTGATTAGGCAATTAATTAACTGTGATTAGGTACTTAATTAACTATGATTATTCACTTAATTAAATGTCATTAGGCACTTAATTAAATGTGATTAACACTTAATTAACTGTGATTAGGCACTTAAATCTAATTAGGCAATTGCTTAAATCTAACTAGGCAATTACTTAAATCTAACTAGGCAATTACTTAAATCTAACTAGGCAATTACTTAAATCTAACTAGGTAATTAATTAAATCTAACTATGTAATTAATTAGTGAAGTAGTTATATTAATTAGTGATGTAGTTATATTAATTAGTGAATTAGTTATATTAATTAGTGAAGTAGTTATATTAATTAGAAAAGTAGTTATATTAATTAGAAAAGTAGTTATATTAATTAGTGAAATAGTTATATTAATTAGAGAAGTAGTTATAGATTGATTCTAGAATATACCCTTGCATTAAATTATAGGTATGATAATGAATTTAGTTTTCCATCTACCTTGACCTCAGTTTGTAATTGAAGTTATGAACTTGAATTTAGTAGTTGAATATATATTTTTTCATATTAAGTGCTAGAGTTGTCATGAAATGAATGCTCTATTGAGTAAAGTATCCTCGAGTAGAGAGGATTTGGGTTGGACCACATACTTTCCTAAAGGCTTTCCTTGTCCAGGAAAGTGAATGGGGTTGGCTATCTATCACTCCTGGATTACTCATGTGGAGTTTTTCAATTTTGTATAACTCTATTCTTTTACACAACTTGTTGATGTACCTCATGCATATAATGCATGTGGATATGTATGAATATGTTTGACTTCTATTTTTGGGTAAGTAACACAAACTTGTGGGTTGTGTAAAGAGTTACACATCAATATGGTTTGAACATATTGATTTGGTGGAGGGATTAGGATTCCAACCTGAATTACTAGAAGCATGCATACATAATTTGATTCTCTAATCAGATTTAATTTATAACGATGGTTTATTTTAGATAAAAAAGATGTCTACCTATATTTATTGCAACAGTAAAATAGTGGATACATAACAAGGATGTAGTTATAGTACACATCTAGAAGCTGTTGTGATGCTTGGAGGATGTACTACTTTGGAAGCTGTGCAAAGGAAAATTCATTGAAAGTTAAAACTATTAAGGAATCAAGTGATAGAGTCCATCACATTCAGATATATTCAATATATAGATAGGTTTTGACATGTGGCCTATCTGGTAAATGATGATGAAGATTGGGAATAATTACTTTCATTGGTTAAGTATCTACTTGAGAATAAAATGATGGAGTTTTATGTCTCTATAGCTACAATGGAGGTTCCATCGACATTGGAAGTTGGACCATCTCAATGTCATGAGACTGTGTCATATGCTCCTACACATCAAGAAGTTCCATTAGCATTGGTAGTTGTTCCATAATTTCCCTCAACCACAGTTTCAATGGATAGTCCTCCACATACTTTAAATGCATTGGTCGATGATTTTGAGGATGATGAAAATTTCAAAGAAGAAGATAAAGAGGAAGTTGAAGAAGAAGAAGAGCATGCTGAAGAACAGTCTGTGCCCACTCATGTGAGGTTCAACCGACCATTTAACCATCCTTAACTATTGGCTTCATGGTTGACTGAAGGCATGAATTGGTTTCCAGAATTTGATTGGTCAGTTATTACTCCCAGTTCAGAATTTCTAGGAATCATTAGTGGCACAAATTGAGTGTCAAATGATAGTGTTCTGTATATTGGAAGATAGTTTGATAGCAAAGAAGTAATGAAAAATGTGATAAAACAATATCACATTAAAATACATTACTCTTATGTTGTAGAAGAGTCAAATAGGTCTTACTATTTGATTCATTGTGACAAATATGAATCGAACTATCAAACGCATTTGCGATCTAGAATTAATAACACTTTTCACAGCTGGCACATCACTAGATTTACTCCACACACTTGTGTGAACCCAAGATTGTCATAGGAACAATCTTCAATAGATGTTGATTTTGTTTTAACTATTATTGTTGAAATGATTAGAGAATGTCAAGACGTTTCTGCAGTTCTGGTGATGGAGCGAATCAAACAACTTTTTGGGTATAAAATCTCTTACTGGAAGGTATGGGTGGCACAAAAAAAGGATATTGTGAAAGTGTACGGTGATTGAGATGACTCTTATCGAGTTTTACCACAAATTTTGGATCTTTTACGACACAATAATCAAGTGTTATATCAGTTACATACTGCTAAATATATTAACCAACACAACCAATTTGATTGCTCAATAGTTGTGTTTGATAGATTATTTTAGACATTTTTACCATTTGTGGCAGCTTTTAGACATTGCAAGCAGTTTATACAGATTGATGGCACATTTCTATATGGAAATTATACATGAACTTTATCGATTGCCACCATAAAAGATGAAAATCGAGCCCCTCTACCTTTGGCATTTGCAATTGTGGAGAAAGATAACTTCTAATCATGGAGTTGGTTTTAGCATTTCTTCGAGAGTTTGATACGGATGTGGAAGAGATTTTTCTTATTTTAGATCAACACCATGAAATCAAGGAGGTGGTACAGTCTGAGGGCATTTCATGGATACCAACCTATGACCATCATTGATACTGTATTCAACACATTTCCAACAATTTGTGAAAGAAGATCAAAAATGAGTCGATGATGAAAGCAATCTTAAAAATTGGTATGAACATCCTTTTGCGTTTTAATTTTTTTGTCATAGTAATTTTCATATCTGTTCAGATGATTTCTTGTTTGATAGAATATGAGCCTCAACAACAAAGGATGGAGGAGCGTCTTTAAGATATTCATAGAGTGAATCCAGAAGTGTATGATTACATGATGTTAATTCCAAAGAAGAAATAGTCATTGGCATATGATGATGGGAGGAGTTACAGTCATATAACGACCAACATTGTAGAATGTATAAATAGAGTTTTCAAGGGAGTTTGAAAATTACCTATCATAGGTAAATACTAATATTTGATTATATGTTACTCAGAAGAGATACAATTATAATATAATATTAGTCTAATGTCGTAAATCTAAATTACAGGTTTGGTACAAGAGATCCTCTATCATAGTGTAAAGTACTTTCTGGAATGAGGAAAGCAGGCTGAAGAGGTATTGAACAGAGGGATGCTCTATGGACACCATTTCTAGCATGAGCTAGATAAGGTTCTTTAGGAGGTTTTAACTTACCATGTAACTACATTTAATCATCCAGATAAACGATTTGAGGTCATTGAGCCTGGTGATGCTGTGGCTTGTAGAAATGGTCGTGTGCGAGTTGTTTCACTGGAGAAGCATTACTGTGAATGTGGAAACTTTTAGGCATTGAGATATCCTTGTGGCCATGTGATTGTAGTATGTGATTACGTACACGTATCTTGGGAGCAATTCGTTGATCCAACTCATCAGCTCAAGAGCATTAACTCCTGCTACAGTACTCTGTGGATGCCAATCAGGGAATATCAGAATTTTCAGCCGTCTGATAGAGCACCCACGCTTCTATCGAACAACACTAGACTTCGGCCTAAAGGGAGGCCAAAGTCTACTCATATTCAGAATGAGATGGATTGACCTAGTGAACAACCAGCTGGATGAAGGTGAAACATATGCCTCCAGGAAGGTCATACAAAGACACGTTGCCCTAAACACATAGGGCAATCATCTAATGGTTGAAATGAATCATGTACTCTATCAGTTGTTGTAAAAGTTTTTACATGTAATCATTTTTATCATTATGACCATTTATAATCATATTTGTCTTATTTGTATATAGGGTAACTTTTAGAAAATGTACTTATATATTATAAACATTTCAAACATTGGTTAATAGAATTACATAAATACAAATTATTATATACATTAAAAAACAATTCAAACTGTCAATGTTACCATAATTTCAATTGACATTCTTTGTTGAACTGTCAACACTGCATGAGTAGATTTAAAAAAAATACCAACTCAAAAAAAGGAATCTACCTATATAAGAAAGCATTTTTACGTCGTGTGTGGGTTCATTTAAATACCGTATTTTGGTTTGTTTTTGTTTCGACTGATGTAGTGTGATGGAATAATTGTGATTTTTATTTGGCTTTATTGATCAATGAATCCTCACACGACGCCGAAATGTTTTCTTATACAGGTATATTCCTTTTTTTTGAGTTGGTTTTGTTTGTTTAAAGCTACTCTTTCAGTGATAACCATTTAAAGGTTCACATTAAAAAAAAACCATTTGAACTATGAAATGAAAATGTTATCAGACTTTTGTAATAAAAGATGAACTTACAATGGCCACAAAAAAATGAGGAAACTCCGAACGTCTTCACCCCAACACCCTAACATGGGAGACAACAACTGACCCAATGTGTTTATGCTTATTTCAATCATTATATGATAAATTTCATACCTTACATGATAAATGTCATATATTACATGAAATTAATGTTTTACTGTTTGTAAATTCAGATGAAGTAGCCACTATTATCTACCTAGGAGACGCACATGTCACACGATGTGTTGGCGCGAAGACTTTTCAAACATCTTTCTGTTCGGAGAGCACATCATTTCCATCATGAGGCACCCCCAGTAGCTATTTTCCATACCTTAGACGTGCTGGATTTTATAGAGTTGCTATGTGCGACTTCAAGACTATTGATCACCATTTGATTGCTACATTAGTTGAGAGATGGTAGCCAGAGACACACACATTTCATCTCCCAAAGGGGAGATGGCCATCACTTTAGAGGACGTCACCTACATGCTTGGTTTACCCATCCATGGACATGCAGTTATAGGTAACAGTAGTGACGACTGGGCTATAGTCATACAGAGGCTACTAGACATTGACATTGTCGGTGCACGAGGTGTCCTCCTGGGTTCGCGCTTGCACATGAGGTGGCTTGATCAAAATTTCAACATCATTCCTGATGATGCATATGAGGAGATACTTATTCAGCACACACATGCATGCATTTTGAGGCTGCTCAGAGGTGTCTTGTGCATCGAATACTCTACCGCTTTGGTACACATGATGTACCTCCCATTACTTGAGGATCTATATCAGAAGGCTACATACAGTTGGGGGTCCTCTGTATTAGCATATCTATACAGATCACTTTGTACTAGTTTTCATGAAGATTCACATCAGATTGCATGTTGCATGGTGTTAGTACAGATGTGGGCCTGGGAGCATTTTCCACGCATCTCTCCTTGAGCCATCGCACCACTTGCACCGGAGCTATTTCAGGACTATCCTCAGGAACAATGGTATGTCTACATCATTACTTTCAGTTATTTAGTAATTTTGTTATTGTTTTTTATAAAATTACCATATATTAATCTTTTTTAACTAGGTGGAGTTAGTCTTAGAAGTATGCACATACTCCGAGACATAGTGTGCACAACTTCCAATAGATATTCGACGCCATGGTGTCAGTTGATGTAAGTTAAAAAAATACTTTTTTATAGTCAAATTTGTTTTTTTATCACTATTTTAAGTTATTTCAATATAATCTCAATAAAATTTTCATGCTAATATATGACTTATTTTTTTGAGTTTACATTTCAGGTTTCATGGACTCTATATATCGGTCATGTCTATGCATCACTTCCACCTTATTGCAAAACTAGGGTTGGAGATCATGAGGTAGTGGTGCCACTCATCCACTTCCACACCATTGAGTGGCACCAGCCAGACTGGGTCATGCACCATTTCGGTTTCATACAACATATCCCCATGCCACCAGGACAACCTGTTGATTTACATTCGATTGTGCTTACAGGCAGACAAACGACAAACTGGCGGTGATTTCATGCATCTTATACTGAGCTGTGGGACACGCGTTCCAGATTTAGTATAATTCCATTTGGATATACCACAACACGCAGTCAGTTATCTACTCAGAGGGATTATGCAGACTGGTATCGACATCACACCTTCCTGCATCTTACACGCAAGGGGATTGAAATTCAGCAATTGGTATGTTTACTAATAGTTATTATTTTTGTTTAAATCACTTTTGGTATTAATTTTAATGTTATTTCATTTGCAAGAAAATGACATTGGTCATCTTGTACATAACACATAGTCCCAGTAGGATGCATATATTAGGTGAGATGTAGTTCATCAGGAAGTGTTGGCTCTCCTCGATCATCTTCGGTTGATACGTGACAGTTTTTTGGATGAGGATCCAGAGGTATATCATGATCCATATCCTCTAGATGAAGCTCCTAATGATGATGATGTCCTTACTATGGATATTAAGGATGATGCACCACCACCACCGTCACCAGTTGGACGACAAAGACGAGTACATCAGGAGGGCCAGATGCAATGACATCGACATCCGAGAGCGGCTCCTGCAGATGCTGTCGCACCACAGAGAGACGATCCGGCCCAACTAACTGATGATATTTCACATTAGGGAGGTGATTATATACCACATATGTCATCTCTGTAGATTACTATGGACTTCGATCTGGGTTCGGTCACACAGCTTATGGCGGGCCCCTCCCGATGAGGCCTTCTTCAGTGCCCCATTTCTACCATTTATAGGAGCTTTGGTGCCATATGGTGTCCCATATGATTTTGGGACATCCTCCTCACATGGTTTTGGTCATTACTCTACACAACACCATGGGGAGGCACCAGAAGCACCGAAATAGGAGGAACCCATAGCTAGGACACCAGATCAACACGAACTTCGGACGCGGAGAGGACATGAGATTCAGACGCCGCATTGCGGTACTCAGGGGCATCGTCATTGATGTTTTCAGATGTCATGTTGTATATATTAAAAAACGTATTTAATATGATAAGTAATTGTTGTTTAAGACAAATCACAGGAAAATCAAAAATATAGTAAATACAAACTAATTTAAATTAACTATTAATAATTTATATATTTTCAAAGTCTCATAATTGTAACATTATTATACTTTATGTATGTGACTTTAGAAGCGTATAAATTATAAAGTACAAGTAAAATCTAAATAAATTTTTTCACATAGACTAAAAATATAATAATTTATTGAAAAATGAAAAGAAAAATAAATATATAGTAAACAAAAAATATTTTACATGAAAACTTAAATATTTAAAAACATTACTTTTATAATTATATATTTTTAAAAATATTTATAAATGTAAATGAATAATTATTAATTAAATAATTAATAATTAACTAATTAAATATTGTATAATTAATAATTATATTAATAATTAACATATTAATTATTAGAAAATTAAAAATTATATAATTAATAAATATATTACTAATTAACTAATTAATTATTAAATATTTCATATATGTTTAATCCATATTTTAAGTTTCATTTATATTTAATTTATATTTTATAGTCTTTCAAAACCACGTTCTTGAAACATTTTTATCTTTCAAGTAGGTGGATTTGAAATCTTATAAATTATTTTTGAGGAACATTGTTTACAAATTTCTTTTTATTTTCAACTATTTATTATATGTTTAATCCACATTTTAAGTTTCATTTATATTTTTCTTATAGTTTATATTTTATATTCTTTCAAAGTCACGTACTTGAAACATTTTTAAGTTCAAAATAGGTGGATTTGAAAGCTTATAAATTATTTTTGATGAATATTGTTTACAAAATTATTTTTATTTTTAACTATTTATTGTATGTTTAATCCATTTTTTAATTTTCATTTATATTGGTCATATAGTTTATTTTTTATAGGCTTTCAAAGTCACATACTTGAAACATTTTTAAGTTACAAGTAGGTGGCTTTGAAAGCTTATAATTTTTTTTATCAAAATTATTTATGAAATTCTATTTATTTTAAACTATTTTTTATATGTTTAATCCATGTTTTAAGTTTTATTTATATTTCTCTTATACTTTATATTTTATAATCTTTCAAAACCACTTACTTGAAACATTTTTAAGTTTCAAGTAGGTGGATTTGAAAGCTTATAAATTATTTTTAGTCAACATTGTTTATGAAATTCTTTTTATTTTCAACTATTTATTATATGTTTAACAATATTTCAAATTTATAAGCTTTCAAATAATACTATTGTTATTAAAAATTTATTATATGTTTAACAATATCTCAAATTTATTTATAAATAAATACTTATAACTATATAAATATAGATTAGTAATTATAGATTTAAAATTATATATATATGTAAAAATATATAATTATAAATATATAAGTATAAATATAATTACAATATAATTCTAAATATAATTCTAAATATAATTATACATATATATATATACATATGAATATTAAATATATTTATAAATAAATTTTAAATATATATGTAACAATATTTTCAAAATTATATATTTGAAAATATATTTATATTTATATAATTATAAATATTTATCTATAAAGATAGGTTTATAATTATATAATTATAAATATATTTTTTAATTAAATATATAAATAAAACATACACAAAATCGGCAAGAAAAAAACAAACACAAAGTGCCACTTGAAGTGGCGCTTTGTTATTTTATACTTATTAATTATTTATACTTATTAATAAGTATAATTAATAAGTATTTTTAATTAATAAGTATAATTAATAAGTATAAATAATTAATAAGTGTTAATTATAAATATATAATTATTTATTTATTAATAATTTATAAATAAATATATAATTATAAGTATTTATTTATTAATAAATATATAAGTATTTACAAGTATTTATAATTATAAATATATTTTTTATTTAAATATATTTATATAAATATATTTATGTTTATAAATATATAATTCTAATTATATATATACACATAATTATATTTATTAATTATAAATGTTTATACTATTATATTTATAATCATAAATATATATTTATATAAATAGATCCTTATTTATAATTATATATTTAAAATTATATTTATAAATTCATAATCACAATTCCTTAGATTTATTTATATTTAAATATATTTATATTATATATAGTTATTTATTATTATAAATATATATTTATGTATTTATAAATATAATCTTAAATACATATTTATAAATAAAAATTTATTTATTATTTATATGTAAATATATTTATATTTATAATTATATTATAATTATAGATTTATTATAAATATATATAATGGGTAATCGGGTGAAAAAAAAGCTAAAGCGCCACTTCAAGTGGCGCTTTGTGTTTTTATACCAAAGTACCACTTGAAGTGGCGCTTAATAATCCTATTTCCCTAAATAAATTCAACCTAAACCCATTAAAAAAAACCCTATCTCTAAAATCGCCGGTTGAGACCCTATCGCTTCATCAGATCATTTAGGTTTTCACTTTTTAGATGGTTGTTTTATTTTTATATGGTTCAAGACCCTTATACAAGTATGATATGGGTACGGCTACCAGGTTTTCCCTTACCTTTCTATAATCCTATAATTATAAAGCTAGCGGGTGGTAAGGCCCAATTTTTTTCGATCCTAATATTGGGTAATGCCTGTGACTATATTGAATAATGATTGTCTATTACAACATGAAATCATTGTATACCATTTTCAAAAAAATTACAATGATTGAAATATATAAATAATTTATTTAATGACATACAAAATCTTTAATTACACAAGTATACAGACACTGGTATGATTATTTTTACACCAATATGCATAATCAATAGTCAGTATAGTTATAAGTATGTGCATATTATTTAACCAGCATGCATGGGTTTATGTTACTGTAATTAATTCTATATGCATAGATTAATTTATTTAGACACTAACATATCAATTAGGATTAGTAAACCTATATAGTTTTCAATTGAAAAGTTCATAATGTAGTTCATTACACATAATATGCATTCACCCAAATTTACATTTCTTTCCATGTTGCACACATATTTTTCCCATTATTCATTTTCAATCATATCTAGCAAGATATTATCATAGAAAAATTACATCGTATAGATAATCAAGTATAATAATATTCATTATTGGATATTGATAACATGATTCATTGCAACGATAGATCATTAAAAAATTATCCTTTTATACCTCTTCCAAATTCATATACTACATTCGTTGGAAACAAATTGTTCACATCAGAATAAAATTATGATAAGGATAATCTTCAAGAATAATTTTCTATTTTGAGTGGAAAATAAACCACATAATAGAAATATGTGCTAACCACTATTATTAATGCATCAAACACATCCAAGAGGGGTGTGTTATTTGTACATGGATATAGAGGCACAAGTAAAACTTTCTTATGGAAAACAATAATGACATAACTATGCTCTGAGGTTCATATTGTAATTTTTTTAGTTTTAAGTGGTATAATATCCTTTCTCTTCCTCGGTAAAATAATAACACACTCATTTTTTATTCCAATTATAGTTACAAAAAACTATACTTGTAGTATACAATAAGGAAATTAATTGTGGTATAAATTTTTCATAGAACAAAATTAATTATTTGGGATGAGGAACTAATGGTTCACAAATATTTATTTGAAGCACTAAATCATATCTCAAGGTATATAATTTTAACAAAAAATACACATTCATTTCAACTACCTTTTGGTGGGAAAACAATTGTATTTAGTGGTGAGTTTTAATTAATATTGTCGGTTGTTCATATAAGAAACAAAAGTAATATTGTATTTGTAACTATAAAATACTCATATCTTTGGAAACATTGTAATGTTATTAAACTCATGATGAAATTATTTCCACTAACAAATCTATTGAATATGTGGAATTATAACATTTTTTTAATTTGGATTCTTAAAATAGGTGATAGAGTGCTTAGTGAAAGAAAGATGACAATATAGATATTGAAATTCCATAATACTGTCTAATTATTGCATTTTAGAACCCATTTGATGCTATTGTTCAAAGCACATACACCTCTTTATAAAAAAATAAAATGTTACTAAATACTTAAAGGAATGATCTATCTTAGCACCAACATGTAATGTTGTGAAACACTAAATGAATACATTTTTATCTTTATTCCTAGAGAATATAATGTTTATCACAGTTATGATTTAGTCTATCAAGAAATTTTGGATAGAGACACACATGAAAACATATATACACTATATATTTTTAATGGAATTGATGTATATGATTTTCCATATCTTAAAATAATCCTTAAAGTGGGGGTACTAATTATGTTACTATGGAATGTTGAAAATATTTTAGAGTTTGTAATGGAACCCGATTAATAGCCACAGATTTGGGAGATCATGTAATTAGAGCACAAATATTGACTAGGACTCATTCTGGAAAAAAGGATTACATAACCATGATTAAATAAAAAATGGATAGTATTAAGTATGAAGTGTATATATGTTTTGTCATTACTTAATCATTTTAATATACCACTCTGTATTTTTATCGTCTACTATACAAAACTATCTCTATTATAATTACATATTATGGGAATATAATTTATTCAAAATAATCATTCAATACTAAAACCTTAGTAACTATATTAATACCCAAAATGTTATTTCTTTTTTATCATTAAATGAAAACTACACAACAATAGATATCAAAATTCTGTTGACATTAACAATGTTTATCTAAAATTTATTCTCCACAATTTAATTACAACTATCTTTAATATTAATTTTATTCTATGAGTGACACTGATACATGTAGTAAACAAAAATTCAATCTACAATTAGTGGATGAAAACTTATAACAAAGTGCAGATTAATTCTAAATGAAGGTCTATGTTATGTAATACAAAACTTCCATATTAGTGAAAATTAAGGAAATTATTTTGCAAGCCAGCATAAGCACAAAATAATTTTTAATTTGATCACTCATATAAGACACTGTGACACATAATTTATACATTTTTAATTCAAATTCATATCATTTTATGAAATCAAACAAAGAAAGGTGTGTGGGGAATTTCTTATAGGTATATTTACATAAAATTTTATAATTATATTATTATCTTATCACACTTAAATTAATGATAATTTAATACTATATATTATTGGAAATCTACCCCAACATGAACCAATCCATGCATGGGGTAAATAAAAATATAATGAAAATTAATCTGATGGATAACATGAATTTTAAATTTATTTTTCAGAAATAAATCCCCATATACTTACTATTATTTAATAGATTACACTTATAATTAAATGTTATAGAGGAATAACTATTTTATTGCACACCTTGGGATGAATTTTCCAAATAAGTTACTATGCTTCTTAAAGATAAAATAGATCCGACTAACATTTGATTCTTGCTCATGGAAACATTTCATATTGTACAATAACATAAACTGATGCTTTATATATACCTATATTGAGTATTCATTTACCAGATTCTGTTTATGACTGTAACTATTCATGCTTTAAATTCTGATATTAACATTAACATTAAAATTTAAAATTTACTAATTCATATCCATCACTGATCAATATGATGAAAAAACCTGAAAAACCATGTGATAACAAGAGCACTCTATCCTCTGTATCTAACATGTCATCTGGAACATTATTCCACCTCTTTGATAAGAAAAAAACTTTAAAAAAATTAGTTCATGCACATAGGTCAATCATGAATTTAATTATTGGAAATATAATTATTATTACTATCTCAAAATACATCATAATTTTACTTAAAACATTCCAAAAATTACATTGATTTTTTGGATTACAAGTTACAAAGTGCATCAAAATAGTCAGAGTGATAAAAAATTCCAAGCAACTATAACTGGTTTAATGAATCGTTCATTTCTTATAGAAAAGTGTCACATTTCTTGAATGAAAACATTTAGTGTCATAACTACAATGTATCACTGCTATAGACTATTCCAAGGTACTATTTTTTAAAAAAATTCAAAAGCTTATATTCAATTATAATGATATTTTGAAGGTTTTAACAACGTTCAATTTAATGCAAAACTAAAATTTTCTAACAACCCACTTATTCATTATGAACATTATTAACTTTTAAAGACTATTATATCAATTTATATCCAACAAATGACATACAACACTAACAACTTCAAAACATTAGATTATTACAACATATAAACAAATTACATTTCTATTTTACATGATATGTTATCAAATAGAGGAGATTAAAAAATAATTTCATACTACATCAATGTAAAATTAAATGAAAGATTGAACAGATAAAATAAATATCAAATGATTTGTTTAAATTTTTTCTTGAAATGTATAGGGTTATTAATTAGACAACTGTTTTATAAATAATTGAAACTCAATACTTTTTTGTTTTGTTTTATATATTAAATAACATACAATCTTTCATTGATTTATATTCCTATATTTCATATGTCCATAAGTTTTAATATAAAAATTTTACTTTTCTTTGATTTACAATCTATCTCACCCTGTGAAAGTGCATCGGTGGGGGTACTTTTAATTATAAATGTAATATATTAAATAATAGTAAATAGAATGGGATTTATTTTTAAAAAATGAATTCAAAATTACCTATCATTAATCAAATTAATTTGTATTCTATTATTATTTTTCCCCATACATGGATTGGTTGAGGAAAATATAGCTTTCCAATAACCTTTAGTATTACATTTTCATTAACATAAGTGTGAAAAAATAATAATATAACTATAAAATTTTAGAAGTTGATAAAATTTGATGGAAATATACCTGTAATAAATTCCTTAAGTACCTTCATTTGTATGATTTCATTAAATGGTATGAATTTGTTTCATGAACCAAACCAGATAACCTAGTATCCAGATGCCTGATCCAGCCCTGACATAAACCAAAGGGAATTTATGATCCCCATGAGTTGATGACTAGCATTTGACATCGTACATGATCAAAGAGGGAATGAATTTTACAAAAAAAACAGAAGATAAAAGATTAAAAGTTAGTATACTCAACACTTCAAAAGGATAAAGTACCAGAAACAAATAGGTAAAATATAAATACAATAATCCCAAAGGAAACATCATCTTAATATGACAACATCAAACTAGATAGAAAAGTTATCAAAGATCCTGTGTAACAAGTGGAAAATAGATCCACCAGTCACCATCATCACTCCACAGTCCAAAGGATCAAGAACACCCAAGACCACCAAGTGGAACTTTCCCTTTGCCCAGATTTGGCATAAGAAAGTATACAAATGTCTGAAGGTAAAGGTAGCATATGAGATATAAAGCCCATTATGGTCTCACTAAGTGTTCCATAATCAATAGGATAACAATTAACCATTTATGCTATCAATTTGAATAAAATAATGCATGGGATTTCATTTTCATATTTTGAACCAAAACATTATTTCATTCAAATATATGGAACACATATCAAAATAACTTTCAAACATGCTTAAATAAACATTTTATATAAAACTGTTATGTAAATCAGTTGGCATGAATAAAGTGTTAGAGTTGGTGTCCTAGGACCAAATATTTATACTTTGATTACATGTGATTATCTATTTAATGAGAATAATATTAATTGTTAATATATATATATAATATCCATGTTCTTTATTATTCATAAACACCATTTTAGTTCATTTTACACTTTGAACATCATTTCACATTATGATTGTAATTCCCCCTTAAAATGCACTATTACATGGTACAATTTTGAACACCTCCTAAAATAAAAAATGACCTTTATTATATTTTTTTATTTTATTTTCAGGTCTCTCATGCTATAAGGAAAAATTCATACTTTTTAAGTATCTGAAGATTCACATTGGAAGACCAACAAAATGAAATATCATGGAAACACATTCTGGGCAAAGTAAACTGGACATACGCCCAATAAAGAGACTGTAGAAGCCAGGATCCAAGCCCAATGATTCTCAAAATTTAACTTAAGATATATTAAATCATGGGTAAAATCTCATTAAATAGTGTCCAAAGCTAATTCTTATTTTTGAATGAAGTTCCAGGCAGCCCAAGTTAGAGATAAATTTCTGGGCCCGATTCTGTGGCCCAGAAAAACATCCCACCATTTTACACATATATAGTAAAAAATAAACTATTTTGGGATGAAACTTGAAATAAGTTTAGGGTATATCCTAAGATACATTTTTTTATTCTATGGACCACTCCTATTTGGCCATATATAAGGTCATATAGGCACATCTGTTCAGTGGATGCATGATGGCTGCAACTTCGGGTCAAGGGTGAAAAAGTCTCCTATCCCTTACTTTCCACCACCCTAGGACTACCAACATTAATTTAGTAGACTTGTAAAGATGGGGGATCGACCCAAGGATCCCAAAATGTCTATTTAAGGTAGTGGTTTTGGAGTATTTAATCATCTTTGGTGCTTTCTTTCATTGTAATGTTATACTGCAATTTTGTTGTCTCAAGTTTGTCTTTCACATGCAAGTTGTTCTAATTCATCTTAGTTTCTTAATAAAAGTTATTCTTCTCCTCTTATTATATTATTATTCATATCACATTGATACCTTTGGCTCAAGGTGCGAATTTATTCACACCAAACTTTGTGAAATTATCACACAATGGTGGAGTGATCATTATTTCATTGTTTTCTTTTTTTACTTCTCCATTTCCTCCCTCATGAGTCTACTTCCCGCTTCCATTGAAACCATAGAATCAATGGAGGGATAACCCGATTATGGTTTGATCCAAGGGAGTAGAAATGGGATGGATTTAATTTTATTTATCACCCCATTAATGTCTAATCACTTATTTTAATTGGGATTTTTATTTGATGATTTTAAAGCTTCTTCATCCTTGTTGAATTTTAAGGCCACATACTTTAAGTGATAATACGAAAATTTACCTTGGAGTGCTCATAAATTCGATCCTAAAAGTGTATAGGTGATTAGTATTATGGTGTTTTGGTATTAAACTAGTAAGTGATGAAGTTTTTTGATCTTCTTGAATAAACCCATATCAAATATAAGAAATTGAAATTGTTAAAAAAGAATTTCATCAAATCCACCCCTTGTAATAACCTAGGATCAACCTTTCTCATAATTTTAATTCACTTCAGTCACGTAGTTTTCGCTTAAACTTATCTAAAATTAACCCAAATTTGTCCACTTAATAGCCAAAATCAGTAAATAGAATGTGTGTGTCTATAGGTTTTCTTAGGTCTCTGAGGAATTTACAACCCAAGATACTCTACAATTGACCGCTTAACCCTAAAAACTTGGGTAAATTTGGGCAAGGCCAAATTTTGGTGCCATTTTCAGGGACCTAAGTATGTTATCTTAGAAACTAGCTTCCTTTTCTCACCCCACTTCTCTAATATCATCCCCAATTTCATTTCTAGGGAAAACCCTTTTGAACAAATCTAAACATGGGGAACCTCTCCTTACTTTTATCACTCACACCAAGTGTGATGTACAATGACCATCCTAGTTTCTAATGGTGGGATAATCAACAACCTATTGAGCCAAATTTTTTTAACTCCTATTCTCCACAAAACATTCCAACCTATTATGAGTTCCAATCCCAACAAGGCCAATCATAACATCCTTCTGTGGAATTCCAACAACTTAATTATCCTATTGGAATAGACCATCTATCTCAAACCCTTACCCATATTTATATGCATCCATTAATTGAGAAATTGTGTCAACAAATGGATATAATTAATTATGAAGTTTCATCATTGATATTAGAACTACAAAGCATTGGAACAGTTATGGAACCCATTCCCAGTCAGGTTGTCCATTCCTTATCATTCATAAAGGAATATTGTTACACACAAACATCTCATGAAAATGCTAAAGAAATTTCCTTTGAACCTAGGAAACCTGAAGAACATGAATTAATAGTTTATGGGTGTTTAAATTAATAGTAAACTAATTTTTTGTATTCACAAGAGGTAAATTTGACATCATGGATTGAGTGTCGTGAATATTATTCCATTAATAATTTTTTAGAACTAAAAATCACTACACCATTGGGAGAAATAATGAACTTTGAGTCCATACCCATTACGGAAACTAATATTTCTAATTTTGTGGTTTAATATTCCATTCAAAAAGAACCATTTTTGTTGAGATATTTGGAAAATGAAACTGAGTTGGATTCAAAATCTCAACCTGTGTCTAAATGTCCTATTCAACCCAAGCTCAAAATTATTGTCCTTCCTTTCCCACTAAATTATAACTTCATAGGGTATAATCATGAAATTTAAATTGTAATTCATTCTTCTCTTGAAACCAAAAAAGTTAGAATGATCATTGATGTCTTAGGAAAGACTATAGAGGAAACTGGATCAACCATTTCTGATATTCCTTGGATTTTCCCACTCATGGTAGAACATAGGTTTGTACATGACAAAAATTATAAAAAAAGAATCAATATCAATAAATTATAAGTAGATAAATATGGGGTATTTAAAATGTTTAAAGTTGGTATTGGGTAAGTTATGGGGGTTCAAGTCGAGCTAAAAACGTTAAAAAAAAGCGATGCATGAGAGGCAACCCGTGATTTTCATGTTTCCAATATTTTTAAATAATCTTTAATTTTCAAATAGGATTAATGAATCATTTTGATATTTAAAATAAAAAAAATAAAAAATAGACTGTTTACCTGTTCTTTTATTATGAGTATAGATGGGTATGAAAGAAGAGTACCATATTCATCCATGTCACGTGGTGTGATCCTTGAGTAATACCTTACCCATAAATTTTAAAAGAAGATAATGTATCATAAATTAATTTTATTTTTATGTATTTGTAGGTTAAAATAAAAATTCAAAAAAAATTAAAAATTAAAAGGACACATCCTAGGTCGTGGGGAAAACCCCGTCACAACCATCGAAGCCGCGGGGACTCGAACCTGGGACCGAAGGGAGACAGGGGAGTGCGCTTACCACTAACCTATAGCTTATAATGCTCCCTTATTCTATAATTTTTGTATATATACTTATATTTTTATTTTTTTATTATATTAATATATATATATATATTGTTTTGTTTTGTTTGTTTGTTTGTTTTTTCCTTTTTCTATTAGGAAACTCTGTAAGTGACATGGATATCAAAGGACTAAATTGGAGCAGCAATAACTTCAACTTCAACCACCAGGTGACTTCATTACATGATCCTAATATTTCAAATTACTTTTATAAGTCATCTCATCTACCTCTACCCCCTTCTAAATTTTATTTTTTAAACACCGGGACACTGTTATTCTAAGTTGGGGGGGGGGGGTGAAAAGAATGAAAAAATAATAATTAATTTTGTGTGCATAAAAAATGTGTGGAAGGAAAATTTTATTTAACCTTGAACATGATAATACACATTGCACACTTTGAAACTGAATATAAAATAATTTAGTATGCTCTGATTCTAATTTTAATCCATGTATAATTACACGAGCATAGATTTTGGAAAGTGTGGCTGTCTAATGTGAAATTTCATCATTTATATTTTCATCCAAATAAAAAAAAGATCACATCACAAGTACTTTGGATAGTGGGGGTATTAGTTTTAGATAATGGGGTACCCCAAATAAATAGCATAGTTTTGGTGATCATTTTATTTTAATATTAGTATTCAATAAAAAAACAAAAAAAAAACAATAAATTGCACGTAGATCAATGAAATGCACTAATGTGTGGATTTTGGAACTTGAGGATCGTGACTTCATAGTTTTCTAGCCCAGAGTTAGTAATTTTATCTCTATTTGTGGTAATTTGACTTTGTTTTTGACTGATTAAACTCGAGATGATGCCCAAGTATGTGGTATTCACTTGGTGCCCTAAGGTCTTTGAGCCTGGGAGTCATCGACAAAGTCTCGCTACATGGGTTGACTCTATTGAGTTCAATTTCAATTACCATGGAAAAATTGAATATATATATATATATATATATACACAAAAAAAATTAATACTCATCTTAATATTGAAATTTGATTTCACCTATATATTCCATTATTTCCCCTGGAATAAAGATGAACCCCCATGTCTATTGTGATACACAACACATCATCATGCTTAATTGATATTTGATGAAATATGACGATGAATTTGAACAAAGTAATGGGCTTGGGATTGGGATATGCTTATTAAACTATCTTGTATTAAAATATTTTGATAGGTTTCATGATTTTTTGGTATAAGGGTTCTTGGTGATCAATGTGTATTAATTTTTTTTTGGAAAAGTGAATTTGAATTTCATATTATTGAGATACATTTTGCTCGGAACTAACACAACTCAAGTTGGGGGTGAGATTATACACTGAATGAGGATAATATTAATTTTTAATATATATAATATCCATATGATTTATTATTCATAAACACAATTTTAGTTCATTTTACACTTTGAAAATCATTTCACATTATGATTGTAATTCCCCCTTAAAATGCATTATTACATGGTACAATTTTTAACACATCCTAAAATAAAAAATGGACTTGATTTTATTTTAATATTTTTATTTTCAGGTCTCTCATGATACAAGTAACAATTCATAATTTTTAAGTATATGGAGATTTACATTGGTAGATCACCAAAATGAGCTTTCACGACAACACATTCTGGGAAAAGTAAACTGGACAACAGCTCAATAAAGAGACTGTAGCGGCCAGGATCCAAGCCCAATAATTATCAAAATTTAACTGAATATAGATTACATCATGGGGAAAATTTCATTCAAAAGTGGAAAAAGATAATTCAGATTTTTTAATGGAGTTCAAGGCGGCCCAAGTTGGAGATAAATTTCTGGGCCTGATTCTGCGGCCCAGAAAACCATCCCACAATTTTACACATATCTCATAAAACATAAACTCTTTTAGGATAAAACTTGACATATGGTTAGTGTAAATCCTGAGATAATTTTTTTTCTTATATGGACCACTCCAATTCGGCTATCTAGAAGGTCATATAGGCGCATTTGTTAAGTGGATGCAATCTGGATGCAACTTCGGGTCAAGGGTGGAAAAGTCTCCTCTACCTTACTTTCCACCACCCTAGGCCTACTAACATTAATTTAGGAGACTTGGAAAGATGTAGGCTTTACCCAAGGATCCCAAAATTCCTATTTAAGTCAGTGGTTTTGGAGGATTTAATCATCTTTGGTGCTTTCTTTCATTGTAATGTTATGCTGCAATTTTGTTGTCTCAAGTTTGTCTTTCACATGTAAGTTATTTTAATTCATCTTAGTTTCTTAATAAAAGTTATTCTTATCCTCTTATTCTATTACTATTCATATCAAGTTGATTTTGTTGGATCAATGTGTGAATTTATTAACTTCAAACTTTGTGAAATTATCACACAATGGTGGAGTGATCGTTATTTCATTGTTTTCTTTTTTTACTTCTCCATTTCCTCCCTCACGAGTCTACTTCCTGCTTCCATTGAAACCATAGCATCAATGGAGGGATAAAAAAATTATGGGTTGATCCAAGGGATTATAAAGAGGCTGGATTTTATGTTATTTATCACCCCATTAATGTCTAATCACTTCTTTTTAATTGAGATTTTTATTTGATGATTTTAAAGCTTCTTCGTCCTTGTTGAATTTTAAGGCCACATACTTCAAGGGATAATACGAACCTTTAGATTGGAGTGATCATAAATTTGATACTCCAAGTGTATAGATGATTTGTATTATGGTGTGTTGGTATTAAACTAGTAAGCTATCACGAACCAAATCTGGTCGCCGCCCAAACTGGCACCAAACCCAGCTCGTGACATGACCCGAAGGGCGTTTCCTATCCCCACGGGCTGGCACAAGTGCCCGGGTATCATTTATTTAGGTTTGGGAACGATTTACCCGAATATGAAGGCATAAACCATTAAAAACAATCAATAAACTGAATCTGAAAAATTTATACCAAACGATGTTTAAACAAAAACCAGAACTGAATACATAGGTTTAGAGTCAATACAAAATGTCCAAAGACACAATGGAATAGAAACAAAATAGCCCCATGGACTCCACATGACAAGGGGTCATCACCCCCAAGTCGTCTCCACTACTCCTCCCCAAGGATGAGGACTAACACCCTGAACCGTCAACACCCTTAGCCTTTCCTTTACCTGGGTAAAAAAAAAGGTCTACTTACACCCAAGGGGTGTAAGTAGGGTGTGAGCCTAAGCCCAATAGGATACCACCCTATGATTCCAAGGTGCATGCAATACAAGGTGAAAAAGCAAGCAGTTTTAATATGCAATTAAAAGCGGTGACAAATTCCACGAAATGAAACTTTAAATTGAAAACATTTTTCAAGATAAAACTTTCAGAATGTTAACACATTTAAATAGGAATATTAGATACTGCATTATAATTCCAAAGACACCCAAAAACAAGGTCAAATACCACAAATCCACTGAGCAACAAAACCGGGAACACCCCTAGGCACTAGATAGTCTCAGGCCCCATGTACCTCGTACCTCAGTGTAATGTAACCATAGTAAAATCCTTTCTCGTGCACGAGCCACTAGTAGGGAACATACCCATAACCTAGTGGTCCCCAATCATCATCCACATAGTTTATTTAGAGTTGTCGTTATCCAAATGCTAAGTGAAACAGGGACAAAACCCATCCGGTCCACTAGCCGTACTAGTACAAATCCGCCCCACCTAGGTACCCGGGCTTCCCCCTTTGTGCTCAAACAATTTCAGGATTTAACACACATCCATTTTAATGTAAAACACCACTAATGGTCACATACACCAAATACAGTAGCTATCTCATTTTCTACCACTTAAAACACACAACAAACTCTTTGAATTTGAATAAATCAATTTCACAAAATCTCGTGTAGTTTTGCACACAAAACCCCTTAAGAAACCCACTTGTACACGATGTTCACAATTGTAAGTTACCAAAATAGTAAAGTAAGCTCAATAAATATCAATTAAAACAAAAAATCAATTTTTGGGCATCCTCATGTTAAACAAGAGGTTTTCTCTTTGTAAAACCTTCATTTTCACACAAAAGTGGAACCAAAACTTCACTTTCTTTACAAGCAAAATTAAAACTCATTATTTGCAGCAATTACCAAAGGGGATAAACATTATAAACAGTATTTTATGCCTTATTAAAGATCAATAAAAACAACTAAGTATTTATAGGGCATCCCCAAATAAACAAACAAAACACTTCTTTGGAAAACCCCCAATTTCACACCAAATTGGCATTTTAAATTCAATTGCAATGGAAACATCATTAGAACCAATTTTTGTAGCAATAATGAAATTATATAAATCTGAAAATATGATAAATACAGCATGCTAATACACAAAGATTGCATCAACATTGGAATCACCTACCAAATCAAATGAAACCATTGAATCCTTTGTGCGAAAACACAAACGCACCACCGCCGCACCTCAAGAAGGGTAGATCAAACCTAAAAATAGAAAATTAGACCAAGAAAACCCAAGGTTAAACCTTAGGTTCGAATCCCTACCCACTGGACATTGTTCACTTCAATAAAAATGGAGGAAACCCTAAAAAAATAGAATGAAACCCTAATCAATTTGAAAAGGGGAAAAGAAATTGACAAACTTACTTGAGAAATCTAGAATGAATCTCCCCAAAACACTAGTATCTGAAATTTAAAACGGACAAAACTCAGGGGATGGTCTCACAAGAATTATTAGGTCATTTAGGAATTGGAATGGAGGGAAAAGATTAAGAATAGAAGGAGTTATGAAAGGATCAATTTACCTCTCCAAAATCTGGACGATTTCTGAGATCCAGAAAGTTTCGACTATTTTCGCGACTCTATCGAGCTCCAAATTGTGGGAGGAGGGCATGGGGTCGCGGCCGGGCTTGTTAGGGTCGATAGGGTGGTGGAATCACCGAAAAATCCATTTTAATGAATATGATATTAATAAATTAATGAAACAATTTAAAACTGGAAAATGAGCCTTCGGGTTGGCCCAATTCTCAAATAAAAACACAAATCCCCCATGCTTATGGATTTATAAAGGCCCCAAATTTAAATTTGGGGTTAATATATCAGGGTATAACAATTAGGAGTTGGAATGAGTCAAAAATATTAAAAATTGAAAAAGTTATAAATGAAACAAAATTTATTTTTAAATCTGGAATTGGGCTCGCAGTTTGGCCCAATTCATGAAAACTCACCTATTCTCAATAAAACCTTTGGAAACCACCAAAACAAATCATGAGTGGAAAATAAATTTAAAATAACCCTAAAATAGGTTACGTATGTGACAATCTTCCCCACCTTGAAAACTTTCCGCCCCGGAAAGTCACAGAAAGGTCAAAGCAACAACCAAACCCAACTGAGAAACCAATAGGTACACCCTTGCCAGGTTTCACCCCCAAAGGTCAAAACACCTCCAGTGATCAATGATGGAAGGAATACTGTCACAAACCAAACTTACACCACTTTTCTGAAACAATAAAGTACATTCAGGATTTTCCCAAATGAAAACTCCTCAAATACAATCTGAACAATACTCAATCAATTTACCCCAAAACAACAACAACATTGAACAAGGTTACACTTCCCTACTATAACTAAACCATTGGAAACTCTCCAATATCAATGTTTACCCAATGAATATGTAGGTAGTTAGATATCTTCGAATGATAATACCTACTTCCCAGACAAGTCCAAAGAAAAAAAATATGAGTTACTCGTATGAAGAGACACAAATGGGCTCCCCACCATAAGAGACAACTTAAATTGTTTTCCCGAGACAGAATCAAGACACTAATAGTGGGAGGCCCAAACATACTCTCTAGTAAAAGGGATATACTTCCATTAAATGTTTATGAAGGAATATTCATGAGAATCATAGTGGGTCTCCCCACCATAAGAACTGACCATCTTAACCGACCAGTATGGGCCGACACAGAAAGACCCAAAAAGAAATCAAAGATTTAGGAAGGGCGCAAGATTAGTCTGCATGGTTTGGGAAACTATGCACTAACTATGAATATAATTCTTTCTACATGGCTTCCTAGCACACGGCCACTACTAAACGTGCACAAACTATGTGCTCAACCATGATGAAACCATAGGTTTGAACTATTCCCATCTTTCATACTAAGGATAGGACTTTGTACAAGGGTTTAAATGGCCCTGGGATTTTCCCTGACTACGAGCCAGCTTCTCTCCGAGACCTATGGCTGGAGCTCAAATGATTGAAGCATCTTCGGCCTCGTAGTTAATATTTGGAAACCCACTGAATGAGAATTCTTCTTTTCGGTGCCACCAAAAACTACACCGCAGTCCCAAATAAGTTTTCTAGACATAACACATTCCAAACTCACTTTACCTTATCCCGATATTTCACTAAAACAAGGGCTGAGAAGATACACACACATCACAACTTGTTTCTTCAGGTGAGAAACAATATAAGTAAAGAACACCTACACTCACATTCCTCTAAAATAGATGATTTTGAAGTTTTTCCAAGGGAGACATTTTCCCAACATAACAGGGACTCTCAGAGGATTTCACTACTTTCACCTATACAGTCAATCAAGTACATGACATCATAAGGAATCACCAAACATGACCATTTCAACTGATATAAAAAATTCATGGAGAGGGACCTTATACAACATCCCCAAACAAAACACAATTCTAGAAAGTGGCCACAATATCCTATCGTGACCATATTTCCCACACCGGTGGTTTAACATGAATTAATGCATCAAAGAAACATTGAAGAACCCAAAGGTCCTCTTAGACACCATTGAGACACTCATCCACACTTACAACCAAAGAACACTTCCACCTTCGATGAATCATGAAACATTAGAAACTAAGGTTTCTTTGAACCTTCCACAATAACTTTACCACTACAAGAGGATCCAAAAATCAACGAAATGAATGGGTGTAGACTCAATCAACAATGATCGATAAAATATTCCTTATATTGATCAACTGGAGGATTTTCCAATGGCGAAACAATATGGATTGCACTTCAGCTGTGCATTAACCCTTAATGGGGGCATACCTTATCCAATGAGAGAACCCAAGGACCCAACCAATCTGGTCCATTAGTCAAAACATGCCTCAAACCAGATCCAAACACATGAAGGGAACCACCGTAAAGGCATCCCAAAACATTTTTCAAAAGAGACCACTAATCGTCCCTACAACACAACTTACTGACCAAACCCAAACCCAAAACACAGTTCAAACAGGAGGGGTTCTTGGACTCAAAACATCCCACAACATCAACATTTTCCGAAAACACATAGTATACACCATCCCAAAAAAAATCATCAAGAAATCATGTTTTTTTTATTTAAAAAAATTTCTTCGAAAACAAATGTTTCAGCGGTAAGCGCATCCACCAATGGTACCCCATGGGCCTTACACATGCATGTTTCTATGCCACACCAGGCACCCTCCTCATTTCCATCCCGAAACTCATCCAGTCATGTCATCAACCATCCCTCTTCCCATATAACCCCATGCATGTGGTTGCTCATGAAAATACCAAAGGTTAAAACAAAAATTCTTTCCACTTTTCAAAACCAAAATGGTCAACCAACACATCCTTTTTCTCAAAACCGCTAACCACGAGATCAAATTCCAACTCACATCTTACAAAACTTTTCATAAATGCACAACCATTTAAAAAAAAATAACTCACTTTCAATATATTCACATCAATTTAAAAACATCTCATCCCATTAAAACACTATTTGATTGTTTAGAAAACTCTATTGTAAACACTTTTCAAAACCAACTTCAATATAGTTCTTGCTTTCAAAAGAGGTGTAAAAACACCATTTTCCATTTCAAAACAATTCTAAAAATTCAGTTCCACAATTTCATAAATCAATCCATTCCTTATTTATTTGAAAATAATTTCAAAAAAAATTTATACTTCTTAAAACCAAGTCCTTTTAAAACCAAAGTTCCAAGATTGCAAAACTATAGTACAAAACAATCTGATAGGAAACTAGTTTCAGTGGGTGACTTGGACATATGGTTGGCGGCCATATTCCAATCACTTCACTATCACAGAGAGTGTTCTAGGGTATATCCCCAGCTCCACATGGCTTGCCAGGCCCTGCGAGCTTACGGAGACCATTAACCCAACCCTCTTTTCATTTCCCCTAACCATCATTAAAACAAGAAAACCAAAGGACTTAGATAAATACTGACTTCCCTAGGAAACTTGAATCCTGTCATGAGGTGTGGTGATCAATCACACTACCCATAACTATAATACCAAGTCTCTACAATCCTAACTCCATGATATCCTGACTCTTCCCGAAATAACATGACCCAAAGAGTTAACATGAACCTCCTCTGATACCATTTTGTCACGAACCAAATCTGGTCGCCGCCCAAACTGGCACCAAACCCAGCTCGTGACATGACCCGAAGGGCGTTCCCTATCCCCACGGGCTGGCACAAGTGCCCGGGTATCATTTATTTAGGTTTGGGAACGATTTACCCGAATATGAAGGCATAAACCATTAAAAACAATCAATAAACTGAATCTGAAAAATTTATACCAAACGATGTTTAAACAAAAACCAGAACTGAATACATAGGTTTAGAGTCAATAAAAAAGGTCCAAAGACACAATGGAACAGAAACAAAATAGCCCCATGGACTCCACATGACAAGGGGTCATCACCCCCAAGTCGTCTCCACTACTCCTCCCCAAGGATGAGGACTAACACCCTGAACCGTCAACACCCTTAGCCTTTCCTTTACCTGGGTCAAAAAAAAAGGTCTACTTACACCCAAGGGGTGTAAGTAGGGTGTGAGCCTAATCCCAATAGGATACCACCCTATTATTCAAAGGTGGATGCAATACAAGGTGAAAAAGCAAGCAGTTTTAATATGCAATTAAAAGCGGTGACAAATTCCACGAAATGAAACTTTAAATTGAAAACATTTTTCAAGATAAAACTTTCAGAATGTTAACACATTTAAATAGGAATATTAGATACTGCATTATAATTCCAAAGACACCAAAAAACAAGGGCAAATACCACAAATCCACTGAGCAACAAAACCGGGAACACCCCTAGGCACTAGATAGTCTCAGGCCCCATGTACCTCGTACCTCAGTGTAATGTAACCATAGTAAAATCCTTTCTCGTGCACGATCCACTAGTAGGGAACATACCCATAACCTAGTGGTCCCCAATCATCATCCACATAGTTTAGTTAGAGTTGTCATTATCCAAATGCTAAGTGAAACAGAGACAAAACCCATCCGGTCCACTAGCCGTACTAGTACAAATCCGCCCCACCTAGGTACCCGGGCTTCCCCCTTTGTGCTCAAACAATTTCAGGATTTAACACACATCCATTTTAATGTAAAACACCACTACTGGTCACATACACCAAATACAGTAGCTATCTCATTTTCTACCACTTAAAACACACAACAAACTCTTTGAATTTGAATAAATCAATTTCACAAAATCTCGTGTAGTTTTGCACACAAAACCCCTTAAGAAACCCACTTGTACACGATGTTCACAATTTTAAGTTACCAAAATAGTAAAGGCAGATCAATAAATATCAATTAAAACAAAAAATCAATTTTTGGGCATCCTCATGTTAAACAAGAGGTGTTCTCTTTGTAAAACCTTCATTTTCACACAAAAGTGGAACCAAAACTTCACTTTCTTTACAAGCAAAATTAAAACTCATTATTTGCAGAAATTACCAAAGGGGATAAACATTATAAACAGTATTTTATGCCTTATTAAAGATCAATAAAAACAACTAAGTATTTATAGTGCATCCCCAAATAAACAAACAAAACACTTCTTTGGAAAACCCCCAATTTCACACCAAATTGGCATTTTAAATTCAATTGCAATGGAAACATCATTAGAACCAATTTTTGTAGCAATAATAAAATTATATAAATCTGAAAATATGATAAATAAAGCATGCTAATACACAAAGATTGCATCAACATTGGAATCACCTACCAAATCAAATGAAACCATTGAATCCTTTGTGCGAAAACACAAACGCACCACCGCCGCACCTCAAGAAGGGTAGATCAAACCTAAAAATAGAAAATTGGACCAAGAAAACCCAAGGTTAAACCTTAGGTTAGAATCCCTACCCACTGGAAATTGTTCACTTCAATAAAAATGGAGGAAACCCTAAAAAAATAGAATGAAACCCTAATCAATTTGAAAGGGGAAAAGAAATGGACAAACTTACTTGAGAAATCTAGAATGAATCTCCCCAAAACACTAGTATCTGAAATTTAAAACGGCCAAAACTCAGGGGATGGTCTCACAAGAATTATTAGGTCATTTAGGAATTGTAATGGAGGGAAAAGATTAAGAATAGAAGGAGTTATGAAAGGATCAATTTACCTCTCCAAAATCTGGACGATTTCTGAGATCCAGAAAGTTTCGACTATTTTAGCGACTCTATCGAGCTCCAAATTGTGGGAGGAGGGCATGGGGTCGCGTCTGGACTTTTTAGGGTCGATAGGGTGGTGGAATCACTGAAAAATCCATTTTAATGAATATGATATTAATAAATTAATGAAACAATTTAAAACTGGAAAATGGGCCTTCGGGTTGGCCCAATTCTCAAATAAAAACACAAATCCCCCATGCTTCTGGATTTATAAAGGCCCCAAATTTAAATTTGGGGTTAATATATCAGGGGAGAACAATTAGGAGTTGGAATGAGTCAAAAATATTAAAAATTGAAAAAGTTATAAATGAAACAAAATTTATTTTTAAATCTGGAATTGGGCTCGCAGTTTGGCCCAATTCATGAAAACTCACCTATTCTCAATAAAACCTTTGGAAACCACCAAAACAAATCATGAGTGGAAAATAAATTTAAAATAACCCTAAAATAGGTTACGTATGTGACATAAGCGACGAAGTTGTTTGATCTTCTTGAATAAACCCATCTCAAATATAAGAAATTGAAATCGTTAAAAACGAATTTTATCAAATCCACCCCTTGTAATAACCTAGGATCAACCCTTCTCATAATTTGAATTCACTTAAGTCACATAGTTTTCACTTAAACTTATCTAAAATCAACCCAAATTTGGCCACTTAATATCCAAAATTAGTCCATAGAATGTGCGTGTCTATATGTTTCTTCTTAGGTATCTGAGGAATCAACAACCCAAGCTACTCTACAATTGACCGCTCAACCCTAAAAACTTGGGTAAATTTGGGCGAGACCAACATGTATATTCAATGTATTAAATATTAACAAAAAAACTCATTTTATATTTTTTATTGTTTTTAATGACTCTAATTTAATAATTTCCTAAAGTATACACCACATTGATAAGGTTATAGTAGTTCTCTGATATGATGAGAACCTTGATGTGCTTTGATGATATTCTTAAATAATGTTCTGTGGTTGGATAACATACTATGATGGGACATATAACATAGAGAATATTAGGTATGAGTACTCGTAAACAGATGAGAATTCTTCTCATGAAGTTTTCACTTGGAAATCTCCAAGATGGGAGATTATTAGAATAGACCCACCAATAGGAATTCCACATGTTTTGGTGTCATTAGATATTCTTATATATGAGCATGTATGATGTTACTTATACTTTAATATTATTATTAATTCATGTTACAACTCACTTACTTATATGAATTTTGTAAACCATAATGATAACAGTTCACAACAAAGTTAGATATGTTGGGTGTGTCACAAGTGATATGTCATTAATGAATAAATAAAGGAAGGATTTGTCCTTCCATATTTATGTTAGATGATATCTCATCCCTTTGATTGGGATAGAACCCTCTCATTAAATTCCATGGCCATGGTGTAACAATGTGTTTATTTTAGATAGTCAAAGAAAGATGTATCGATCATATAGGTTTGTGACACAGATGTGCAACTTTCTTGATGAGATATTGTAATAAAGGGGTTATATTACATAGTGATAATTTGTATTTGGTTTTTGACATTGAGATATTAATTTATTTCTCTTGGGTGATTTAACCCATTGATAGAAAATAATCATGGGCTTTTGGCTAGCCTGCCTAATGCTAATGAGAAATAATCCCAAAGGGTCACACACTAATTGTTTCCATTGATCTAGATTAAATTATATTTGAGTTTAATTAATGGAATAAATAATATTCTCAAGTCCAAGGAATAATTTTATTCAAGTTAAATTTATCACATAAATTAAATAAATATTTATTCAGAAACTTGTGAAAAATATATTTATTTTATTTTTTTAATATTTTAATAAATAATTATTTTCTAGATCATGAATAAAATATTTATTTATGAATAAAATATTTATTCGGTTTTTCAATAAAAGTTATAGGAGTTGGAATGGACCAAGATCGAGTCTGATGACAAATATTAATTAACATGGCCGTTATATAATATTTTTTATTGTTCAAGCTCGCACACACCAAAAAATAATAATTATATAATTATTATTATATGGAATGGGATTTATTGAAGATAATAAATGTTATTAAATGACCAATTTTCAATTAAATAATATTTTAATTTAAATACCAACTCTATAAATAGGCGGCTATGTCTATTGTGTAGAGCATCCAAAATTGAGAATATATAATTTTTAGGAAAAATGAATTCTCTATCAAATCCTCTTTCTCTCTCTCTCTCTCAAGAATGATAAGTGAAAGTGATATTTCTTTAAGACTAAAAAATGAGTGATCAAGAATGAATAACGCAAGACATTCAACTCACCACGCTAGCACCCGAAGACCGAGTGGTGTTGCTTGGAGATCATCAGAGCATGTATGGATCACTACTAGAGGGATTCTATCCTTATATCCTTAAAACACAATAAAGGTAATCCAAAAGGGTCATTTTGGACAATCAACATTCACCAACGAAGAAAGTTCCTAAGCCTAAATATTTATTTCTTCATATATTAAATAAATTAATTATAATTTTGAAATGAAAGATCCCCGCTCTTGGTTTCAGGAAATGATATATTAAAATAAATTTTAATATATCACCCACCTCTGCACGCTTTCGTTGTATCTGAAACCAACAAGTGGTATCAAAGTAGTCACATTTAAATTTACAATTATTTATTTGATTGTTGATCTATGTGTAATTGTTGTTAGATTTTCATTTCAACTTATTTGTTCTTTAATTCGATCTGAATCAACATGTTATCGACATATTAATCATGTTTGATCAATGTTTCATTTTCTTAAAGGTTTAAGAAAAAATGAATAACGACCGGAGATTCCATCGGGAAGTGCCAAATCTTTGGTCGGTAAAACTAGGTTACATGGCGTGTAGTTGGAGCACACACTATATACCCATGCACATTGTTTCTAGATGTGCTGAGAAATTAATGAAATGTGGTTCTTTTATTTCACACCATGTGTTGACTAGGACAACCCGATAAACGACAAATAGATACAGGGTGTGTAGCTGGCATGTACACACCATATAGTCCAACTAAGTTAATACACCAAAGCCCTAGGTGCATGACTTGGATATATGGAAACTGTGGTATATGGAGTGTAGCTACATTTACATGCCATGTAGTCTCCCATTAATAGAAAAAGTTAAAATTAAATTAAATTTTAAAATTAAAAAATTAAAACCTTATTTTATTAATTCTCACACCGTTGTGTGTTTGAAAATTTAATAATGGTTTTAAATAATTTTAAATGTTCAATTAAATTATTGTAATTAATATGTAATTATTGGTTTTTCCGTTTATTTTCCATGAATTCCATTAAAGACGAGTATCTATAAATAAGATCAGATGATCATTAAATATGAAAGGAAATTAATTAATTAATGTAAGAACATTTATCTTAAATAATAATTAAACGAATAAAGAAATGAATGCTAACCATTTACTTTTGTGTATTCATTGCATGTATAACCATTCATGATCTTGACCAAGACCTATCTATGTATTGAATGTTTTAATTTAATTTATCTTATGAGTTTTCAATTATTTAATATTAAAATTAAATTATGGCCTCAGAGTCATCCCTCCCTCTATTATTATGTAGGCCTTGCATGTCCAAAGATATTTATGTAACCCCCTTTAACTAATCCTTTGGTTCCCCTCACATGCATGTGAGTAATAACTATTTATAACTAATAGAGCATCCCAAGGTGCATGGAGGCAATTCAAGATAGAACCATAATGATTCCAACCTAGGTGATACATAGGTGGATAACTGGAATGCTGTAACTCATGCAAAAATTAGTAATAAGAGTTATTTTCCCTAGGTCAAAGGTTAATTTAATGTTATCTCATTAAATAAACCATTAGATAAAACTTATGAACATGTCATTTAATTAATTAATTAATTTTGTCTATGAAATTATTTATTTTATGGATACAAGGATAAAATCACAAAAATAAATGAATTAAAGTAAAAATATGGAAATTAAATAAATGAATTATGCATAAATATTTTATCCAATATGGTTAATTAATTAAGTAACACACACTTAATATTAACAAGGCATATAAAGTATAAAAAAAGATAAAATTTATGCATAATAAATTAAAACCCCGCAATTAAATATTAAGTTAGATTAAGTCTTCTATCACTTGATTAGAAATGAAATCATAGAAATAAGTGTAGTACGTGTCCAAAGTCTGAACAGTTACTTTTATCGAGGAGTTCTCTTGAGATTTTTGAGTTGACTTAATTGAAATCATATTGAGTTTAATGTCTAAAGTCTATTCAATAAAAATTTTGAGGCAAGTGTTGAAAAAATCCAAGTTAGGATTTTAGGATAGGGTAATCCACTCAACAGATCAAGGAGATGCAAGTCCATAGTTGGCAAGACCGCCTACCTAATTACTTTATTATGGTTTTCATATCCAAAGTCTAGATCATTAAGAAATGTAATAGTGATCCTTACCACTATAATATTAAAGCAACTAGACATTTTGAGTTAAATGGTGAGGGATATTGATACTTGATAAAATAGTGGGAGATTTAATAAATAAAAAAACATTTAATTTATAATATCTCACTTATTTTGTAATCAAGAAAAGTATTAATAATATGATCCTTTTAATTGTAGAAAAAAAATTAAAATTTCATCATCCACACTATCCCTATGATCAATATTGGATAAATATAACCTCTTAATTGTTAGTAACTTCTAGGATTTGTTTAGACGCCTTTGGGTTGTGCTATGCCATGAATGAAAATCTTATGTGCTAGAATCCTCAATACCTAATCCACCCGGTAAAGAGGCAAGTGATGAAGAGTTCCTTGTATATTAAAAGAATTTGAGCAATGTGATCGATGTTAAAGTCTTGATGCTCTCATAAATGTCTAGTGAAGTATTAAAGTTTCATGAAAATATGGATGTATAAATCATGCTTGATCACCTATGTGGTCTTTACTAGGAGAGATATAGATAAGAACGATTTGAGATTTCAAAAGGAACTATTTTAAAGAAATATTGGAGAGGGTTCCCCAGCTAGGACTCATGTAGTCAATCTCATTGGCTACATTGAGTGGTTAGAGGTTCCAGGGTTTAAAGTCCCCAAATAATTGGGCATTAAATTCATTATGTCATCACTCCCTTATAGTTTCTTCATATTTATTGTGAATTTTAATATAAACAACATTGATAAATATCTTCCAGATCTTTTTACTCTTCTTCACCAAGTAGATAAGGATACGAATCATGAAAAATCTTCCATCCTTATGGTGAAAAAAATATAAAGGTAAAGAAAATATATTTAATCCCAATGATTCTTCATGCCCTTCTAAGAAGAAGAATATTAAGGGGAAAGAATGGGAACAAGATGCTATCTGTTTTTCATATAGTAATAAGGGATACTAGAAGAAAAACTACACCCAACCAAAGAAGTAAGGGAAAGCTTCAGTTTCATTTGTTATTGATTGCAATTTATATATTTCTACAAATTGGGTATTAGATACATCTTGTGGTTCTCACATATGTATTCAAATATTGGAACCAAGTAGATTTAGAAATATTGACTGAGGATAGGTGGATATTCAAGTAGCTAATGGAGTTAAACTTGTGGTAGTATCTATCAGGGATTACCACCTCACATTGCCGAACATAATGATCTTTCTTTTAAAGGGTTGTTATTATGCACCTTTAGTTACCAAAAATAATATTTCTATATCCAAACCTGATACGGATGGATTTATTTTCAAATTTGGGAATAAATGTTGCTTCTTTTATAAAGATAACACTTGTTATGGTAAGGCACATTTAAATAACGGTCTTTATGTGCTATATTATTTGAACCAAATAATGGAAATTGATAACGAAGTTACTTCACATGAATTGTAACGAACCAACCCGGGATACCATCTAAACCGATACCCAAGCTGATTCGCCACTAACCCAAAGAGTGTTCCTGATCTCCATGGGCTGATGAAAAGCACCTGAGCATTGAGAAGATAACCATTGGGAACAATTTCTCCCACAAAATACAACAATAAAAAAGTACAATTCATAAAATCATTATATATATATATCAACCAATACATGCATATCAAGTAAAAAGAGACACTAGAAACTGAAATCAGAACATAACCACCAAAACCTGTCTCCTAGTGGTCTACAACCACCCACCATGTTCCAAGTTACCCACCCTTGGTCACCCAAGCATGAACTCACAAAGGGAGGAAATACAATGAACACCTTCTATAAGATAATAAAGGCTGTAAACACCAAAGGTATAAGCAGGGTGTGAGCTAAAGAGCCCAGTAAGATTCCACCAAAGATTCTATGCATTTACTTTAAAAGTAAATTTAGGTATGCTAAAATAGGATTATAATTAGGAGAGTAAGAGGATTAGTTTAAAAGTAGAGTTTAAAACATTAAAACTATTTAATAAACTAAACCTGTAAAATATAACATTTCACCATTTAAAACCTAAATATTTTCTTGAGAATATTTGAAAATCGTTTCATAAGATAAAGTAAGGTAATCAAGAAATATATGAGAATATACACCTGATATGTAAAGATGAAGAGGAATAAATACAATTGAGTCAAGGTGCATAATGATAATAAATGAATAAAGTAGGTCATCTCTAGTGATAGATGGTATAAAAACAAAGAAAAGATCTTTCCATTTTATATAAACAGGTTTTACATTTCAAAATCATATTTAAACAAATCATGCTTTACATTTCCAATGACGAAAACACTTTAAGAAAAGGCTGAACTTTTCAATTAATGGAATATTTATAAAACAAATGTCTTAATAAAACATTTTATATAAAACATTTTATATAAAACATTTTATATAATTTCTCAAGGCATGTAAAATAGTTTACAAAAATAGAATATATATACATTCCAAATACAAACAAGAAAACAACATGGTCATGCGCCACATAGGTACAATAGTCTAGGTTATAGGGATCCAACACTGTGAATGACAAAGTATGTACATATGCCACTTTAAGCCTAAGGTAAAGGGATTCATCACCATTGCCTAAGGAATGGGATGTGATGATATGATGTTTTAGAATATTGCAGAATCATAAAGTGCCACCCAAAATAACTCGTTAACTACCTAATTCTTTCATGTTCTCATGTACAAAAAACAATGATGGGAAATTCATTTTATAACACAAAATGAAATTCATCCCATTCTCCATTTCAAATACGCTAATTTTCACTTTAAAAACCATAACACGAGTTTTTAATCAAAGCATGCATTTTCACCAAGATAAAACCCTAAGGTCCCCATAAAAACATTTTAAAGCCATTTTCACAAATATGGATTTGAAATCAATTTACCATTCAAGTTAAAAATCAAATTACACAATTAAATTAAACAATTTAATTTTCAATGAATTCCACCAATTTCATAACAAACCCCAATTCAATGTAATTGGGGATTTCATAATTTTCCATCAAATATCAATTCAAAACCTTTTTTTTTACAATTTCAACATTAAAAAAGGGTAACCTCCCACATTAATTCACTATTAATCGTTAAAATTCCAAATGGTCCATTAAAACAACCATCAATTCATTCCAAATCCTTTTGAACAATTCAATATTCAAAAGGGTAATAATACTCGTATCCTTTCACAATGCATCATTAAAATGAAAAACAGGCCTTTAAAATAATCATTTATTTCAAATCATCCCCAAATCATTTAAAGGGATTATTACAATTCAAAAAGGATTGAATAAATTTAAAAACATGGGCTTACACCCTCTTTCCATGAAGATAAATAATTTATTCCAAATAACCCAAGAACACAAATTTCCAAAAGGGGTAAGATCGTAAAAAATGGGTTCTTGGTCATTTAATAAATTCATGCATTTGAAACTATTTAGGAAACATCAAATAGTTCGATTCAATTAATTTTAAACATGGATGGTCATTTTTTAAATCAAAACCCAGCCAAAGTCCTCAATTTCCCCAAAACATCCTTTAAAATTTCCTTTAAAATAAATCCAAACAATCATGGAATTTATCAATTCACAAAAAGGTGAGATAAATCAAAGTCAAAGACATTTAATTCATGTCATATCCAATTCCAAGGAAAATTGGTCAAAAAAGATTTTATGAGGGATTAAGAGGATAAAAATCATATAACATGTATTGGAAATCATGAATGATGTATCTATGAATTATCTAGCAATAATGAATCACAAAATGAAGGAAGAGAATAGAACCACCTACTTGGAATTTGAGGAATCAAATCGCAATGAATCTAAGATATGTTTCCTTCGATGGAGATCAACAGATCTAAGAAGATAGTTCTTGAAAGAAGATAAAGCTGATTCTAGATCTATAATTACACATCAATCCATCAAGATCCATGGAAACTCAAGGCTTTTAAAACCATTAGGAAGAAGGAATCAATAAGAGAATGGAGAACCATGATCAAGAAGAAAGGAAATCACTGGAAGATGATCACCACTTTGATTGGCACTTCGATCCACCAAGAGATGGGGTTGGGAGAGCTAAAATGCCTTTGGAATGCTCCTAGAACCCTAAGGATCAGATTATTGTCAATTGGGAGAAGTTTGAGGTTATTTAGGGGTGTTTTGGGTTATTAATTACAATTTTCAAAAGTTAAAATACTGAGTGAATTGTTTCCCGGGTTAAGTTGCATGGTTTTCACTAAATACGTGCAAATAATGCACCTAGAACAGAGGCCCTGGAAGTGTTTCATGGTTTGGCTTCACACTTTGTCAAACTATGCACCAACCGTGTGACCCCCACTGTTCGATCTGCACACTTTTTTCAAAACTTTCTCAGACCATACGCAAACCATACGCAGGCCCAGAAACCCCCCAAAAAGTCCACAAAACTCCAAAAATGATCCTAAAAGATACCCAATCATTGAGAAATCAAATCAATGGGTCAAAATACATAAAAAAAAGAAACAATATGTTACAAACTCCCCACCATGGGACTTTCTGTCCCCATAAAACATATAGTCTGAAAGATAGAACACGACAAAACAATAAGAACTCCCTCACTTATCTTGTGAGGTGAACAGTCCATAGTCTAGAAGTGAGACTCGCCCAAAGGTTAACAACACAGAAAACTACAAGATCAAAACACAAATTTTAATACACATCTCCAAACATGAGAATGACTGGAGACCTCACATAGGTCTCCCCACCATTTAAGATTCAACAAAATGGTGTAGCAGAAGAAAGGCACATCCCTTAAAACGAAATAATAGACTTCAACCACTCACCAAGGTGAAACATCAAAGATAGAACATCTATAAGAAAGGTAATTTACCAAAAAGGATTTCTACCATGGGTAAGTACTCAACAGTAACTTAGGATTTTCAAACTGAGCATCATACCTCGATGATCTCATTAAAACAAACGCTAGAACCACCGTGTGACTGGTGTATCAAAAAATCCACATCATCCTAGTTACCAAAGTATATTCCCAAGTATTATCCAAGTCCAAATGGAAATAGCTCAAACATCAAGTCCACTACACAAAAGGGCACTACACTCTCATAAGGGAGATCATCCGATATACTATAAATGAGCTCTGACCATCAAGTCAAATAGGAAGAACATCAAAAAACAACAAACAAGATATCAATAGAAGGAAAACATCATTACATAACCAATCCACCAATGACCCAAACCATATTCCACAAGATATTATCTCAATGATACCAAAACAAAAGGTTTCTAAAAACAAACAGGCCACAAGAAGGAAAACTCAAATAGTTTCTTCTATGACATCAGAAAAAAAACCTGGAAATCAGAATCTCATTCAATGTGTGAAGAGATTCACTCTTTTTCCTATGGTTGGATCCATGTTATCATGAATCATCTACCGCCCCACATTTAGAAGTTGAAATTCCTGACCAAATTTTCTTTTTCCGATCACCCAACTTATAGAACCTCATAGAGTAACCTAAGTGGCCACACCATTTATAAACTCTAAGAGATTTAAAATACAACTTCTTAGAATGAAAAGGTGATCCAAACTGGAAACACATGAAATGCATCTTCTTTTTCTGATGAAAATTTCCTTTATTAACCGTAGAAAAGGTATCCTTCCCTTTACATTGTTTTACTAGCTCTACTTCGCTAAGAAATCCTTATCTAGCATCTACTGATAAGAAATCAACCCAACCATTGGCATATCAGTTAGAAGGTCTAGATGGATACCTTTTCTAAAATAGACATCCTTACTGAATTTATCACCAACAAGACCTGGTATGAAACAAATAAAACATGATAATTGCTTGGCATACACTGAAACTGATAGTTCGTCTTGACCAAAACCCAAGAACTTGATAACTTTATCCTTCTTCACTTCCTCTGGATACTACCACTGAATGAAGACTAACTTGAAGAATTCCCAAGAAATTATTTCATACATACCATAGGTAACTACAAGTTCCCACCACTCTTGGATAGGTCCCTCAAATAAGGATAGAATAGACTTGACCTTCAAATATTCAGGATTCTTGAGAGTATCTAAGATCACATTAACTTCTTGAATCCGCTTCACTACCTCAAGAGAACCTCGTTCACCTTTATAAGAAGGTGGAAAAAAATACAAGAATTCAAGGATAGGGTTTAATGGTTGGAAAGTATCTGGACCTACCACTCAATATGGAGTTTTGGTATAGTCGTTGATAAGGGAGTCAAATTCTGGAAAACATGAAGAACTAGACTGAGGACATGACCATAGGAAAAACATTCTATATTTTGTGAAGGAATTTCTGGAAGACATTCAAAAACATCACAAAGCACAAGCATTTCAACTCAAGCATCAAAGAATACTCAGAAGAGAACAAAATCCTTTAAACAAAGTCACAACCCATTTCCATCAAAACATTACTCTTTCATTTCAAAATGATAAATCTTGTTATAAATCAATTATAGTTTCAAAACCCCTTTACCAGTAGTTTTAAACCATTCAATGGTTTCAAAAGCATTAACCATTTTTTTCAAATTAAAAAAACCATTTCCATATAAATCCATTAAATACCAAAATTTATTCTTAAAACATTGTTTTACCACATCAAATAATTGTCTTTGATAATTTTTCTTTCAAACCAAACATTTCATAAAACTCATTTTTGGTAGTTGAAAAAATTTCTAAAATTACTTAACCAAAACATGTTTTAAGACACAATTTATTTTTAACAAAGGATTAAATTTTTTTAACAAGGGATTAAATTTGAAACAAACAAACAATAGAATGATACAACCCACATCCGTAACCCATATAAAAAACCTCACATAAGTGAAGTCACTTATAAGAAAATGGATAAGGTTTCAAGTTTAGGACCAAGTTATAACTATAATAGGCTTGGTCGTATGGTATGGTAAATCACACACCAACCTCACTAATATTCAAGGTTGGATTTCCAAGTTAGACACACCGATTCCTCATAGTTTACCAGACCGTGAAAACATGGTTCCACTATGGTTATCCTTCCATTTTGGTTAAAAAACTCATAATAAGTTCCCCAAATCAATGATTGTATCATTGTGAATCTAAATATAATTTCTCATAAAGAAACCAATAACTTAAAATAAATACTCAAGTCCCAACAACCCTGGTAACTCAAGTATCACCATGAAGGGGTGGTGTTGAAGCACCCACTCACAGACTACCTCTTGAGTCCCAACACATTCTTAATCTTATTTTTACCATGAATCACTGAAAATAAAATAAGTATTTCAAAGTAAAGTATTTCCATTTATGGAAATACCTCTTATGATACCATTTGTAATGAACCAACCCGATATACCATCTAAACCGATACCTAAGATAATTCGCCACTAACCTGAAGAACGTTTCTGATCTCCATGGGTCGGCGACAAGCACTTGGGAGATAACCATTAGGAATTATTTCTCCCACAAAATACAACAACAACAGAGTACAATGTGGAAAAATCATTATATATATATATCAACCAATACATACATATCAAGTACAAAGAGACACTCGAAACTAAAAGTGGAACATAACCACTAAAAATCACCTCTTGGTGGTCCACAACCACCCACAATATTCTAATTCACCCACCCTTGGTCACCCAAGCATGAACTCACAAATGTAGGTGAGACAATGAAAACTTTCTATAAGATAATAAAGGCTGCAAACACCAAAGGTACAAGTAGGGTGTGAGCTAAAGAACCCATTAAGATTCCACCAAAGATTCTATGCATTTAACTCATAAGGAAATTAAGGTATTCTAAAATAGGAGTATAATTGGGAGAGTATGAGGATTAGTTTAAAAATAGAGTTTCAGACATTTAAAATCATTTAATAAACTAAACCTCTAAAACACACCATTTCACCATTTAAAACCTAAAATTTTTATTAAGAAGCTTTGAAAATTGTTTCACAAGATAAAGTAATGTAATAAATAAAAATACGAGAATATGCACCCGATATGTAAAGATGAATAGGAATCAATACAATCGAGTCAAGGTGAATAATGACAATAAATGAAGCAAGTAGGAAAAATCTGATTCTAGATGGTATAACAACTAAGAAAAGATATTTCCATTTTATATAGACAGATTTTTCATTTCAAAAGAATATTTAAACAAATCATGATTTACATTTCAAATGATGGAAATAATTTAAGCAAATACTTTACTTTTCAATTGATGGAATATTTCTAAAACAAATGGCCTAATAATTTTTTTTATATAAATTTTTTTATATAATTTATCAAGTCATGTAAAAGAGTTTACAACAATGGAATATGTATACATTAAAAATACAAACAAGCAAGAAACATGGTCATGCTCCACATAGGTACAATATTCCAGGTTATAGGGATCCAACACTATGAACGAAAAAGTATGTACAAACTCCCCTTTAGGCCTAATGTAAAGGTATTCATCACCCTCACCTAAGGAATGGGATGTGCTGATATGATTTTTTAGAACATTGTAGAATCATAAAGTGCCACCCAAAATAACTCACTAACTACCTAAGACGTGCATGCGATCAAGTAAAAAACAATGATGGAAAATTCATTTTATAACAAAAAATGAAATTCATCCCATTCTCCATTTCAAATATGCCAATTTTCTCTTTAAAAACTATAACACGAGTTTTTAATCAAAACATGCATTTTCACCAAGATGAAACCCTAAGGTCCCCATCAAAACATTTTAAATCCATTTTCACAAATAGGTATTTGAAATAAATTTACCATTCAATTTCACAATCCAATTTCATAATTAAATTCAATAATTTAATTTTCAATGTATTTTACCAATTTCATAACAAAACCCCAATTCAATGGAATTGGGGATTTCAAAAATTTATATCAAACATCAATTCAAATTTTTTTTGTACAATTTTAACATTAAAAAAGGGTAACCACCCACATTTATTCACTATTAATAGTTAAAATTCCAAACGGTCCATTAAAATAACCATCAATTCATTCCAAATCCTTTTGAACAATTCAATATTCAAAAGGGTAATAATACCCACATCCTTTCATAATGAATCATTAAAATTACAAATGGGCCTTTAAAACAATAATTTATTTCAAATCATCCCCAAAGAATTTAAAGGAAGTATTATAATTCAAAAAGGATTGAATAAATTTCAAAATATGGGATTGCACCCTCTTTCTATGAAGATAAATAATTTATTCCAAATAACCCAAGAACACCAATTTCCAAAAAGGGGTAAGATCATTAAAAATAGGTTCTTGGTTATTTAATAAATTCATGCATTTGAAACTATTTAGGAAACATGAAATAGTTCAATTCAATTAATTCAAATCATGGATATTCATTCTGTAAATCAAAATCCTGAAAAAGCCATCAATTTCACCAAAACATCCTTTAAAATTTCTTATAAAATAAATCCAAACAATCATAGAATTTATCAATTCACAAAAAGGTGAGATAAATCAAATTCAAAATACATTTAATTCATTCCATATCCAATTCTAAGGAAAATTGGTCAAAGAAGCCTTTATGAGGAATTAAGAGGATAAAAATAATAGAAAATGTATTGGAAATTATGAAACATGTATCTATGAATTATCTGGAAACAATGAATTACAAAAGGAAGGAAGATAATAGAACCACCTACTTGGAATTTAAGGAATCCAATCACAACAAATCTAAGATGTGTCGCCTTCGATGGCGATCAACGGATCTAAGAAGATAGATCTTGAAAGAGGATAGAGGATATACTAGATCTAAAATTCCACATCAATCCATCAAGATCCATAAATAATCAAGGATTTCACAACCATTAGTAAGAATTAATCAATAAGATAAGGAAGATCCATGATCAAGAAGAAATAAACTCACCGGAAGATGATCACCACTTTGATTGGCACTTTAATCCGCCAAGAGATGGAGCTGGGAGATCCAAAATTCCTCCAAAAGGCTCATAGAACCTTAAGGATAGAATTATTATCAAGTGGGAGAATTTTGGGGTTATTTAGGGGTGTTTTATGTCATTAATTACAATTTTTGGAAGTTAATATACAATGTACATGGTTTCTTGTGTTAAGTCGCACAGTTTTCACTAACTGTACGCAAACTGTGTGCCCAGAATAGAGCCCCTATAAGTGTTTCATAGTTTGGATGCACACTTTGTAAAACCATGCACCAACCATGTAACCCCCACTGTTCAGGCTTCCGACTTTTTTCAAACCATTCTCAGATCGTCCGCATGCCCAAAACCCCCCAAAAAAAGTTCAGAAAACTTCTGAAATGTCCCTAGAAGATACCCAATAATTAGGAAATCAAATAAATGGGTCAAAATACATAAAAACAAGAAACATTATGTTACATGACTCACACCACAACCAAATTTTTCATCACCATCTTGGTCATGTAAATGAAAAGCGCTTAACTAAATTACATCAAGATTGATATTTAAATTATTTTGAACTAAACCCACTTGGGGTATGTGATGCATGTTTACAAGGAAAAATGACCAAACCCCCATTTAGTGGGAAAGGTTAAAGTATTAATATATTCTTGAATTAGTTTATACCGATGTGTGTGGACCATTTCTTATTGAAGCATGGGGTGGGTACTCATAATTCACAACTTTTACTGATGATTTTAGTAGATATGGATATATCTAATTAATGAGGTATAAGTTAGAATCTTTTGGTAAATTCAAGGAATACAAGAATGAAGTTGAGAACCAGTTTGGTAAGAATATAAAGAAACTTTACTCATACCATGTTGTAGAATATATCAATCAATACTTCATTGATTATTTATATGATTTTTGGGATTTTATCTCAACTCACTTCTCCTTATACGCCTTAATGGAATGGTGTAAGAAAAAGGAAGAACCACACCTTATTGGAAATGGTGAGATCAATAATGAATCATGTGAGTCTTTCATTATCCTTTTGAGGATTTTTGTTAAAAAAATAGCATACATACTAAACCAAGTGACAACTAAAGCAATAAACGGAATACTATACCAATTATGGAATATAAAGAAACCCGTGTTGTATTAATTACATGTATGGGGTTGAGAAGCATTTTTAAGTCCTCTTTAGGTGAAAATATTTCACTCCAAGGAACAAAGTGTATCTTTATAGGATATCCCAAAGAAAAAAATGGATACTACCTATACAATTATTCAGATAAAAAGTTTGTGGTTGAAATACATCCCACATTTCTTGAGAAGGATTTTATATATAAAAGAGATAGTGGGAGAGAGATAGACTTCGATGAAGTATATGATCAAGATACACAAGAGTTTCCATAGGAACACATTTAACAAAGACCCATGGAAGAAGAAATTATTCTAGATAAACAATTACTGCATAAAAGTACTAGAGAGGTTAGAGAACCAGAATGATATGGTTTTATAGTCACCTTGGATGGTGACTAATTATTAGTTGATAATAATGATCCTCTAACCTATAAGGAAGTAGTAAGTGAAAAATGTGTTGCTAAGTGGAAAGAATCCATGAATTCTAAAATGGATTCCATATAACAAAACCAAGTCTATATTTGGTAGAACCTATAGAAGATGTAAAGCCTATTGGTTTCAAATGGGTATTTAAGAAGAAACTAGACATGGAAGGACAAGTCAGTATCTATAAGGCACAACTAGTTTCAAAAGCATTTAAACAACTTCAAGACACTGACTATGACAAAACCTTTTCTCCAGTTTCAATGATGAAATACATTATAATTCTACTTACCATTAAAACTTTCCATGATTATGATATTTGGAAAATGGATGTCAAAACAGACTTCCTTAATGAAAATCTTCTTAAATATGTCTATATGACATAGCCGGAAAGGTTTGTGACTCCAAAGTATGTTAAAAAGGTATGAAAGTTGCAAAGATCCATTTACAGATTAAAGCAAGCATAAAGATCATTGAACATTCATTTTGATAAGGCCATAATAGAATTTGGTTTCATAAATAATGAATTCAAGACATGTGTATATAAATGGTTTAATGGAAGTGAAATCATTTTTTAATAGTATATATTGATTACATATTACTCATTGGAAACAAAATACCAGTCTTATAATATATTAAGAAATGGTTGAATAAATTATTCTCTATGAAGGAATTGGGTGAGGTAACATATATTCCTGGGATATAGATTCATCATGATAGATCCAAGGGGTTTCTTGGCCTAATTCAAAGTACATACATTGATAAGAAACTAAAAATATTTAGTATGGAATACTCATAGTGGATATTGTTTCTAGAATCACAAGACATTAATTTTTCCAAGAAAATGTGCCCTAAAACACATGAGGAAAGAAACAAAATGACAAGGATTCCATATGCATCAGTGATTGGGTTAGTCATGTATGATATGCTATGTACTAGGCTAGATGTCACCTATGAATTAAGTGTAGTAGGAAGATATCAAGATGATCCAGGTGAAAACCATTAGATGGTAGTCAAGACTATCCTTAAATATCTGAGGTGTACTAAGGATATGTTCTTGGTTTATAGAGGATATGAGGAACTAGTCATCAAAGGATGTTCATATGCTATTTTCCAAATTGGTCAAGATGACATGAAGTCACAGACTGGATACATCTTCACTTTGAATAGAGGTGTTGTGAGCTGGAATAGCTCAAAGAAGGATGTGTGTAGATTCTACAACATATTCTAAGTATATTGTGGATTTTGAGGTAGCTAAGGAAGCATTATGGATGATTAACTTCGTCTAAGAGATTGATTTGGTATCTAGAAGTAAATATCCTATCACACTCTATTATGATAATACTACAATAGTGTCTCTTTCAAAAGAGACAAGTTCACATTAATAGATGAAGGACATACTTTGGAAGTATCATCTCTTGAGGGATTTTTCTTAGAGATGTGAAGTTGTAATGAGCAATATTTCCACAGAATACAACATGACTGACCACTTGACTAAATCCTTAACTCAACAGAAACATGAATATCATGTGAGTTCTAGCGGATTAAAGGTTATAGGAAGTTGTCTCTAGTCCAAGTGGGAATTTGTTGGAGTTGGTGTCCTAGGACCAACTATTTTTACATTTATTACATGTATATTTAATGCATTGAATATTAATTAAACCACTTATTATATACTATTCATTGTTCTGCATGAATCTAATATAATAATGTCCTAGAGTATACATAGCATTGATAAGGTAATAGCAGTTCCCTGTTATGATGATAACATTGATGTGATATGATGATATTCTTAAATAATGTTCTGCTATTGGATAACATACTATGATGGGACACATAATACATAGACTATCAGGTGTGAGTACTCATAAGAAGATAAGACTTCTTCTGATAAAGTTCACACTTGGTATTATCTAAGATGAGAGATTATGAGAACAGACCCACGAGTAGGAATTCACCATGTTTTGGTGTCATCGGATATTACTATATACAAGAATCTGTGATAGTCTTTAGACTTTAAGATTTTTATTAATGCATGTTACAAATCGCATACTTAGATGTATTTAGAAACCATGATGATAATAGTTCATATTGAAGTTGGATACATTGGGTTCATCACAAGGGACATGTTATTAATGAATAAGTCAAGGGAGTATTTATCCCTCCCATCATTATATAAGCTGATATCTCAACCCTTTGATTGGAATAAAACCATCATATTAAATTCCATGGCCATGATGTAATGGTGTATTTATCTTAGATAGTTAAAGAAAGACATATCAAGCATATAGGCTTGTGACATGGATGTGAAACTTTCTTGATGAGATATTGTGACAAAGAGATTATATTACAAAGTGAGCATTCATATGTGGTTATCGATGTTGCGACATTAAGTTTTTTTCTCTTAGGTGCCTTGACCTATTTCCAGAAAGTAATCTTAGACTTTAGGCAAGCCTGCCTAATGCCAATGAGAAAGAATCCTACACGGTCACACATTAAGTGTTTCCATTTATCTTGATTAAATTTTATTTGAGTTTAATTAACATAATAAATATTATTATCAAGTCTGAGGAATAATTCTATTCAAGTTAAATTGATCGCATAAATTAAAAAATATTTATTTTCTAGATTGTGAATAAAATATTTATTTTATTTATTGAATATTTTAATAAATATTTATTCACTAGATTTTTAATAAAATATTTATTTATGAATAAAATATTTATTTAGTTGTTCAATAAAACAAAGAGGAGTTTGAACGGACCAAGACCAAGTTCAGTGAAAAATATTAATTAAAAATACCATTATATAATATTTATTATTGCGCAAGTTTTTGCATGCCATAAAATAATAATTATATAATTATTATTTTGTGTCATGAGATTTATTGAAGGTAATAAATGTTATTTAATAGATGATATAAATTTAAATAATATTTTAACTCAAATCCTAACTCTATAAATAGGCGGCTATGTCTATTGTGCAGAGCATCCAAAATTGACAATATAGAATTGTTGCACACAACAAATTCTATCTCAAATAATCATTCTATCTCTCTGAAGAATGAGAAGTGAAATAGAGATTTCTTTAAGACTGAATAATGAGTGATCAAGAACGAATAATACAAGACATTAGACTCACTGTGCTAGCACCTGAAGATCAAGTGGTGTTGCTTGGAGATCATCAAAGCATGTGTGGATCACCACCAGATAGATTCTATATTTGGATCCTTATAGCGCAATGAAGGTAATTCAAAGGAGACTTTTCAGATGATCAACATTCGCCAGTGAAGAAAGTTCCTAAGCCCATGTATTTATTTCTTCAGATATTAAATAAATTAATTATAAATTTTACATGCAAGATCCTCTCTCTTGGTTTCAGGCAATGATATATTAAAAGAAATTTTAATATATCACCCACTTCTGTATGCTTCCACTGTGCCCAAAACTAACATAAAACAGTTCAAAAAATCAATGGAATGTATAATAAAATCAAGTAAATAAAGAAACATGAAAAATAGCTCTGTGGTACGTTAATTTCTTGGTAATAGGATCCTTACACATCTCAATAATGATCTAGGATCTAGTCAGGTGCACACACACAAATACATCCCAATAAGGGAATCCATCACGGGTATTCTACACCCCAATAGGGGAACCCATCATGGGAAGTCATTCCATAGTTGTTTTAATAACAGTTTTTAACATTAATCCATTGATAGGGGATCAAGATCCTAGCATGCTTATCCTAGTTACTTACCGACTACCCAAGCTCACATGTGCTTCAATCAATCAATCAATCAATAAAATTGGAAATCAATCTTTTAAAATCATTTCAAAATATAATTTCCCAATTTTAATTTTCAACATGCCTTCTCATTTTAAGACCAAATCATGAGTTTTCATCCTATCATGATATTTAAAATCACTTTTCAATTTAATCAATTTTCTTAAGATTAAAATCAAATAATTTCATCAAGGCCATTTCTAAATCAAGACATCATTTTTCATGAATTCACCTTATAATTTCAATTCCATTGAAATTTGTTTTTTTATAAAATATCATTCTCATTTCAAATAAAAGATCAAATCATCACAAATCCATGTTTTTAAATCAATGAAAACTCATTTCAATTTAATCAAGAAATTCAAGGTTTCAATCATAGGGGAAAGAATTATGTAACTTCCTACCTTTAATCAAAGATATAGAAATCAACACCCATTATGGGATTCACAAATGAACACTGAAGACATGGAAGATTTTGAAAAGATCAAATGAGATCAATTCCACTTCTATCCACCAAGAAAATGGCTTACAGGTACCCAAATCACCTATTAGAATCCTCCATAGATGAAAAAAATGTATTAGGGATGAGTAGGGGGAATAGACCACTTAAATGAGGGGTTTTATATTTCTCAAATTATTTTTTGGAACATTAAAATCCTGTACACATGATTAGATTGAGGGGGTACATGGTTCGGGGAAACCGCGCGCCAGCTGTGCAACCCTACTATTTAGGGCATATGGTTTCCCCTGGGTGGGTGCATGGTTTGTAAAATTGTGCACTATATGTGCACCCTATGTTGTCTAGGGGTGTATGATTTTTACTAGGGGTGCATGGTTTGGTCAAACCACACACCAACCATGCACAACCCAAAAAGCCTCCAAAATTTTCCAATTTCTCATATAATAACTCCAAAATAAGAATTAAATTAAAGGAGATAAACACTAGGGTCAAAAAATATCTAAAAATGAGTAACAAGATGTTACAAATTTACCACCATAAAAAATTTATGTTCCCAAAAATCCTATCAAGAAGTTTTTATATTAAAGAGATGAGGCCACTACTCTCTTATCAGTACCTCACACCCCTAAGTCTCATGAGAATTAGAACCATGCTACCATATAACACATACCAAATTTATTATCCTCCCATAAAGAACCTTTGTCTCAAAATCAACTACTATGACTGGATACTCTGTCATAGATAAATTAGGCTCAACATCAAGATCCTACCAGCTCAAGATATGACAAGGGTCAGGAAGATTTATCTAAAACTATGATACATGGAACACATTATGTATATACATAAACTATAGTGGGAGTGCTAAATGATAATACCCCTTACCCACCTACACAACAACCTCAAAAGACCCATAAACCATGGAGAAAGTTTCCCCTATTTTCTAAACCATCAATGACCCAAATGGGTTGAAACTTTCAAAAATTACAGGTTATCAAATGAAAACTCTAAAGGAAATCTATATTGGTCAATATAATATTTGTACCAACTATGTGCCTTCAACATCATATGATGAATCAAATGAATCTTTTTCATTGTTTCTTGGACCAAGCTCAGTCCAACCAAATAACTCTCACTAATCTATGAATAACACAATAAATGTTTACATGTCTGACCATAAAAGGCCTCAAAGGGGGCCATCCGAATTATATACTAGTAACTATTATTATAATAAAATTCAATTAGTACCAAATTGACGTCCCAAGCTCCCCCAAAGTAGATAACACAAGACCAAAACATATCCTCAAGAATCTATATATCTCATTCTATCTAGCCATCCATATATGGATAATATGTCATGCTCAAACATACCTAATATCCCAGTACCTCCTAGAGTCCTCTCTAAAAGTGAGAAATAAAATGGGGATCCCTATCAGAGACTATAATAGAAGGGACTCTATGAAACTTGAAAATCTCATGCACATAGAGATGTACCAAGTTCTCAAATTTGGTTGTATCATTAATGGGTAATAAGTGAGCCTATTTCAATATCTAACCAATCACAACTCATATCACATTTTTCTTTCAAGGGATACATGACAACCCAACTACAAAGTCCATATAAATATCATCCCACTTCCAAGTTAGCTCTGGAAGTGGATAAAGTAAACCTGAAGGTATCTAGTGCTTGTATTTGACTTGTTGGAAAGTATAACAATGAGAAACAAAATATGCAATGTCTCCTCTCTTACATAGAAACCATAATCATCACCGTATTTCATAGAACATATTTGTGGTAGCTGGGTGCACTACCTAATGGGAATTATGGAAATCCCGCATCACATATTTTCTCATAGACAAAAGGAACAATAAACCAATTCTAGAAGCATAGGATACCCTTATAAGAGAATGACCACTCACCAATGGTATCCCCACCATAAAAAGAGTCCCTAGTGCCACATAATTCATCACCAAGCTACTATGATTGAATAATCATTTTGAGAAGATCGAGGGTCAACTAAACAATTTTCAGAATGATCTCGACTCCTTCCCAAACTTCTAAATGAAACCATGAAAAAAAATTCATCAAGTTACACTCTTTTGATGATTATTTCATAGCCTGGGTTAGAATATTCATACTCAAAGAATCAGCAAAGACATTCCCCTTCCTCAGGGTATATAAAATGTTGAAATCAAAAGACTATAGTTATCCCACCCAATGACTCTATCAAAGGTTCAAATATTTTTGAGAGAAAATATAACTTAGGATATTGTGGTTGAAAAACATGGTAAACCTTTCCCTGAAAAGGTAATGTTGCAAACTCTTAAGTGAATGCATCATTTCTACGAGTTCAAGGTCATGGGTTAGATAACTCTTCTCATGTGGAATATGTTGTCAAGAACCAGAGGCCACCACATGATCAAACTGTATAAGAATGCAACCCAAAACTAAACACGATGAGTCAGAAAATACCAAATAGCCCTACCTAGCCTCTGGAAGAGTCAACACCGGTGCATAAGTCAAAATATGTTTCATCTCAAAAAAATAATGATGAAAGTTATCATCTTAAGTGAACTTCACCCCCTTTCAAGTGAGAGAAATCATCGAAGAAGCCAACTTTTAGAAATCCTTTACAGACCGGTGATAATACCCCACTAAACCCAAGAAGCTATAAATCTCAAAAACATTCCACAGTTGTTCCCATGCCATAAAATCTTTCACCTTATCAAGATCAACTGAAATACCTTGTTCATAGACCACATGTACCAAGAAATTCACTTTCTGAGTCCAAAAATAACATTTTTATAGCTTGTAATAGAGTTATTGATTTATTAACATTTCTAAAACTACTCTAAAATGATGCACATGATCCTCCTAAGACTGAGAGTAAACTAGGATGTCATCCATAACGACCACCATAAACGTATCAAGATACTCATGGAAGATTATGTTCATCAATTCCATAAAGAATATAATATCATCGGTTATACTAAATGGTATGAAAAGATACTCATAATGGTCATACACGCTTTGGATGGTGGTCTTATGAATGTTAGATTATTTTATTCTCAACTAGTGATAACATTATCAAAGATAAATCTTCAAGAATGACTTCAACCCTTTACATTAGTCAAATAGATCATTAATCCATGGTAAAATATACTTGTTCATTACAATAAATCAATTGAGTTTCTAGTAATAAACACATAGGAAAATTTTTCCATTAGCTTTATTAGTAAAGAGAATAGGCATCACCCAAGGTTACACACTTAGGCGAATGAAACCTTTCTATAATAGATCATACAACTGAGTGTTCAACTCTTTTAGCTCACTTGGTTCCATAAGGTAAGAAGTAATAATCATTGGTTGAGTAACAAGCACTAAATCAATAGAAAACTCCAACTCCATTACTAGTGGAAAACTAGAGAAATTAGAAGGAAACATGTCAGGAAACTCAATGAAAAAATGGAGGAGATCATCAATCAAATATTCCCTATCTAGATAAAAAGAAAACACTAATATTAATTTCCCCATCTCTGGATAAGAAGGACCATCTCTACTAGACCTCAAGACCCATTATCTTTGAAAAACATGGAACACCCCATTGGTTATAGTAAATGAGACGAGTTGAAGATAATAATCAATTCAAGCATTATTAGAAATGATCCAATACATCCCAAGAATGATGCCAAGAGGTATTATCTCAAGAACTAGAAAATTCCAGGAAAGCTCAATCTTTGATAAAGAGAAGACATAAGCAGGACAACAGAGACCCTACTCTCTCTTCATTCTGGGGGTGTATTAATATCCATCACATAATATAAAATCTCCTTTGTAATATTTATAAGGTTCATAAAACATGTTGATATAAATGAGTGATATTCACCAGTATTAAATAAAGTAGTCACTAAAGATGAATCTATAGTGATGGTACCTCTCACGGTTGCTGGACCTATATCATCTTCCTCTAGAGACTCTTCCACTACATAAAGAAGCTTTGTTTTAGATTCTTATGAATGGAACCCCTTATACCTCAAAGAATAAAATTACACCATAGTACTTTTATATGCTGATGAGTATGTTCCACTATAAAGAGCAAAAAAGAAATGGTATAATTTCTATAGGTTTCCTGAGCGACCATAATAACTATAGATATTTGGAACCTTAGTACAAACACATCTCGAATGCCCAACCTTGCCACGCTAAAAGAAAGTTAAAGAGCCTCTTCCAGGCATCACAAGAGGTATAGAGGGTGACTATTATCAATAACCACCACAAGACTCATCATGATTTCTCTTTTATTTAAAGAAACTCACACAATTTCCATTAGGAGAAAAAGGAAATCCTGTCAACTCTAACTCACTTGTCAATTCAATATCAACCATCAATTCCCTATCTAGTACACCAACATACAAAGTGAGATTTATTAAGAAAAAATATGAATGGATATCAGTTTGGAGACCCATTTAAAACCATCGAGCCTTCATATTCTCATTCAATACAATCTTAGGTGAAAAATATGCAAGCTCAACAAAGTGGTTCACATACTACATCACGGTCCTGTCAGCCTTTTATAGGTTGAAAATATCCACAGTCTTAGACAGCACCATATATTCTGGATATAACTAATTAATGAAAAGAAATATAAATTCATTCCACTCCAAAACCTTGTACTTATTCACCATTACCATTAAATCCCACTATCTCCTACTATGACCATCCATCTTAAAGGTATCACACTTCACCTTAATAGATTTGGGAATTTTAAAGAAGTCAAAAAAAGCTCTATCTTTATCAACCATTCCTTAGCCTCTTGAAGATAATTAAATCCTTGGAAAGAAAGTGGATTCTGGTGAAGAAACTCTTGAGAATGATCACGAGATTCATCCCTTCAAGGATCCACTATCAAAGCTTGAACAAGAACAAGTACATGTAATTTTCCTAGATCTTGGATAGTTTTCAATACCATCTAAATAATATTCTAGTCCACTGGAGTATTTTATTGTTGTTTTTCACTAGTAGATTTCTCCTGGGTCTTATTCACACTTCTTCTTGGAGGCATGATTCTATACAACATCAACAGACAATACTAAAGAAATTAGAAAAGGTACATGATTTCCCCTAGGTGGGTGCATAGTTTGGTAAATAATTCCCCAACTATGAACCCCCCCACTATCTGGGGGTGCACAGTTTGTACTAGGGGGTGCACAATTTGGTCAAATCATACACCAACCATGCACAACCCAAAAAAGCCTCTAATTTTTTTTAATATTTTCCTTGAATGACCCCAAAATAAGACCCTACTTAAAGGATATCAAAACTAGGGTCAAATAATACCTGAAAACGAGTAACGATATGTTACAATTTGTATAAAAAATATTAGTTGTGTGTCACAAGGTCTTATATGAGTTCCCAAATTAAAAATTATTATGTACTTGTACTGAATTTATAAATAATTTCCTTCATTTTCACTAATTAAGAATCTTTGCATTACATAAAATAGTGATTCATGTATAATTTATTTATACTTTGTTATAAGTTGTCGTCGAATAATTTTAGCTTGAATGTTTGTTTCATACATGTATTAGTGTAACTCATAGGATAAAATTAATAGTGAATATAGTGGTAATTAAATTATAGTGAATAAATTTTAGATAAACATGGTTAATTCTAAAAAAAATTATGATATCTAGTGTTGTATGGTTTACATTTAATTTTAAAAAAAGGAAACAATATTTTGGGTATTAAGATAATTATTAAGGTTTTAATATATAATGGCTATTTTTATTAAATTTTATACCCATAATATATAATTATAATAGTGATACTACTATATGGTAGATGGTAACAATAAATAGTGGCACATTAAAATGATTAAGTAATGAAAAATTATATCTACACATCATACTTAATACAATATATAGTTGAGTTACTCCTAGTTATGAAATCCTTTTTTTCCATAATGGGTCTAGTCAATATTTGTGCTCCAATTACTTGATCTCCCAAATTTATGACTATTAATCGAGTTCTATTACAAATTCCAAAATAATGGTCAACATTCCTTAGTAACATAACTGGCGCCACCACTTTTAGGATTATTTTATGATGTGGAAAACCAGATATATAAATTCCATTTAGAATATTTAGTGTATATATATTTTTTGGTGTATCACTATCCAAACTTTCCTAATAGAATGGATCAAAACTAAGATTAATGCTATATTCTCTGAAAATGAAGGTTAACATGTAATCATTGAGTTGTTGCACAACATCACATGTTGGTTCTAAGATAGCCCATTACTTTAATTATTTCAAAACATTATAGTTTGTTGATAAAGAGTGGCATGTTCTTTGAAAAATAACATCTACTAGGTTGTGAAATGAAGTAATTATACAATCTTATAGAATGTCAATATATATATCTCCATCATTTTTTTAGCAATCACACCATCACCTATTTTAAGAACCCAACTTACAAAGTCTTATAATTCCATAGATTTAGTAGGTATGTTAGATGAAATAAGTCACATGTCCATAATGAGTTTAAGAACATGATAATGTTTCCAAATATAAAAGTATTTTATAATTGAAAATACAATATAACTTCTATTTGAATGATGCATAACTAGTAATATATGATGAAAATTATTACCAAAGGAAACTGTTTTTCCACCAAAAGGTATTTGACAAGCTTGTGGATTGATTGTTAACGTTATATCCCTCAGGGTATGATCCAGAGATTCAAAGAAACATCTGTGAACCATTGGTTCCTCTTCATAAATAATTAATTTTGTTCTATGAAAAATTTATACCAATTCATTCATTATTGTATGTTACAAGTAGAGTTTTTCATAACTGCAATTGGAATAAAAAACAGAGAGTGTGTTGTTCTGCCACCGAGGAGGTCCAAATATTATATACCACTTGAAGCTAAAATTAGAACAATATGATTTTCAAAGTGTATTTGTGACATTATTGTTTTCTATAAGAAAGTTTTATACATTTATATGTATCCATGTATAAAGAACACATCACCATTGGGAATGTTTGGTGAATTTATAATAGTGGTTAATACATATTTAGATTATGTCTTCAAATTTCCATTAAAAATATCAAATTCTTCTCAAAGTATATCCTTATCATAATTCTATTCTGATGTGACCAATCTGTTTCCAATGAATATAGTAGATGATTCTGTAATAAGCATAGGAGGATAATTTGTCAACGATCTTTTACTTTAGTGAAGCATGTTATCAATATACAATAATGCATATTGTTTCCATTGATGATATGTAATATGTAATTCTTTTATGATAACATCTTGTTAGATATGATTAAAAAATGAACCTCAAAAAAATATGTATGTAATATAGAAAAAATTATAAATTTGAGTAAATTTATATTACATGTAATGAACTACAATATAAACTTGTAAAATATATATAATATAGGTATACTAATCCTTTTTGATATGTCATTAGTACCAAATAAAGTAATCTATAAAAAATAATAATTATAATAATGTAAATGTATTCATGTATATTAAATAATATTCAAATATGTGTAACTATACCAACTGATGAATATGAATACAGGTGTAAAAATAATAATAACAGTGTGTGTATACTAGTGTAATTGAATACTGTTGTAGATGCCGAAAAACAATCAAGGGATGAAGGAGGTTTTGGCATGACAAAGTGAAGACATATTTTGACCCGGGGATCCATTCCGGGGGGCTCAAAAAGGCCGTGTGAAAAAATCTTAGAGGCACGCAAAAAAATCTCTCCCGTGCGGAAAATTGTGGGATCTGAGGAAATTTTCCGTGAAGGTGTGGAAACTTCCGCACCATCGACCACGGGTGAAAAAATTTATGTGCGGCCACCCCCACGCAGTTGAACGTTTGCGCTGCTGACATTGGCGTGCAATATTTCATGTGGACCGGTTTTCGCAGAGACCGGACGACCCTAAGCACCTATAAATAGAAGACCGACCCTTCAAATTCCAGAGGGATGAAGAATATGAACCATCTCCTCTACATGAAATCCACCTCTCCTATGCCCAAAATATGGCCTTCAGGTACGGGATTTTTCACGGCAGGCCACCCAGAGGTCCGCCCGTGTGTGAGACCACTCGGGCTTAACCCTCTCCCAAATCCCTTTGAGTCCCGTCCCCTACGCGCAACCCATTCCAATTGCACGGAATCCATTACAATTGCATGAAAAACCATGCCCCCATTTTTCATACTAAACCTCTCCAATTGGGTGTTGACCCAGTCTTTTCCATGCAAGTGACTCAATTGCGCGCTGGCCCAGCATTTTCCACCCAACTGTTCCATTTGGCGCACAATCCTCCATCCTTGTGTGCATGTGTTCGATGTCTCTCTTCCATACATCATTTTTGGGTGCCTCCCATTCCCAAAACATCTACGACACACACCGTTTTCTCATACAACCTTATAAGCTTGTACAAAGTAACTTTAAAGTCCCTTGGGAGGTGTTTCACATTGCGTCGCTTCACCTCATGCTTCTTCTCATAGGCAAGCAAACGATTATTGCTTATTTTCATAGCCACGCTAATGTGGGACCCCAATGAGATCACCTCATGACATCCCATATCCACAACGTTTCCTATCCCTTCTCTTCACCAAGGTGTATAAGGTTCTAGTTATGTAATTCCTAGGGGTGCGGAAAATCCACCTCGTCCGAGCTTCAGGATGTTAAACTACCAAGCTCCATCTTCCTTGGCACATGACATTAAACTATGACCTCACCCTGTGCCTTGCACATAGGGTGCCCCATCTCAGACATTCTCTACGCCCACTGGTCTCCACGAGAGTGAGATCATTCCTCACATGGAATGACATCCTCTTTATCAGAGTGGCATTTGTCCATAGGGAAAGGGAAACCACCTTGGTATAAGCCCCTAGCCTTTCTTGCAGGAGGCAGCATCCCTGCTCCTCCTATCTTCTTCCTGGCCGAAGACTAGAGATGGGGGGATGGGCACCAAATCCCTCTTTTCTTCAGTGCCAAATTCCTCTCCCTATGGGCTTTGTTGCCACCAGGCCTCCATCCTGGAGTAAGTTCCATTCTTTCTGGGCTACTAACCACGCGTAATCCCCTGTTTCCTCTTTGGGATGCTAACCACGTGTAAGACCCACTCTAATTTCTACTGACGCACCTTTCACGACGTGATCATCAAGTCTTTGCTACCTCTTGTTTCTCACATCGAGCATGACTCATGTGGGCTTAGAGCAAGCATCGACCATGACATCTTTCCAAGAAGCCTAGAGTGTAAGCCCCACTCCTTCTGAACTACGTGGTCTTTGATCCTTACCAAGGTGGGGTACGTAGGAAGCCTCCCTGAGGTTCAAGCACAACAACCATTGGTCCCGACCATCTTCACGTTAGTTCACCAAACTTATCCCAAACTATGAGGACTTTGATCCTTACCAAGGTAGGGTATGTAGGATGCCTCCCTGAGGTTCAAGCCTACCACCCATTGGTCCCGAAAATCTTCACGTCGGTTCACTAAACCATCCTAAACTATGTAGTCTTTGATCCTTGCCAAGGAGGGGTACATAGGAAGCCTCCCTGAGGTTCAAGACCAACACCCAGTCGCTCCAAACCCCCTTCACATCGGCACCCACTCCTTCTGAACTATGTGGTCTTTGATCCTTTCCAAGGCAAGGTACGTAGGAAGCCTCCACGAGGTTCAAGCCCAACAACCATTGGACCCCAGGTCCACCTCCACATCGGTTCACCAACACCCATCCCACAAGAACTACATGGGTTTGATCCCTATCTTCTAGATAAGGTACGTAGGAAGCCTCCTTGAGGTTTGAACCTATCCATCGGTAAGCCATTGTGACCCCGTCCATTGGTAAGTCGTTGTGACCCAATCCAGTGGTAAGCCGTTGTGACCCCATCCAGCGGTATGCCGATGTGACCCCATCCAGCGGTAAGCCGTTGTGTCCCCATCTAGCGGTAAGCCATTGAAATCCCCAATCGATGGTAAGCTGTCTTTAGATGAACTATGAGGATTTTGATTCCCTGCCACAGGGATATGTAGGAGGTCTCTTTGAGACTTAAGCCCAACATCACCATCGTCCTCGAGTCGACTCTATCTCATTATCCACTCACTTCACTTAACCATCCATAATCTATCTTGATTCTTACCCAGGCCGCTACATCCCGATGGGATCATGCCACCTCATTCCCCATCCCCCTTAACAACAATCGGGAAGCTAACCACATGTTGGCCCCAACATCAGTGTTTTCTCTAGGGGTTTCGCCCATCTAATCCACTCTAATCAGTGTTATGATCAGTCTGATCCGTCTCCACCAGACGTTAAAATCACGACATACCCTATGTTAAACATGGGAAGATGAGGAAAACCTTAGATACATTCCTATGAAATATGATTCCCCACATTAGACGTGGGATGCCTCGGGCTCCCAAGCCCTTGAGAAGCCCTATAATAAGGGGAATAAACCCATATGCGCTAGTTTCCCAGTGTCTAGACATGCTAGTGATGTCCAATGTGACTACTCCCTCGACCGATGGTTGCTGCCCTGACCGAACCCTTTGGAATGTCCCGACAGAAGCAGTGTAATTAAAAAGCATCCATGAAGATATGGTGTTGGGAAGAGTTTTACGAACAACGTCCTAAATCTATAATGGAGACCCAGAATAGGTGACGAGTTCTGAGGAGGAATCCACAGAAAGAAGAACCGACATCCCATCATCCCATTTTGATCAAGGAGCAAACGTCCCTGAATAAGGAACAGATTCCGCCCGCCTTTGGAAAGCGGGAATGTGGGAAAAAAAACAGCACCGCCGTCCCCAAACAAGACGAACGCTCGCGCCCCGATGAAAGCGTCAGAAACAACTATGTATGTTGTTAAATAAATTATTTTTATATTGTAATCATTGTAATTTTTTTAAATAGTACACACTGATTTCATACCATATTATATAGTCCTTATTCAATAAATGTATGATGTAATTGCATACAACTTTAAACATGGAATGGGAATGAGAAACATATTATTATGTAAAAACAAACTTCATATAGTATACTATACAAATATAAGTGTATTCCATGTCAATAAACCGGATGCATACTATATGTATTACTGTTTAAGATATTTCAAACATGGAATAGGAATGGAAAACATCTTAGTATTCCTATTACATACATCATACAATAAAGTATACCAATTCAAGTTGATTTCATGAGAATTAACTAGATGCATACTTTATACATAAATGTGTATATTATTTCAAACAATACATGTATAAGGTTTAAAAAATTATAGTATACTGCATATAGTAATTGAAAAATAAGTTTTAATTCAGTTCATGCTATATAAAGACATTACTTGCAGTTTGTATAGGAAAATGAAAATTAACTCAAGATAGTAATAATTACCATCATAATACTCAAAAAAAAAACATCAATTGTCATGTACTTTTGAATTGTAATATGAAGTACATCTCATAATCCCATGAATATAATTGAAAAAATATGAAAAAATATGTAAATTCAATAATTCAAGCATATAATTAGAAGAATAAATATATTTATACAACTGTTGTACCTATCTATCTCTGTCATGGTGTTTTAATGATCACAAACACCCACCTATGTTTATAATGATTTAATTTAAGTGAGTTTTAGTGTTTTTATTGAATGATAAGAGATAAAATCTAGTTTAAGTAGGATGATCATGTTGAAGGATTTGAGTATCTTTTAATATCTTCTTGAAGTCATATTTCATGTGATTATATTCTGGAAGGAATCTTGAAGCTCCATTTAAAGGATTGCATGCAATCTAGAAGGCCAATGAGGTCTCCTTGAACCAACAAGTAGCACCGGCTAGCCAGTACATGGTACAAAATAACTTATTCCATGTAGACAATATCCTTAAGCATACATAATACCCACTAACCAACTAGTGGTGAAGAAAAAAGACCACATAGCCTCCATTCATCCACCAACTAGTCCCTGGAGGAGAACCAGCTATCCAATGCCAATTCCACAAGCCCATTAACTACCAATTGACCCACCAATAAGCCAATGAGGTGCATTGGTTATCCAGTGGTGTCAGGATAGTAGGTTCTAGATGACATTTATTATGGGATAAAAATATATAAATGCATTCTTATTCATCTTCAATGATCCCAGCTAATTCTAGATCCTTCCCATGCCCTTCAGAGTTGATAGAAGGAGGTCATTTTCATCATGGAAGAACCTCCCGTTACCAACAACACCGCTTTGATCCTTGATTAAAAGAGAAACTTTAGTAGATCCTCTAAATGATCTAAATCCATTTTCTCCATCAATATCAAAGGCACTTCTCCTCCATCATTTCATTATCTCTCATCCCAATTAGTAAACATATTTTTGAGGACTAGGGAGCAACTTGTAATGGGTTTTCCAAAGAAAACCTATCTATTATCATCACCTTCTACAATGGGTTATCACTTTTTAAGAGCGAGGGATGAGTTTCTTGGATACTGATGAATCTAAAGAGGGTGATCACAAACCAAAATTGCGAGGGATGAGTTTCTTGACCACTTCCAAGATCAAGGGAGTAATAAAAAAACCTCTTAACTTCAGGGGAGGAGAAATAGGGGCCCACACCAAGCTATTTCCTAACTCCTTTGTCAAACCATGATTGTCATATATTTACTTTCATACATTGTATCGTCTGATCATTATATGCATACTTTCATAATTTTTAATCATCTAATTTTAATTGTTCTTAGTTTTTTAATTAAAATTGATCCCTACTTTAAAACACAGATCAAATTTATCATTTATCACTTAATCGATTTCATCACTTTAATTGCTTGATTAATTATTTATATTTTAATTTTTTATTTTCAATCTCCTTACACCTTAATTTTTTTAAAAGTAAATTCAAACCCCATATTTCTATACTACTATGACCAAAAATTGGCATCAAAGGGATGGTTTTTATTTTATTAAAAATATTCTTGGTTTCAGAATTGTCTTTGTTTTTAATTTTTTTTTCAAATATTAATCGATTTCAAAGTATTATCTTATTATTATGATATCTAATTACTATTCATATGATCATTTTTTGATGGAAAAATTTATTCCTATTGGAAAAGTCAAATTCCAACCTTTCTTAGTATCATTAATTACCCTATTTGGAAAATGGTTATGCATGAATATATTACAACTAACAAACCTAAAGATAAATGGACACTTGATGATATTAAAAACATTGAGCTTAATGTCAAAGTTGTAAATCTTTTACACTATGGTATTGAACAAAATGAATTTAATCATGTTTCTACATGTAAAATGACTCGTGAAATATGGAAATTGCTAGAAGTGAAACAAAAAGGCACGAATAAAGTTAAATATACTAGATTAGACATGTATTGAAAAGATTTTAAAAGTTAATCTACGCATCTAAATGAATATATTACTTATATTTTTACATTATTTACTGAAATTTGAAATGGTTTAAAGTCTATTAGTAATGATTTTTCTATAGAAGCCTTAGTGAAAAAGATACTATGGGTCCTACCAAGAAATTGGGCACCAAAATTCATAACTGTTCAAGAAGAAAAGGATGTGAATAAAATGGAGGTATAAGAACTTTTTGGATCCCTAATGAAATGTAAAATAACTATTAAGTGAAAAAATGAGAATGAGGCCAACGAATCTAAATACATAAAAAAAAATCGCCTCAAAATCTACCAATGATGATTCTTATGGAGGTGAGGTTCATAAATTTTCTCAACTCACCAAGAAAATGAAACAATTATTCAAGAATAATAAAGATTACAATTGATCAAAGAAATTGAATAAAAATGTGGAAATGTAAGTGACATGCTATTAATGTAAGAAAAAAGTCCACATTAATTTGGAATTCCCTATCTAAAAAAAGAAGGTAAAAGAAAATAAAAAAGGTAATAAGGCTTTCAAATTCACAACCTGGAGTGCAAGTAATGACTCTATAGATTTAACTTCCTCATCCTCTTCAAGTTACTCAAGTACCAAGTGCCTTATGGAATATATTGATAAATACATAGAGGTTAGTACACCTCTTCCCATTTATTTATCCTCTTCTCATTCTCCTAAATCTTCCCCCTCTTCTTATTCCTCCGTGTAAGGGTTGGTGTCCTGAGAACTAACTATTTTGTACTTTGATTACATGAATGTTCACTTATTATATATTGTTCATTGTTCTGCATGACTATAATATAGTAATGTCCTGGAATATTTGTTGCATTGATAAGGTCATGGCAGATCCCCACTATGATGAGAACCTTGAAATGCTATAACAATATTCTTAAATAAAGTTCTACGGTTGGATGACGTACTATGATGGGACACATGATATACAAACCTTCATGTGTGAGTACTCGTAAGAAGACGAGACTCTCTCTAATGGAGTTCACACTTGGTAATCTCCAAGATAGGAGATTATGAGAACAGACCCGCCAGTAGCAATTCTGTATGTCTTGGTGTCATCAGAAATTGCTATCTACGAGCGTGTGTAATGGTCCTTAGACTGGAAGATTATCATTAACTCATGTCATGACTCGCACACTTAGATTTACTGACGAAAACCGTCACGCATACAGTTGGCGGGAAGTAGGGTACGTTGGGTGCGTCATGAGTGACATGTTGTTAATGGATAATTCGAGGAAGGATTTGTCCCTTCCATTTATGGAAGTTGATATCTCGGCCCTTTGATTGAAATAGAACTGTCGCATTAAATTCCATGGCCATGGTGTGAACGACGAGTTTATTTCAGGTAGTCAAAGAACGACGGATCAAGCATATAGGTTTATGACACTGCCATGAAACCTGCTTGATGAGATATTGAGACAAAGGGATTAAATTACACAGTAAACGTTCGTATGTGGTGATACGTCAATGCGGCGTCAACTTCTTTCTCTTGGGTGCCTTGACCCGTTGCTAGATAGTAATCTTGGACTTTAGGAAAGCCCGCCTAATGCCAACGAGAAAGAGGCCTAGAGGGTCACACACTAAGTGTATTCAAGTATCTCAAGTAGAATAAAGATTATTCCCGTATGTGGTTTAATAATTATTCAAGGAAGCCTAAATCGTTTTAATATTGGAGGAAGAATAAAATGAAAAAAAAGTACATGCCGTGTATTAATTATTACACGTCGTGTAGTTTTTATTTTGAAAAGGAAATGAATAAATGAAAACAATATATACACGCTGTGTACATTTAATGTACACGCCGTGTAGTTTTCAATGAAAAACAAGTACACGCCATGTATTTATTATTACACGCCGTGTAGTTTTTCCAGTCGGGATTTTGAGGATATAATATTGATTTATTAAATGATATTTATTATAATCAGTGTGAGCTCATGTCAAGGAATTAATTATTCGACATGGGGGTTTTCAATAACAGTTAATGAAATAAATGAAATGCGTAACACATTTATTTATTGTCATAACTCTACAACCTCAAACCTGATTATAAATATCCTCAAAACCCCAACTCTTTTCCTACACACAAGAGAATCGTTGTGCACAACAATTCTGGAGAATTCTTTCAAGGCCGAAAGAACCTCTTCCTCCAAGAATGCTCTCAAGATGGAGAGAGATCCTCTTACATCGGATCAAGACGATCTAAGGCGGACAATGTAAGAAAAGGCTTCTCCACGCTAGCACCCGGAGAATCCTTTGGCGACGTCCAAAGATACGAGGAACACGTGTGGATCACCGCTAGAGGGAGTCTACACTTGGCTTCTGCGATGCAACGATGGATCACATCGACAACGTGATCAAGAAAATCAACTAAGAAAGAACACCCAAAAGGTATTTCTTTATAATTAATTAAATTAATTATAATCAACCTGTAATGATCCTTGTTTGTGGTTCCGGGACAAACCTTCTTCTTTGTCTTTTTCTGTGATTCGATTCGTGGAGACTGGTATTTATCATTGTATTGATCCTGGATTGATCATTACTAATGACAAAAATCCAAGTGGGCACATCCACCCACGCGCTTCCTCTGCGCCCGGAACCATCAAATGGTATCAGAGGGAGGTTACAACATTGATTATAGTTATTTATTTTTTGTCGATAATTTACGCATTTATATTTGATTCAATTCAAAATAAATCATTCTATAAATTTGAATAAATGAGATCTGTTCTTCCTCCTTTGTTTCTCGATTCATATCATAGAAACGACCTTTTAATTTTAATTTTGATTAAAATAAAAATGAGGAAATCATCTGGAGGATCCACTATTTCTGTCTATACAACATGGAATTACACGACGTGTACTTAAAACTACACGCCATGTACTTAGGTTCAACGAACCGACACTGGTCCGCCAAACCACGCCGTGTGAATTGATTATGCCTAAGTTTAAATCATGCCATGTTGAACAGAATTGAACGGCGCGTGGAAACCGGAATACACTGTGTGTATGTTGGAGCAACACGCCGTGTAGTCCGTTCTGACCTAGGTGAAACTGTGTACAAAGATAATCCGCGTACTGCGTACACGGGATCGCCAGACCGATTACCGCGTAACAAGGAATTACACGCCATGTATGATTCATCTACACGCCATGTACTCCAAAATTTCCAAAGTACAGAAAACACGCCAAAGCCCCGGCGTGTACTTTGGATAAAGGGTGAAAAGAAAAATACATGCCATGTAATTATAAACTACATGCCGTGTACTTTCCAGAAATAGAATTTCACCAGGTTTCCTCCAATGTACAAAGACCCATACAAGGAATATGGATGAGAAGAATCTCAAGAAAATTCAGAAAGGAATTTAAGATAAAGAATTGATTAATTATAAGATCATAATTAATTGAATTCGAGCACGTCTTATCTTAAATAAAAGAACGATTAAAAGAATTTGAATTCTAAATATGCGTAAATGTCATTGTATACTATGGATGGTCATGAGCTAGAACAAAGACCCTTTGTATTTGTATGGTTTCATTTAAATTTATTTAATTTAAATTTGTTGGCCTGCGAGCCTTCTTCCAATAAAATGTAGGGCCTACGTGACCATGTTTTCTTTAATGTAAACCCATGTAATGGAGGATCTCCCAAGCCAGAAGATACGGTTCAAATCCTGAAGCCGAGGTGAAACCGACGCAAGAAGATACAAAGGTGGACAGATGGGAGCTGCAAAACACGAACCAACAGGTTCAAGGTGTTTTTCCTAGGTCAGGGTTAGCTTATCAAAACTTCTAGATAATCTAACCAATATAATCTCATGATCATGCCATCTTATTTTATTTTTGTCTAATTGCATGGTTTATTTATTATGTATGTGTTGTCGCGATCACATAATTAATAAAATGAACAAGCATGCAAAGATGGAATAAAATAAAAACCGGACTATGCGTAAACATTATCAGAACATGGTTAATCACTTAAGAAAGCATCACTTAATATTAACAAGCATGTGATAATGCAAAACTACGCATAAAGACTAAAATCCCTCAATACCATATTAAGTCAGACCATGCCTTCCATTACCTGATTAAGGGAAAGACTCAATAAAACTATGTGTTTGACCAACCCTTGTTGGGACACTTAATTTTATAAAGAAAGCCCTTATGAAAGGTTTCGAGTTGACTTAACCATATTACATCAAGAGAAGTAGCCCTTACTAGACTTGATGTAATATAGGAGGCAAGAGTTGAGGAAATCCAAGTCAGGATTTCAGGATTGGGGAGTCCACTCAACAGATCAAGGAACTGTAAGCTCACAGTTGGCAAAGACCTACCTACCTAAATACCTTCAAATAGATTGACCAGCCCTTGTTGGGGTTATGCGAAGGGAAATATGGATCCTTACCACTAGAATGTCAAAGAAACTGGACATTCTGAGTTCAATGGTGAGGGACATTGGGAATTTATAAAATAGTGGGAGAATTAATTAATTAATTCATTATTTTTCATAAATTGTAATCAAGAAAGTACTAATAAATCTGCTCTTTTAAATTGTAGAATCAATATGACAAACTCATCAACCGCATTTTCTCTATGATCAATACTGGATAAAGACAATATCCTCACTGGCAGTAACTTTTAGGAATGGTTTAGGTTCCTTCGGGTTATCCTACGCCATGAACGAAAGTTTTACGTGCTGGAGTCCTCACTTCCTGATTCTCCTACCCCAGGGGAGAGTGATGAAGATTTCCTGGTCTATGATCAACATTTGAACGATGATCTCGATGTTCAATGTTTGATGCTATCATCGATGTCTAGTGAGCTCATGAAGTCTCATGAAGATATGGATGCCTATAGCATGATCGAGCACCTCCGTGGTCTATACCAGGAGAGAGTAAGACATGAAAGGTTTGAGATCTCCAAGGCTCTATTTCATAGCAAGCTTGGAGAGGGTGCCCCAGATGGGCCTCATTTAGTCAAGCTCATTGGATACATTGAGCGCTTAGAGGTTCTAGGGTTTAAACTCCCCAAAGAACTGGGCACCGATCTCATTCTTGCATCACTCCCTCAGAGCTTCTCGAACTTTGTTGTTAATTTCAACATGAACAACATTGAGAAGTCTCTATCTGATCTTCTTATCCTTATTCGCCAAGTAGATAATGACATGAAGTGTGAAAAGCCTTCTGTCCTTATGGTGAATAAAAGGAAAGGGAAGGCGAAGAACTTTAAGACTAAAGCTTCTTCAAGGCCTTCCAAGAAAAGGAAGATCAAAGGGGAGGCAAAGGAACAAGATGCTGTTTGTTTTTCATGTGGAAAGAAGGGCCACTGGAAGAAAAATTGCACCTAGACAAGGAAGCAAGGGGAAGCTTCAGGTGCGTTTGTTATTGAATGCAATCTATCTATTTCTAATAATTGGGTATTAGATACTGCTTGTGGTTCTCACATCTGTATCCAAATATAGGAACCAAGTAGATTCAAAAATATTGATCGAGGTGAGGTGGATCTACGAGCAGCCAACGGAGCTAGACTCGCTGCTGTAGCTGTCGGAGACTACCACCTCACATTGCCTACTGAGATGGTCTTAGTTTTTAAAGGTTGTTATTATGTACCTTCTGTTACTAAAAAAATTATTTCAGTATCCAGATTAGATACTAATGGATTCATATTCAAGTTTGGAAATGAATGTTGCTACTTTTATAAAGATATCATTTGTTTTGGTAGGGCATATTTATATAATGGCCTTTATGTGTTAGACTACACAAACCAAGTAATGGAAATCGATGACAAAGTAAATTCACATGACTCATACCACACCCAACTTTGGCATCACCGGCTAGGTCATGTCAATGAGAAACGTTTGACAAAATTACATCAAGATGGGTATTTAGATTCTTTCAAACTAAAACCACTTGGTGTATGTCATGCGTGTCTACAAGGCAAAATAACCAAAGCCCCATTTAGTGGGAAAGGTGAAAGGGCTAAAGAGATTCTAGAATTAGTTCACACATATGTGTGTGGACCATTTCCAGTTGAAGCAAGGGGTGGGTTCTTGTACTTCATAACTTTTACTGATGATTTTAGTAGATATGGATATATCTACTTAATGAGGTATAAGTTAGATTCTTTTGATCGGTTCAAAGAATACAAGAATGAAGTTGAGAACCAACTTGGTAAGAAGATTAAGAAACTCCGCTCAGACAGAGGAGGAGAATATCTTAATCAGGACTTCATTGATTTCTTAGGGGATTTTGGGATTCTATTTCAACTCAATCCTCCTTACACGCCACAGTGGAATGATGTAAGCGAAAAGAGGAACCGCACCCTGTTGGACATGGTGAGATCAATGATGAGTCATGCGAGTCTTCCATTATCCTTTTGAATATATTCATTACAAACAGCAACACACATACTAAACCAAGTACCAACTAAATCGATAAATGGTATTCCATACGAGTTATGGAGTGGACGCAAAGCCATGTTATCTAATTTACATGTGTGGGGTAGGGAAGAATTTGTTAAGGCCTCTTCAGGTAACAAACTCGCGCCCTGAGGCACAAAGTGTATCTTTATAAGATATCCCAAGGAAACAAGGGGATATTACCTATACAACCCCACAAACAAAAAGGTTACAATGGTAAGACACGTCATATTCTTTGAGAGGGAGCAAATATCCAAAAGAGATAATGGGAACGAGATAGAATTCGATGAAGTCGAGGCTCAAGATACACATGAGTTGGTACAAGAACAGATTCCACAAAGCCCCGTGGAAGAAAAATCTATTCTAGAGACACAAGAATTGCGTAGGAGCACGAGAGAGGTGAGAGAACCAGAACGATATGGTTTTCTTGTCACCAAGAATGGTGACTCATTATTGGTTGACAATGATGATCCTCTTACCTATAAGGAAGCAGTTTAAGGCACAAACATTGCCAAGTAGAATGAAGCCATGAATTCTGAAATGGATTCCATGTACCAAAACCAAGTCTGTATTTTGGTAGATCCTCCAGTTGATGTAAAGCCTATTGGTAATAAATGGGTATTCAAGAAGAAACTGGACATGGAAGGGCAAGTCAACACCTATAAGGCACGACTGGTTGCAAAAGGTTTTAGAAAACGTCAAGGAATTGACTATGATGGAACCTTTTCACCGGTTGCGATGCTTAAATCCATAAGAATCCTATTGGACATTTCCTCTTACCATGACTATGAAATTTGGAAAATGGATGTCAAAACAGCTTTACTTAACGGGAACCTCCAGGAATATGTCTACATGACCCAACCTGAAGGGTTTGTGACTGCAAAGGATTCCAACAGGGTATGCAAGTTGCAGAAATCTATTTATGGATTAAATCAAGCATCAAGGTCATGGAACATTCATTTTAATGAAGCTGTAATGGAATTTGGCTTTGTTAAGAACGAATGTGAGCCTTGTGTCTACAAGAGGTTTAGTGGAAGTGCAGTCATTTTCCTAATAGTATATGTTGATGACATATTACTAATTGGAAACTAAGTACATGTATTACAGTCAGTTAAGGCATGGTTGCATAAATGCTTCTCCATGAAAGACTTGGGTGAGGCAGCATATATTCTTGGGATCAAGATCCATCGTGATAGATCGAAGAGAATGCTGGGCCTGAGTCAAAGTACATACATTGACAAGATACTGAAGAGATTCAGTATGGAACAGTCCAACAGGGGATTGTTGCCAGTGTCACGTGGCATTCATCTTTACAAGAAAATGTGTCCTCAAACACATGAGGAAAGAAAGAGAATGGCAAGGATCCCTTACGCATACGCGATTGGGTCAGTCATGTATGCTATGCTATGTACGAGGCTAGATGTTTCTTATGCATTAAGTGCGATAGGAAGATATCAAGCTGATCTAGGAGACCACCATTGGATGGCAGTCAAGACTATCCTTAAGTATCTGAGGCGTACTAAGGATATGTTCTTGGTTTATGGAGGAGATGAGGAGCTAGTCATCAGAGGACATGTAGATGCTAGTTTCCAGACTGATCAAGATAACATGAAGTTGCAGACTGGATACATCTTCATTTTGAATGGAGGTGCAGTGAGCTAGAAGAGCTCAAAGCAAAGTTTGGTGGCAGATTCTAAAGAGGAGTCAGAGTATATCACAGCTTCTGAGGTATCTAAAGAAGAATTATGGATGCGAAGCTTCATCCAAGAGCTGGATGTTGTACCGAGTAGTAAAGATCCTATCACACTCTATTGTGATAATAATGCAGCGGTGGTACTTGCAAAAGAGCCAAGGTCCCATCAACGGACAAAGCACATACTTCAGAAGTATCATATCTTGAGGGATTTTTCTCAGAGAGGTGAAGTTGCAGTGAGCAATATTTTCACGGAAGATAACATGGCAGACCCCTTGACTAAAGCCTTGACTCAGCAGAAACATGATCATCATGTGAGGTCTAGTGGACTAAAAGTTGTAGGTAGTTGGATCTAGTCCAAGTGGGAGTTTGTAAGGGTTGGTGTCCTGAGAACCAACTATTTTGTACTTTTATTACATGAATGTTCACTTATTATATATTGTTCATTGTTCTGTATGACTATAATATAGTAATGTCCTGGAATATTTGTTGCATTGATAAGGTCATGGCAGATCCCCGCTATGATGAGAACCTTGAAATGCTATAACAATATTCTTAAATAAAGTTCTACGGTTGGATGACATACTATGATAGGACACATGGTATACAGACCGTCATGTACGAGTACTCGTAAGAAGACGGGACTCTCTCTCATGGAGTTCGCACTTGGTAATCTCCAAGTTGGGAGATTATGAAAACAGACCCGCCCATAGCAATTCTGCATGTCTTGGTGTCATCGGAAATTGCTATCTACAAGCGTGTGTAATGGTCCTTAGACTGTAATATTATCATTAACTCATGTCATGACTCGCACACTTAGATTTATTGAAAAAAACCATCACGCAGATAGTTGGTGGGAAGTAGGGTACGTTGGGTGCGTCACGAGTGACATGTTGTTAATGGATAAGTCGAGGAAGGATTTGTCCCTTCCATTTATGGAAGTTGATATCTCGACCCATTGATTGAAATAGAACTGTCACATTAAATTCCATGACTATGGTGTGAATGATGAGTTTATTTTAGGTAGTCAAAGAACGACGGATCAAGCATATAGGTTTATGACACTGCCATGAAACCTGCTTGATGAGATGTTGAGACAAAGGGATTAAATTACACAGTAAATGTTCGTATGTGGTGATACATCAATGTGATGTAAACTTCTTTCCCTTGGGTGCCTTAACCCGTTTCTAGATAGTAATCTTGGACATTAGGCAAGCCTGCCTAATGCCAACTAGAAAGAGGCCTAGAGGGTCACACACTAAGTGTATTCAAGTATCTCAAGTAGAATAAAGATTATTCCCGTATGTGGTTTAATAATTATTCAAGGAAGCATAAATCATTTTATGTTGGAGGAAGAATAAAATGAAAAACAAGTACACGCCATGTATTAATTATTACACGTCGTGTAGTTTTTATTTTGAAAAGGAAATGAATAAATGAAAACAATATATACACGCCGTGTACATTTAATCTACACGCCATGTAGGTTTCAATGAAAAACAAGTACACGTTGTGTATTTATTATTAAACGTTGTGTAGTTTTTCCAGTCGGGATTTTGAGGATATAATATTGTTTTATTAAATGATATTTATTATAATCAGCATGAGTGCATGTCAAGGAATTAATTATTCTAAATGGGGGTTTTCAATAAGAGTTAATGAAATAAATGAAACGCGTAACACATTTATCTATTGTCATAACTCTACAACCTCAAACCTGATTATAAATATCCTCACAACCCCAAATCTTTTCCTACACACAAGAGAATCATTGTGCACAAAAATTCTGGAGAATTCTTTCAAGGCCGAAAGAACCTCTTCCTCCAAGAACGCTCTCAAGACTGAGAGAGATACTCTTCCATCGGATCAAGACGATCTAAGGCGGAAAATGCAAGCAAAGGCTTCTCCACGCTAGCACCCAGAGAATCCTTTTGTGATGTCCAGAGATACGAGGTACACGTGTGGATCACCGCTAGAGGGAGTCTACACTTGGCTTCTGCGACGCAACGATGGATCACATCGACAACGTGATCAAGAACATCAATGAAGAAAGAACACCCAAAAGGTATTTCTTTATAATTAATTAAATTAATTATAATCAACCTGTAATAATCCTTGTTTGTGGTTCTGGGACAAACCTTCTTTTTTTTTTTCTGTGATTCGATCCGTGGAGACTGGAGTTTATCGTCGTGTTGATCCCATATTGATCATTTCTAATGACAAAAAGCCAAGTTGGCACATCCACCCACGCACTTCCACTGTGCCCGGAACCATCACTCCGAATACTCAAGTCACATTAATTATGAATACCTAAAATACACTCGTGATCAACTTGAAAATTGTTTTCATAAACTTTATTATTTATATAAATAACTTGATAAGAAATATAATCCAGTGATTCAAGAAAAATAACAACTTGACAAAGATAAAGATCCTCTATTCAAGGGGAAAAAATGATCCATGTGAATAATCTCAAAATATATAATCTACTATTAAATATATTAAAATATCTCTTTATAAATTCACTTATGGTAAAAATAATCTAAATAAAATTCTGATCTCTAAAATAAATGGAAAATAATAGGCTGGTATTGGTTTCTCAAATCATGAAACCACCTCAAGAAATCCATCAAAATCTACTTTTATTAAAGGTTTCCCACAAGAAAAGTTTTTCAATTATTGTAAAATAATTGGTCTTTTCATTTGTGAATATGATTTCAAGAATTCACAATATGGGAGGCCTAAATCAATCCATATTTTATCCAATTTTTCTAGAAGAAAATATTATTCTAAACAAATATGGATTTAGAAATAATTATTGGCTAACATCAGCAGATCCAAGTTCATTTAGGAACTAACACATTTTGTCATTTAATTTTATAGGAAACATGTTTTTAAAGAAAAACCCCAGAAGAAATATCGTACTTAGATAGTGGTTTCTTAAGACACATGTGTGGAAACCTATCAGAATTCAATCAAATTGATAAACTAGAAGGAGGTCATACCACCTTCAGTGATAAATCTAGGGGTAAGATAATTGGTGAAGGTACCATCAATTTTTCTAACTAAACTCTTATTAATTTTTTTTAAATTATTAAAACAAAATTTTCTAATAATTATTCAACTGTGTGATAGAAATTTTAAAATTTCTTTCGGAAATTATTATTTAAAAGTTTTTGAATCAAAAGTAAAACTTTTATTTACCACTTATCATTTTCAAAATGTTTATATAATAAATTTAAAATATCATATTACCCAAAATATCAAATGATTGAGTACATAAGTTAGTGAGTTGTGGCTTTGAAATAAATTCCTTGTTCATTGTAGCACACACTCACTTGTCAAATTCAACCATTTTCAAATAGTAGAAGATCTCCCCAAACTTAATTTTAAATATGAAATGGTTTGTGAAACATGATAATATGGTAAAAAATAAAAATATTAATTTAAATATAAAAAATAAATATATTCTTTGAATTCTATCAAATTAATTCATCATGAATTATTCATACCTTCTCAAATTTAAATTTTAGTAGGTAAATCCTTTACTTTTGTAATTATTGATGACTTTACAATATCCACTTGTACTAATTTCTTATCTCTTAAAAGTAAATCTTATAAATCCTTCATCAAGTTTTATTAAAAATTTAAAAATAAAGAAGGTTTTAAAATTATTTAAATTTTAAGTGATCATGGAAGAGAATATGATATTAAATAATTTAATGATTTATGTTTTTCTTAAGGCTATAATCATTCCTTTTATACTCCTAGAACCCCTCAAAAAAATTTGGTAGTAGAGAGGTGGAATCAAATTATACAAGAAATTGTTCAAAATATTTTAAATGAATTTGATTTACCTCAATAATTTTTGGTTCAAGCTATGGATATTGGTTTCTTTATCATTAATTGTGTTCTCATAAGATATTTTCTTAAAAAGACCCCTTATGAAATTTGAAAAAATTAAAAAACCTAAAGTCGGTTTTTTAAAAGTTTTTGGTTGTAAATGTTTTTTTCTCAAAAAAAAATAAAATATTGGGAAATTTGATTCAAAATACATTGAAGGTATCTTTCTTGGGTACTCTAGCTTAATTAATACATACCGTGTCTTTAAAAAAAGGACTAAAATGTTCAAAGAAATTATCCATGTTGTTTTTGATAATTTTTTTCCAAAATATATTTTTGATTTTTTTGAAAATATTGTTTTAAATGAACCTTTATAAACTAAATATGTTTAATAATAACAAGTCCCTACTTCAAATTCTTTACATGAAGCTTTTAAAAAATCTAAATAACACCCCCTTTAAAGTTTCATTAAATATTTTCTAGTGGGAACTCATACTAGGATATGGGTCCTAAATGAGGTTGAACATCTAGATTTAATTTCTCACCTAAAACCCTAAAACTTAAAGATACCCTTAAAGATAAAAATTGGGTTCTTTCAATTCAATAGGAACTAAATCAATTTACTCAAAATGATATATAGAATCACATTGAAATACCTAATGATTATTATTTCACAGGCTCTAAATGGGTTTTTAGAAATAAGTTAGATGATATTAGTAATATAACTATAAATAAAACCCATATAGTAGCTAAAGTTTATAATCAATAATAAGGAATTTACAAGGTGAAACCTTTGTACCCATCACTTGGTTGGAATCCATTATAATCTTATTGGTTTTTTCCACTCACCTGGTTTCTAAAATCCTATTTTTCCAAATCATGTTTTCAAATTAACTAAAACTCTTTATGGTTTAAAAAAAGATCTAAGGGCTTAATATGAATGTTTATTAAATTTTATTTTATCAAATAGTTTTAAAATGGGAAAATAGAATTTAACTATTTTTATAAAATACATCTCGAGTGATTTACTAATTCAAATTTTCATTGATGATATGATTTTCAGCTCAATTAATGAATCTCTTTATTTAAAAATTTATGATTTAATGAAAATGGAATTTGAAATTAGATTTATGGATGAACTTAAATTATTTTTTAGTTTTCAAATTTCTCAAAATAATGATTTTATTTTTTTTGAATCAAGTAAAATACAACAATGAACTCTTAAAATGATTCTACATGGATCACACTAAAGAAATTAGTACTCCCATGAGTATAACTTGTAAGATTGCATTTGATGAAGTCAATAAGTCGATCAATAAAAAGCTTTATAGAAGTATGACTGGTAGTCTACTTTAACTTACTATAAATCAACATGAAATCATGTTTAGTGTTTGCATCTATGCTCATTTTCAATCAAATACAAAGGAATACCATCTCAAATATTTCAAAGGATTTTTTTTATTTAAAAGAAAATAAAAATCTTGGTTTGTTTTATCCAAAAGGAACTTATTTTTAATTAACTAGTTTTTATACTAATTTTAGAGGTTTCTAATTTTCTAGGAAAATTAAAAGTTGGACATGTTACCTACTTATAAAATCCCTTATCTCATGGAGTAGTTGTTGGAACCAAGGCTGATTTGTACTAGAAATTAAGTATGGTTTCTTTTTATTGTCAATCCATATTAGGTTGATCAAGGAGTTTTCATGGAATTTGGTCTTATGATTGAGGATAAAAGTATTATTTAATGTGGCACAGTTTCCTAGTGTTTTCCAAATTTTTGGGCCTTAAAATTAGGAGATTTTTTTTTGGAAAAGGAAGAGTTTTAGAAAAGGAATCATGGACCATGAACCATATTATGAGAATAGTTCACAGATGATGAATTTTAGTACACGGAATATAAAACCACAAACCAAAAAGTGGGAACAGTTTGAGGACCATGTAGGAGGAATGGTTTGCGGACTGAAGGAGGTTTGTGGTGAAGACTTGTGGTTCACAGGAAGGCTCACTGTACATGGAAGGCATGATGGTTCATGGGATGATGTGTCATTTGTGAAATTGAGGTAGAGTTTTGAGAAATATTTAAGGGTTTCATTTGTGGAAATGAGGCGGTGATTTGTTCCTCCGTGTAGGGAGAATGGCGGTATGAGGACCGTGTAAGGAAAATGGTTCGTGGGAGATGTGCGGTATGTGGTGAAGGCGGTGCTGAAATGAAGATTTGGTAAATCTAGGTTTAGAAGATTATGAAAATCTATTTTCCTATATAAGGATCACTAATCCCTTCATTAGGGTGTGGCTCTAAGATTAAAAATCTAAGAGGAATTTAGCGAAATCTTGAAGTAGTTCACGGGAAGAAAACCCCACAAATACTTTAATTAAAAATCTAAAAATAATTCAGTGAATTCCAAAATAGTTCATGGAAGATAGTACACGGAGAAAGAAGACCGGTTTTCAAGAAGACATGTCTGCATAGGAGAGCCAGTATATGGAGGAACAACTTGATCCGTAGAGTTCTTACAATATGTGGTGAGGAATTAGAGACAGTCTACAGAGCAACATGGTTTGTGAAGAAAGAATTTTAAGTATTCATAGTAGGTAAGTACGCGAAGTAGGGTAGTATATAGTGGAGCAGGGAAGTACACAGATCAGGGCTGTATGTAGAGGAAGGAGAGAAATATGCAGAGGAAGAAGGTCAGTTCACAGATGATTAATTTTCAAACTATCAGTGCAAAAAAAAGTAAATTTCATCAATGGATAAAAACGAAACATCACCAAAGCATACATCTATAGTTGAGGATGCATGATTTAATGCCAACCCATTGAAGATACCTTCAAGTCGATAAAATGAGTTTATATTCTTCTCAATGCAGCGATCAAGTAAGAGTCAATATAAGTGATCCGAGGGACACAGTGTTCCATCCCTAAACCTTGTAAAGGCAGTGAGCCTAGCATAGAATGACTATGCTAAACTTTTGTTCTCCACAACTAGTGAATATTAGTAGTTTTGGTATAAATGATAGTCTATAAACATATTCTCCTTGGACATATCCCTTAGTGGTAAACCAAGTAAAATTATTGCATCTTCACTTTGCCTATGATTGTTTGTTTTCTGCTCTTTCTCATCAGACAAGTTTAACATGTTACTACCAATGCGGGAACAAGATCCACCAGTTTAAAAGAAAAATTTGATACCCTGATTCACCCCTCCACTCTCAGGGTGTTTCAGGGTCCTTCAAGTGGTATCAGAGCATAAAGTTTTTTGGTGTTAAATCTATCCTTTATTTATACAATGGAGAATACAGTAAATGTTTGGGGAGTACCCCTATTTGATGGAAGAAACTTTCAGATTTGAAAGAATAGTATGAGATCTCATATAAGATCTCTTGGAATGAAATTCCTATTTTCCACTGCATAAGGAATATAGGTCAATTATCCAACTGGGATGTATATGAATAATACAGTCAAGAAATTGCTTGATCCAGATGCCAAATCAAAAAATTCCATCATTATATCTCTTTCTGATCAGATATATCTAAAACTGATGAGTTGTACGTCACCAAAGTTTATACAGGAAAAACTGGAGAACATATATGAAGGAGACAAAAAAGTGAAGGAGGTGAAAATCCATGTTTTTCACAACAGGTTCGATGATCTGAAAATTCATCCAGATGAAAATTCAGATGCATTTTTTAATATAATTACTGAAGTTTTTGGATAAATATGAGGACTTGGTGAAGAAATCAAAGACATTGATATTGTAAAGAAAATCCTGAAAAGACTTCCACCTCTTTACAATGCATAGGTGTCAGCCCTTGAGTAAAGGGATCTATCTAAACTTTCTTTGAATGATATGTTGAGTAGTCTAGTGGAATATGAAATGAGAGTCAAACCTAAAGATGCAACGAATCGTGTAAGTAAGGAAATATCATTAAAATCCATGAAAAAACTGGAAATTTTAAGAGATAGTGTTGATGAAGATAATAAGGACAGAGAAATTCTTTCTCTCATTTCCAAGAAATTCATGAAGGGAATAGGGAAATTTGAAGGCAAGTTACCTCTATCTTGTTTTTGTTATGGAAGAGTTGGGCACATTACCTCTCGGTGCCCAAGAAAGTTCAATGATGAAGAAAGTGAAACTAGAGACTTTCAGAAGCCTCATAAAAGGTTTTTCAAAATGATAGACTTCAAATATGGAAATAAATTACAACAAAAGAGTTTTTCTTGTGAAGAAGAAGATAACAACAATGAATTCTTTGAGGAAGAATAAGCAGAATTTAAGTTTTGAAACCATGCTTCTATGATGGATATAATTGAAAAAATATAACCATTAAAAGATAATTCTAGATATAATCAGTTGACCACTAATTTTGATCCCAAGTTGCAACTTAAGGATTATTTTGGTAAGATTGAGAATCAATGTAAGATATGCAATAATTGGAGAAAAATTGGGGAAGAATCATCAGAATATGTTGATCATCTTGAAGCTGAAATTGAATGACTAGAAGAATTTATGAAAGTAGAGTCATCAATCCTTGAGAGAATAGAAAATGTAGTGGAACTAAAATTCAGAATTGAAGAATAGGGAAATTTCATCAATGAACTTACCTCCAGACTGGAAGAGAAGTCCAAGAATATTTAAGGTCTAGAGGAAGAAGTTGTTACTCTAAGGAGTAAACTCAAAAGTGAATTAATCTCAAAAGAAACAAAGAAGAAAATACAGTTTGAAAAATTATCAGATGCTGAGTTGATGGAGAGATTTGGGCATGGTTCTGATAGAGTTGAAAAGATTTTTGAATAACTAAAGACCTGCATGTGTGGGTAATAATGGAATCAGTTGTAATGCCAAAACATCGAATGATGTAAATAAAAAGAGTCAAAATAAAGGCAAGTTGAAAGTTGGAATGGTTGAAAAGTCACCTGAAGTGATGAAAAATAAGCCCTTAATTCAAACTTAAAGGAGAAATAAAAACTATTCTCAGGAGTCTTGAGATGATAGGCAGTCAAAATACTCTCCTAAGGAAATTGACATGAGAAGGAATATAAGTGAAAATACATTCCCACTTATGAAATGTCAATTCTATAGCTATCTGGGCCATACCATGTCATACTACGAAGAGGCACGAAGATAATTGAATGAAGAAGATCTAGGAAGTCAACAAGGGATAATGAATTCATATCCTTATTCTTATAAAAGGAATAGTTTCTATGGATATTATTTTTAGTGTTCCAAATTTTTCCATAAAGATATTGATTGTAGGCAGAGGAATGACAAAAAAAAAATTATACAGAACTCGGAGACAAGTCAATACTCGCCAACCAGACGGTGTTTCTCTTACAAATAGGTTTTCTAAACTAGAAGATGAATATGATTATGTAGAACTTACTCATATAGAATAGGTATTTTAAAGGACAACTTTATCCTTCACTTAATCTAATATTTCATGGAAGGAAAAGAAGAAAATAGAAAAATAAAACCGTGCAGAAGTATCTCTAAAAGCTACCAAGAATAGTAGAACGTTGATTCTTCATAGTGGATTATCATCCCATATAACAGGAAATTCATACCTAATAACGAATATAAAAAAAGGTGGATAGAATAGTAATATTTAGTAATGATGGCACTTTGAAGATCAAAGGTAGTGAAAGTACTGAACTGGACAATGATGAACTGAAGAAGACTGAAGTTATTTATGTGGAAGGGTTGCATCAAAATATCCTGAGTGTGATCCAAATCTATGAATCAGGACTTATGGTGACATTAAATCAATAGGGGTACACTATAAAATAAATAACATATAATTCTCTCATGAAGTGATGTAAAAAAAATGACAACTTATATCAGGTTGATCGTAAAGAGAAAAATTGTTTCATGACAGTTGAAGAAGAAAATAACTTGTGGAACCTGAGGTTGGGTCACACCAATCAACAAGATATGGAAAAGATATCTAAAATAAATATTTTCATGGATATCTAAAATATGAAGCGTGAATGGGAGAAGACTTGTGATGCTTGCATGTGAGAAAAGTTGGTGTGCAGTTCATAGCGTCCAAATAAAAAAAGAGAATCAAATATTCTTGATCACATTCATATAGATTTATGTGGTCTGATAAATGTTTCTAGAACATATGGATAAAGGTACTTCATCCTTTTCATTGATGATTATAGTATAATGGATTGTTTGATGGTTATACATAGGAAATGACAAGTGCTTGATTGCATGAAAAATTGTCACCAAATAGTCGGGAATGATACTTGATAGATAATCAAAGTTCTACGGTCTAACAATGGAGAGGAGTACATATATACTGAATTTTAAAATTACCTATAGAAACATGGAATACAACATCAGGTGGATTCTGTGAGAACCCCATAGAAAAATGGAGTTGTTGAGTGCTAGAATTGACAAGTGAATAATATGGCCAGAACTATGCTAATTTAGAGTCGTATCTCTCAACATTACTAGAAAGAGGATGTTTAAGCTGTAGTTTATATTAAAAAACAAATAGGGATTTATATGGGGGAAACCATGACACCCTATGAGATATGGCATGGAAGGAAGCCCTCGTTGAAGTATTTTCATGTTTTCGTAAGTAATTGTTTTATCCTAAACAAAGAAATAAATAAATTAAAGTATGGTGATGCTATAGATGAAGGAATATTCCTTGGATATTAAATTAATAGAAAAGCCTAAAAACGTTTCAATAAAAATCTTGAAAAAATTGTGGAATGTTTTTATGTGATGATCATTGAAGATAAAATCACAAATGCCTCAAGAAATTGATTTGATAATGTGATAGAGGATGAGGAAGAACATGAACATGGGATGAATCCAAATACAGAAGTAGAGTAAGGCATGAAAAACACTCAAGAATCATATAATGATATTAACTCAGAAGAAGAATCAGAAGAGAAAACCATGGTTGAAGAAAATTATCCTGAACCTCATAGGAGAAATTGAAGAGCGAAAATTGATCAATCCAACATTATTGGGGATTGGACAGCTCCCACATAGACAAGGATAATGAAGAATAATACACAATCTTCATTCCTATTAGTTGTGGAACCATCCTCATTTGAAGAAGCTACAAAGGATGAATCATGGGTTAAATCCATGAATGAATAGTTGGATAAGATTGATAAGAACCAAACATGAGACCTAGTTCAGAGACCATAAAACCACAATGTGGTTGGGATGAAGTGTATTTTAAAAAATAAATTTTACGATCAAGAAAATGTGATCGGAAATAAGGAAAGTCTGTTGTGTAAAGGATATTCAAATATTAAAGGTATTGATATTGAAGAAACATTAGCTCTGGTTGCTAGAATGGAGTTAATCAGACTGTTTCTGGCCATGGAAATTCAAAGAGGATACAAAGTGTATCAAATAGATGTAAAAACATAATTCTTAAATGGTTTTCTTGAAGAAGAAGTCTACATAGAAAAACTAGTGGGTTTTCTACTTGGTAATGATGAAATGAAGGTCTGTAGATTAAAGAAGGCACTCTATGGATTAAAGTAGGCACCATGATCATGATAATATCAACTGGATTCTAATCTAAGAAATATTGAATTTAAAAGAGGAGGAGTTTATAAATGTGAATAATTCTCATAAAGATCATTTCATAGTACTAGTGTATGTAGATGATATTATATTTGGTGGAAGTAGGTAGAGATCAATAGTTGAATTTTCTAATCACATGAAATTATAATTTGAAATGTCTATGATTGGTGAACTCACATACTTCTTGGGGATGTAGGTGATTTAGAGGAAAGACTACACTTTAATTTCTGAGGAAAATTATGTAAGAGAGTTACTAAAGAAATTTAATATGCATGATTCCAAACCAATGTCAACTCTAATTTTGGTTTGGAAAAAACTGGGAAAGCATGAAGATGGGACATCTATAGATCCCACAATGTACATGAGAATCATTAGAATATTATTGTACTTAACTATGAAATGACTAGATATTGTCTTTGCAACATTATTAGTATCTCACTTTCAAAGTAATCCTAAGGAAGAACATATGTCAGTAGTGAAAATAATCATGAGGTACATTCAAGGTACTCACAATTATGGATTATACTTTGCTGCAGGAAAAGATAATGAAATTTTAACATTTTCTGATGTTGACTGAGCTAGAGATGTGGTGGATAGAAAATCCACAAGTGGTGGAGCAATTTTCATTGGCATAAAATGTGTAAGCTGGTTGAGTAATAAACAGGAAAGCACTTCTCTTAGTACTTCTGAAGCTGAATATATCTCTACTACAAAGGCTTGCACTCAACTTCTTTGGATGAAGAAACAACTAACTGATATTGGTGATGAGGTGAAACAACCAATGGTGATTCACTGTGATAACAAGAGTGCAATTGATCTTATGAAGAATCACGTTCAACATTCTCATACGAAACACATTGAAATCAGATATCACTTCATCAAGGAAAAAGAGGAATAAGTAATGATTAAAATGAATCATGTTGGAACTGATGATTAAGTGGTTGACATACTGACCAATCCATTTTCAACACATGTGTTCGTGAAGCATCAGTTGAACCTTGGTGTTCAACCACCTCCCTGTGCATGAGGAGGTTATGAACTCCCCCTCTCCCTAGTTTTTTTTAACTATTTTAATCTATTTATGAAAGTGATGCAGGTTTATGGGAGAGATACGATCCATGGGGAGTGTTCTTTGAGCTCTACAAGTCAAAATTTAGTTCTTTGGGTTTATTGAAAATGGGAGAGAATAGATAAATTCAATAGTACAAAGAATAGAGAATGGATAAATGAGAAGAATGAAATGTTTTTCTGGTTTTACAGAATAAATTCAATAAGTTACAATGGGGGAGAATGAGAATGAAAAAAATCAATTCGGTGTTATGAGAAAACTATTGTATCTTAGTTAGACATCTTTAAATAAGTACAAGACATGAGAATCCAATTCATTCTTACCCTCTTTTTTTCTACAATTATCATTTATCACGTATACTTAGAGTGTTGTTGGCTGAGTTGTTTCTCACATATTAGGATTTTTTTGTTGCAGGTGCTTCATCGAATTCATCTGCAGATTTCTAACAAAACCAAAGGGGGAGATTGTTGGAACCAAGGCTATTATTTACTATAAATGTAGTATGGTTTGTGTTTGTTTTCAATCCAAATTGGGTTGATCAAGGAGTTTTTAAGGAATGTGGTCTTACGATTGAGCCTGAAAGCAATATTGAAGGTGGCATAGTTTCTCAGTGTTTGCCAAATTTTTGGGCCTCAAAATCAGAAGTTCTTTTTAGAAGAGGAAGAGTTTCAACAAAGGAATAATGGATCATGAAATATATTCTGTTAATAGTTCATGGATCATGAATTTTGGTATGTGGAATGGAAATCTACAAACCATGAAGTGGGAACGGTATATAGACCGCATAGGAAGAACGGTTCGTGGAGCAAATGAGGTTCGTAGTGAAGACTTTCGGTTCACGGAAAGGCTTACTATATGTGTAAGGAATGATGTTTTATGGGATGAAATGTCATTCATGAAACCGAGGAAATTTTTTGGGAAACCAAGAAGGGTGTTGTTTGCAGAAACAAGGCAATGATTTGTGTCATCGCGTAGGGAGAATGGATGTATGCGAACCACGTAAGGAAAATGGTTCACGGGAGATGTGCGGTATGCGGTGAAGGTGGTGCTTCAATGAAGATTTGGTAAATATAGGTTTAACAGATTATGTGGATCTATTTTTCTATATAAGGAGAACTAATACCTTCCTTAGTGTGTGGCTCTGAGATTAAAAATATGAGAGGAATTCGGTGAAATCTGGAAGTAGTTTGAAGGAATAAAACACCACAAAGACTTTAATTAAAAATTTAAAAGGAATTCATTGAAGTCTAGAATAGTTCACAGAAGTCAGTACATAGAGGAAGAAGGATATTTTTCATGAAGACATGTCCACATAGGAGAGCTAGTATACAGAGGGAGAAATCGGTTCGTAGAGTTCTTACAATATGCAGAAAGGAATTGGAGACAGTCCATCGAGCAGTGCGATTCATTAAGGAAGAATTTGTAATACATGAAGAATAGAATTACACAGAGCAGGTTAGTATGTATCAAAGTAGGGTAGTACGTAGAGTAGGGTTGTACATGGAGGAAGGAGCGCAGTATATGGAAGAAGAAGGTCAGTTCACGGAGGAGCAGTTTACAAACTATCAGTACGCAGAAAAGTAAATTTCATCTGTGGGTAAAAAAGAACTTTAACAGAGAATATATATATAGTTTAGGATTTATGATTTAATTCCAACCTATTAAAGATACCTTCAAGTTGATAAAATGATTTTATATTCTTCCCAATGCAGTGAGCAAGGGGGTGTCAACAGAATTGATCTGAGGACGTAGTGTGCCATCCCTAAACCTTGTAAAGTCAATGAGACTAGCATAGAGTCACTGTGCTAAAATTTTTTACTAAAAAACTAGTGAATATTAGTGGGTTTTGGTAACACTGACAATCTATCGGCATATGCTCATTGGACATAGCCCTTAGTGTAAAACCAAGTAAAATTTCTATGTCTTCACTTTGCATGTGATTATTTGTTTTCTTCCCTTTCTGATTAGATGGGTTTAATAGATTCCTACTAATGTGGGAAAAATATCAATTAGTTTAAAAGAAAAATTTGACATCCTAATTCACCCCTCCCCTCTCAGGGTGTTCTGGGGCCCTTTAGTAGTAAGAAGTAAAACTTAGTTACTCTTTCTAAAGCCGAAGCAGAATACATAGCTGTCTAGAATTACTGAACCCAAATAATATGGATGAAACAAAATCTCTTATACTTCAAGCTTACATATGACCATATACCTATTAATTGTGATAATTATAGTGTTATCAATATCTCTAAAAATCATATTCATCACTCTCACACCTAATATATTGAACTTAGGCACCGATTATTAAGTAATCACTTTCAAAAAAGAGATATTTGATTGAAATTTGTTAGGATGGAATATTAAATCACTGATGTTTTCAAAAAACCCCTATCACTTGATTATTTTGATTTCATTAAAGGTGAATTAGGGATGGTTCACCTATGACACTTTAAATTTAATCTTTTCTATCTTGAGTATTTTTTTTAATCTCAATCTTGTTTCAATTTTTTTAGAAATATTAAAATTTTGTTTTATGTTTTTCTTCTATCTTAGATATGATCCATTTATATCACTTAATATATCTTTTTAGTTGGATATTTTTCGCTTTTATTTTGAAAATTTCCTGAAACAATATCTTTTGTTTTCAAATTAATATTTATTTTTAAAATGTTTTCTCTTATTTTCAAAGTTTCAAAGTCACATTATCTAAAATAAATACTTTTTATATTAATGCTAGTTTTTAAATTAAATTTGTTTTTAAAACTCATATAATAATTTATGTATATAATTTATTTTTTTAAACAATTTTTTTGTTTTTTATCTCTATTAAAGGAATATTAATGATTAGAAAAAAAATTTATATATACTAGTCTCTCTAAATTTTTTTTGAGTCACCTTTAATAAAATAAAAATCAAAGTATTCTTAGGAAGTTTATTTCACATTAAAATAACTTATTCAGGTTCTTTTATATGTAAAAATTAGTCAATTTAGGTAAAAAAATTACTTGAGGAAAGTAATGTCATGGTAAATATATGTACTAATAATAATTTTTCCTTTTTCTCTTTTATATTCTCTTCTTTGTTTATTTTATTATTATTACCCTTCTTATTCTTCTTTTTTTTAATTATCTTATTCTTTCTCTTTTCTATTTTTTTCTTATCTAAATCCCTTTTCATTTTTTCTTTTATTTTAAACTTACCACTCTATATCTATCTCTCTCTAATGATACTATTAAATAATTTGGAATTTAAGAGGTGTTTTGGTTCAAAAAACACATCTTAACGATGGAAATATATTTTTTCTCCAAAAAAAGGACACTCTCGAGGCCAATGAATCATTTTAGAGCCAAGGGATTAAAGGCACACAACTTATAATGATTGAATGAAAAACCACTATTTGGCGTGCGACTAACTTGCATGAAAAAGGCATAATTGAAGATGTAATGTTGTGTGGGAACCCCAAAGGCCCCAATATTCTATGAAGGGGGTGGAATGAAAGATTGGACCATTATGTGAAAACCTGAAATTCATGCAAACCATTTTCATAAAAAATTTGTCGATAAACCAAAGCCTTCAATGATGCTCTCCTGATGGAAAAGGTATGGACATCATAAAAAATGAATTGAGTGATAGAGATAGAGCTGCATTCCAGAAGATAACCATTTTAGATATAAATAATACAACATGCCCCCCTATTTGAGGTATCTCTCCAAAATTAGAAGCGTCATCTCTTTCTCATGTAACCTAGACTTCTGTGATAATAACACAACTCCAAACATCATAGATCCTAAAAGCTAGAGAACTTTCACAACTTACAATACATGGGCCCTAACTTGTATTGTATCTTGTTTGAGAAGTCCTCACACAACTTCCCTTAAAGTCTAAACAGGTGTGCGTGGGATGACCTACCTTTACACAACCCCATGCTTCATGTGATTATAGTATTTATGCACATATATACCCCTTGTATCCATGGTATGTACTTTTCCTAGAACCTATGGTTCTCAAAACCCTACTTGCATGAACAAATATAGAGTGACACGCAATAACCTTTGGGTACATGACCCAATGTATCCTTCCACCAAACATAGTTGCATGCAAGTTTAGTGCTCATGTGCTCTGCACCCACTCAAACTAATTCCTCTGTATCCCAAATTCTTGTGCGAATGGTGTCATAAACCCTTGTTTACATCCCATTTATTTCAAGAATGACCTAAATCATTACATTTCCTTTTTCTCCTAACCATGGGCACCCTAATGAATCTTGCTTCTAAGCATAGGAACCCTAATATTGGGACCCCTATTTTCCAATCCTGTACAATAGTTTTTATTCCACAAACCACCCAGAGGTGCATGTGTAGTATACGAATATTCCCCATATGTGGAATAATCAAGGGAAACTACCCACATTTCTTGGCAGGGTGGTCTTATGCCTGATATTTCTATCATACTTGGAAAATTTCACCCTAGGTGTAGTCCCCACAAACATATGAGTTGCAAGACATAAAATTATATTGCCTGATATCCTAGTCATATGATGTTAAAATGCATGACAACATCCTCAGTACATGTCTTTAAACTATATATTTACCCTATGTGATGAACACAAGATTCCCTATGTATGATTATCATGGGATGCCACCTCCTCCACCATCATGAGATGAAACTCCTATACCGAGAATCTTCCATGTGTAATCCCCTCACCATCCCTCGTTGAAGATCCTTCCATAACATGAACATCCTTACCACATGATGTTAAACTGCATGGACCAATCCTGCCATACTAACTTAAACTGAGGTGTCAAACTACAAGGGGTTTGATCCATGTTTCCTATTAGGTTACGTAGGACACCTCCATAAGGCTCAATATGGAAAATCCAACATTCCCATAAAATATTCATGCCTCCCAATGGAAGCTTACAATCCTAAAGTGTGATCATGTGTTGTACTATAATATACTAAAAACTAAAGTGTGATAATCTTCCCCCTGGGGACACACTTAACAAAACCCTCATGTGTGATCATATCCCCTCTAGGGATACACTTAACTACCTACCTGTCCCCACAAGATGTTAAATATATGGCCTATATATCCCTACAAGATGTTAAACCTATGAATTACTTGTCCCTATAAGATGTTAAACTTATATAACTCCCAAAATCTCTACCCCATGCAATAAACATGGGATAATTGGGGTAAAAAGAATCAAATTCCTTACACCCCTGGCATTAACTACCCCATGGCCGAAATGGGATTCCATGGTTTCTGTGCCTAATATACCTCATACATTATATGCCTATGAATTTATAAGGGAAAGAATTTATAGATTTCCAATATGACCAATGACCAAAATACTTAGACATGCCCAATGTTACTATCCACTATAACCATATGTTACCACCATGTTAAGATAGAAGAAATATAATTAACCAGTGTCCACATCAAGATGGAACTAAGAATTATTTTCAAAAAAATGACTTAAATATTTGAGGGAGACCCAGACTAGATAAAAAAATCTATGGAGAAATACATGGAAGGAGCAACTAACATTCCATCATCCTATTTCGATCAAGGAGACAACCTCACCAACCATAGTGGTGGAGGCTGCCCGCCTTTGGAAATAGGGAACGAAGGGAAAAAAGTGCGATGTTCACCCCAATTATAAATCATTATAAACAAAAATGGTGGACCTGACATGAATGTTTTTTCCTTAAATAGTGATTAGATCAGTAATAATGGGTGATATCAGATCTAAGCATGAACATATCTAGCTATCTAGCACCACGACCCCACCAAACAAATGGTGGGCCAAGTGCATAACTCTTCTCCTATAACTAGGTCAAGTGAATGTGATTGGGCATACCCAGTCTAAGGAATTATTAATGTGGATCATCCTTCCACCTTAGAGAAGGAAAAATGATATTGGTAACACTAGACATTTCCTTCATGGTGTGTTTACTAACGACTTCTGTAAAACCCCTGTTTTAAGGCATGTCGTCATTTTATTCTTTTATTCTTTCATGTTTAAAATGGGTTGGATAAAGTTCTGGAAGTTATATTAGGATTAAAGGGAAATAAACTTGTATTCTAGATACAAAACTCATTCACATCATAAATGGGTTTCATTATGTGAATAATGTAGGAAAGACTCCATGAGGTTATTTCATAGTGTGAATGGTTTCACTGGGTGTATCTAGGGAAATACATGACTTGAAAACCATTCATGATGGGAAACTATTTTCTTAGGGAAAATAAGCTGTGGTGACATGAATATCAGTGTAGGTGGCCTTTTGAGGAATTCATGAAGTGAAAACTTTTCATATTGTGAATCTATTGAGGATAACCAGATTTACCCAACTCTTGGGTGAAATATTTCCCATTCAACATTATCTTCTCTCTCTCAACTTACAAAGCTACCCTAGGTGGTTTATAGTCAAATTAAATACTCAAACTCTATTAGCAATGAATATTTGAGTGTTCATTCATGAAATAAAAGGTTAGGGTCTCCTCCTTTTTCCTTATATTAGATATCCTTGATTTGTTTCTCATGGAACCCTAGATTGGTGTGTATGACTAGATCTATGGGTTTGGATTTGTGGTATTGAGATATTCTTGGGTTTTGATAAAGGAAAGAAAGGAAAGGGGTTGATTAAAAGAATCATTTAAGATCCTTCATGAAAAAATAATTGAGTTTGGTGGATTCTATCCCACTCTACCATTATTGAATTTGTTGGATTGATATTTTTTAAATCATGTTTAGGCTCTGTTGAAAATATCTTGTCAAATTGATTTATAAAACCTATATTTTATGTGATTTGAAAAGGGAAAGTTTGGAAAGATGATATTTTTTTAAATATATGTCTTATTGGAAATTTGGAATAAAAGTGTTGGTGTGTGTTCATGTTTATGTGGGATGGGTAATGGTCAGAAGTACCATCATCAATAATAATAATCTAGGATGGATCATGATCGGATGTAGCACTTCCAAATGATGATTAAAATTGGTATGGGTAATGGTTATAAGTACCACCATCAATAATAACAATATAGGACAAATCATGGTCATAAGTGCCACCGTCAAATTTGGTTTCCAAGTTATGACTTGGTGACATGATGAACCATATCTCATGAGTATAGGAAGTTTCATGGTTTCATGGATTATATGGGTGCATGGGTGTGGAATCTAAATGATTATGCCAAAAACTAAGGAATTGTTTGTTAAGTTATATTTAACATTTTCCTTGGATATTTATTTGGTTTGATATAAACCATATATCTACATCTCTTATGGTTTATATAAAACGTGCTAACCTATTCTTGTCCTATTGGTGTGTGTTGGGAATTCTTTGGGGAAATCATACTGAGTTTTATAATTACCCCCTACTTAGGTACTTTGGTGCATTTGTAGATGTTGTATATCGAGATATAGAGAAGGGTCATCTTTTGTACTTCTATAGTGGCGATCCTTGACAACATGGTTTGGTTACTGAAGTTGAAGCTAGGGAGTGTCTACATCTTAGTCTGGGATGGTTTGACTTTGGTGCCAATGTATTTTTATTTGGATTATTATACTTTCACCTTAATTTAATTTTCCATTGTACTTTGATATTGTTTTTATTGGTATTTTATTTATTTATGTGACTAATTATTCATGAATCATGTAGTTGAGTTTTATTATATTATTACATTTAAGTAGGTGGTGTTTTATTTAAGGAAAATCATCCCCAATGTTTTATTATGACTTTGACATTTATTTCTATCCTTTGGTGTCATAGGGGTGTCACCTAAGGTTAGTGGCATTCCACCTCTTCTTAATCTAATGATTCAGGGAAGGGTGTTACAAATGGTATCAGTTTTGGTTGATCTATCTATCTTTTTGAGATAAATGATATTATTTGGGTTTGTTCCTTGAGTTAGGTTGGTATCAAGGAGATATGATTTTTTTGAAATTGAAATATATAGAATAAAAAAAATTTAGCTAACCTTTTTATGTTCAACATCAAATTACAAGGGTGTATGGGGTATAATTTTTTTAAAACACTTCTAAAGGTGTTGTTATCTCATCATCATAGGTTTAGATTATGGGTATTTCATATCATGCATTAGTAGAGAGGCTTCTCACTAGGATTAAATTTTCCCATTTAATTTTCAATTGATTTTTGAAAATAGTTAAAATGGTTGATTTTTGAAATGATGGTTTCACTAGTTGTTTTACATGGTAATGATAATTGATTATAAAGTTTTGTAATTTATTCAATACTTAAGTTCCTAGATATAAATGGTCTATATTGTGTATTGTTATGTTTATATAAAACAGAACCAGGAAGATTCCATAGAAATAAGCAGGGAGAAACTATTGAAAATGTTTTTTCACTTGAGCCAAAGGTGAACCAAAAGCTTGTACAAAGTATTGTGCAAGAATTTCAAGTTGTTGACAAAGGAAATAAAAATTATGAACTAAGGAAAGTGGATCATTTAATGTAGTTTCAAAAGTATAATCCACCTTTGTTTCAAAAAGATTATGAACCTAAAAAGTAGAGGTTTGGATCAATAAAATGAATATAATCTTTGATTTTCTTGGTACATTGACAGAGTTGAAGATTATGCTGGTGACCTACACATTGGAAGATCTTTCATGCCAATGGTGGGTTTTATATGTCCAAGATAAAGCTAACCAAGGACTTATATGAGAGTATTTCAAGGAATTTTTTAATAAAAAATTTTATCCACACACATTTAAAATATCCAGAATAATAGATTTCTTTAGTTTGAAGTAAGAAACCCCCTCTATGATAGAGTATGCAACTAATTTTATGAACCTACTTCATTTTTTCCCATGAAGTAGATATGAGTGCATCCTTGAAGGTTCATATATTTGAGTTGGGAGTGTGACTAGAGATTCTATCCAAGATAACGGTTCTCTCTATTATGAATTATACGAAGATGGTTAATAGGGAAATAGTTTCAAAAATGGATCTTTTTGGGAATCTTGCGGGAGGTAGTATTCTTATTCCAATAGGGATAAGTTTTAACTCTAGTGCTAGAAATAAGAGAAAGAGGTATGTCTATTCTCATGGAGGTAGCATACCCTAGATTTAGAATATAGAATCAGTTAATTTTCCTCCAAGTTCTGATACTAAATTAGGCCATTTACAGTGTGGTTAATTAATGCACAATAGGAAAGAATATACTTCACCACTGAGGAATTTCCACCAATATGGAAAAAAATTCCATATCAAGAAGTTTTGTCATAAAATTATAAGATTAGTAGGTGAAATGGGTTCAACTCATATTTATCTTTTTTATGCTTAGATGAAAAAATACCATCAAAATAGTTCTTATCCACAAACACAGGTGAACCGAGATGTTTCCAAGAACACTTTGTTTATTCAGTCAACACCTTTTTAGGGGAGCAATAGTTATCCTATGGTAGCTAATAAATAGTTATATAGAGCAGAACATGCTATTTATAGTGAGAAACTAGGTCACCCTTTGGTGTGACCTACCGTTATTCTGAACTCCACTCTTATGCATGTCTTGTTTTATATTCATGCATAAAATTATTTTTTTATTATTCTATGGTTAAAAAACTAGGACTACACATGGAAATAATGCCTCATTTCACTAGTATCAAAACACCCCTTGGATAGTAGGAGTGAAAAGGATTTAAATTCCTAGCATGTTCTGTTACCATAGATGCAGTGCAGTTTCTCTTGGTGTTTATAGTCTTAGAGATGTTTCTTATTGATATAATACTTAGTATGTACTAGTTGGTGGGATTTAAAGCTCATATCGACTATTAATCTCATGGGGTAACGTTTATATCCCTCCTTCACCTTTTTAAGGGGGATTGGGATATAAATTCATGTAGAATAGGACCTTTAGTGAAAGTTGACAGAACCATCTCTAGTTAGTTATTAAAAATGGCCTTGAGTGCAACTGATGAAATAAGGAATGAGACTCTTTATGAAATAGTGGATCGATACCTGGATGTTTTTCCAAACAATTTCTCTAGGTTAATACTTAAAAAGTAAATTGAATTTACTTTCATTCTACTCCCAAGAAAAATGCCTATTTCTTTACTGTCTTATAGAATGGATCTGAATGAGCAATATGAACTAAAATTATAGCTAGAGGAGTTGTAAAGTAAAGGCTTTATCAAACCTAGTACACCACCTTTTGATGCACCAGTTTTATTTGTAAATAAGGTAGATGATACTCTTCACTTGTGTGTTGATTATCATAAGTTGAGTCAAGTAATGATTAAAACTAAATATCCTATTCCTTGAATAAATGATCTATTTTATCAATTAAAGGGAGTGAAATAGTTCTTTAAAAATGATCTACACTTAGTATATCATCAGATTAGAGTTATGAGAGAGGATATTCCGAAAACAACATTTTAGAGTTGCTATCACCATTATGAATACGTCATCTTGCCTTTTGGTCTGATGAATGAACCAACAATTTTCATGGATTTTATGAACCATATCTTCCAAAAATACCTTGATTCTTTTATAGTGGTATTTTTTAAAGATATTCTCAATTATTCTTGAGACAAGAATGAACATGAGGAGCACTTGAAAATTATACTAAGCACATTTTAGGAACATCAATTGTATTATAAATTTTCTAAGTGTGGATTATGGATTCAATAAGTCCATTTTCTTGGGAATTTAATTTCTAAAGAAGGAATATTAATTGATCATGGGAAGATAGTATCAGTAGTCTCTTAGAAGACACTAAAGAATGGTTTTGTGGTACGTAGTTTCCTGGGATTAGCAAGGTATTATTGCCACTTTTTTTTGGGATTTATCAAAAATTTATTCTCCCAAGAATTTTCTAAAAAGGAAAGGTGATTCATTCATATGGAATGATGAATGTTAAAAATTATTTTTAGAACTTAAAACTTGTCTCATCTCGAAACCCATCCTAATCTTTCTAGAACTAGGTAATAGATATGGGGTGTATTGTGATATGTCTAGATATGGTCTTGGTTGTGTTCTCAAGTAGGGATAGCATGTTGTAGCTGATGGTTTGAGGTAGTTGTGAGTTCATGAGAAGAATTATCTCATGCATAAATTGGAATTAGATACAGTTTTACACGCCTTAAAGACTTGGAGGCATTACCTCTCTAGTGAAAAGTTCACATTTTTCATTGATCATAAGAGTTTTAAATGTATATTTTTTTAGTGATATTTGAAATTGATGAAACAATTATGGATGGAGTACCTGAATATGTTGTATTTGAACTTGGTATACACACTAGGTAAATGGAATTATATAGAAAATATATTGAGTATGAAATAGTATAGTGAAGTGGTCTAATAATCTCATGACCAATGGAAGTTGATGAGCATGATTGATGATATGAATTTATATTATGCTACACAGTGATCATGTAATTTTATTTCTAGAAATTACTATTATATAATTAATAAAGTTGGTAAAATAAGTTCAAATAGAAAATTATGATTGCATCACCATTAGGTCAAACCTAAATTGTGGGGAGACTTCTTATGACAAGAAAAAAAAATTAAAACTCTACATTATGATTTTAGAATCAAGTTTTAGTTACTTAGTCTTTTTAAGAATAGATCCTTTCATCATACCACCATTTGAAATGGGATATTCATTCAGGTGTTCAAAAAATGTACAAGTTAATGAAAGAACATTTCTGGTGGGCATGTATGGAATACAAGATTGCAGACTATGTGATGAAATGTCTAACATTTCAACAGGTAAAGTCTGAGCATCAAATACCAGATGGTATGATGAAATATATTCCTACATCTGTATGTAAGTGGAAACAAATTGTGTTTGATTTTTTCATAGGATTATCGAGAATGCTATGGAAACATGATTCTATATGGGTAGTAGTGGATTGAATTACTAAGTAAACACAATTTATCCCTATCAGATATACCAATATAGTAGAGGAGCTAGAAAAATTGTATACCCGAGAAGTGGTCAAGTTACATGGAGTTCCAGATTCGATTATATCTGATAGGGAACCTCGTTTTACTTCTTGATTTCAGTAATCGTTACAACAGGCTCTTGGAATTCAATTGATTATAAGCACAAAATAGCATCCATAGATAGTTGAAAAATTATAATTCACAATTTGTACATTGGATGATATGATCCGAGCATGTTTCATAGACTTTGGTGGTTTATGGGAGGATCATATGACCTTGGTTTAATTTTACTACAACAAAAATTATCAAGAGACAATACATATACCGCTATTTAAGGATTTGTATGGTTGGACTTTCCATTATACTTTATGTTGAGTGGAAATAAGAGAGGCATATTTGATTTTTTATAGTCTTTCTCTTGAGAGCACAAAGAAAATTCAGATGATCTGAAAGTAGATAGCTATGACACAAATCATGCAGAAGTCATATGCAGATAATCCTCACCGACCTTTATCTTTTGATATCATTGATCATGTTTTCCTAAAATTTTCACCAAAACTGGGTCATTGATGCTTGGGGAAACAAGGTAAGTTAGTGCCATGGTACATGGGACCATTTGAGGTTATAGAACAAATTGAAACTATTGTGTACTGGTTAGCATTACCATATAAATTTAGTTTTTTTCATAACACATTCCATGTTTTTAAACTAAATAAGTATCATCCTGATCCATGAAATGTGATCAATTGGTACCATGTTACTCTTGAGCTAGATGAAAACTTTATCCATGAATCAGTCTTGGTTTTAGAAAGGTTAGAAAATATACTTTTATGGAGATCTATTTCCTTGGTGTGAGTACTATGGAAACATGGTGAGGTTCAAGAGGAAACATGGGAATTAGAAAAGTTTATGTGGGAGAAATGGCCTGACTTGTTCCAACTTCCCAAGCATGGAAAACCCAATGATGGGGAGAATATATCACCCATAATTTTAGGTATTCTATCATTTTATGGTTTTATTCTTTCATGTTTAAAATGGTTTGGATGAATTCCATTAAGTGTTCTGAGGATTAAAGAGAAAGAAACTTGCAGTATGGCTACAAAACTTATTCATGTCATGAATGGGTTTCATAACACAAATAATGTGGGACAAATTCCTTGAGTCTATTTCATAGTGTGAATGGGTTTTCCAGGTGTATCTAGGGAAATACATGACATGAAAACCATTCAAAATGAGAAACTAGTTTCTTGGGGAAAATAATCCATGGAAATCCAAATATCAGTGTAAGTGGGATTTTCAGAAATTCATGACATGAAAACCTTTCATGTCATAAATTTTCAGGGACATCTAGATTTACAAATCAAGTGGGTGAAATATTTCTCGTTTGACATTATCTTATCCCTATCATCTTCTAAGGCTTCCCTAGGTGATTTCTAGTGAACTTTGATATACAAAATTTGTTGGCAACAAATATTTGAGCATTTATTCATGCAATCAAAGGTTATGGTATCCACTTTCTTCCTTATCTTGTATCTCCTTGAATTGTTTATCCTAGAACCCTAGATTGGAATGTAGGACTATATCTATGGGTTTGGGTTTGTGGTAATGATATCTTTTTGTGTTTTGATAATGGAATAGAAGGAAATGGGTTAATTTGTGGAATAGTTTAAGATCCTTCATGAAAATGTAATCAAGGAAGGTGGATTCTCTCCCACTCTACCATTATAGAACATGTTGGATTAATATTATCTAAATCATTTTTATGATTTTTTAGAAATATATTATAGAATTTATTAGTAAAACCTTTGTTTGATGTGATTTCAAAAGTGTGAGTTTTGAAAGATGGTATTTTGTTAAATAAATGTTTTATTGTAATTTTGGAATAAAAGTGTCAGCATGTGTTCATGTTCCTATGGGATGGGTAATGGTCAAAAGAACCACTATAGGTAATAATAATCTTGGATCGATCATGGCCGAAGTTACCCCTATAAAATGATGAATAAACTTAGGGTGGATAATGGTCATAAGTACCACCATTTATAATAATAATCTAGGACAGATCATGGTTAGAAGTACCACTGTCAAATTTGGTCTCCAAGTGACATCTTGGTGATAAGTTGAATCACCAATCATGTGTATAGAGAGGTCCATGGTTTCATGCATCATGTGTGTGCATGGGTGTGGAATTTAAATGATTATGACAAACACTAAGGAATTGTTTATTATGTTTTATTTAAATTTTTCCTTGTATCTTTATTTGGTTTGATAAAAACTCTATATCTACTTATCTTCTAGTTTATATAAAATGTGCTAACCTATTCTTATCCTAGTGTCATGTATTGGGAATTATTTAAGGAAACCCTACTAAGTGTTATACTCACACCCTTCTTGGGAACATTGGTGAATTTAAAATTTTCATCTACCAAGATATAGGGAAGGTTCATGTTTCATAATTCTCTAGTGGTGATCCTTGACATCATAGTTTGGTTGCTGAATTTAGAGTTGGGGAGTATCTGCATCTTGGTCTGGGATGGTTCCACTTTGATACCAATGAATTTTTATTTGGAGTCTTATCCTTGTACCTTTATTTCCTTTTCCTTTGTACTATGATATTTTTTTGTATTGGTATTTCATTAAGTTATGTGATCAATTATTCATAAATTATGTAGTTGAGTTTTATTATGTTCTTTATTTTTAGCAGGTGAAGTATTCTTTAGGGTAAATCATCCCCCAATGGTTTACTATGACCTTGAAATTTATTACCAGCCTTTAGTGTCCTAGGGTCATCACTTAAGGCCAATTTCATTCTTCCTATTCTTAAGACAACGAGTCAAGGTTGGGTGTTTCACCTAGATCAATATATTTATATAGGATGCATGCTGTAATGAATGAACAACGAACCACCACCAATAGGTATGGGGGCAGGGGGATAATAGTGCGGAAATCTGATAACACTATGCTCCCACCATAATGGAAACCTCTTCCATAAATATTGGACACCCTAGCCCCATATCCCCTTCACATATTATCTTGAGAAGGGTCATCAATGCCCTTGTTTGTCAACACGAGTAAGAAGGGGTCATCTCAACTAGGGATATGCCCTATAAAAACTTAGAGGAAATGGAACCATGCCAGTGCTTCCACTTGCAAGGGCCATGATGGGGGAAAGACCCTCAATAATGATGATGAATAATTTTAGGAACCTCTACCCAAAATTCTATGATATATTCATCCCTTATGATAATGAATTAGGGGACGTATGGGTCATTCCCATAGTGGAAACCACCTGGGAGACACCTAGGAGGGCTCCCACCCAGCTACACTATCAATGTCAGCTAACCCTATAGGTTGAAGAGAAGGTTTATCTCACCCTTGATCTTCCATATATGGTTTAGAACACTAAACGACAATACTGATAGAAGGCCATAAACCCTACTCATCACGAGGCCTCTTATCTAGTTCCAGCGGCCCCAAAAACTGCTAGAAAATATTGCATAACCCCCATTTCTAGTTCACAAGCCCCTATATTTTCCTTCTTGGGATCGAGATCCCAAATGCCTCTTGGTCAAATCTGGCTGAGTCTCCCAATCATGGTCACCGCCAGTAACCGTTACAGGCCACCCCATGATAAATAATTTCACTATAGAGTTCCTTCCCGCACTATCACCAACTAGTGTGGAGGTCCTCCCCATGCCAAAGATATTCCATATTCTGAAGACCCATCTTAGGGTAGGAGGGAAAGAAATTATTGTAGGGGTTATAACTATAATGTAAGTTTCAATGCACATGGAAGAAACCTAAGTGACAACTAGAAACTCATGCTTAGGGAACTCTCAAACCATCAGAGGTAGGACAAAACAAAATCTATATCACCATAGATCTCTCAAACCCTGAGATTAAGGATGAATTAATGAAGGAGATTTCACCCCCATCGCTAGAGCTAAGGGTAGAAGCCTATAGATTGAGTTTAATGATCCCTGAAGTAGTGTTCCAAAAAATACCAAAATCCTTATATGGGTACCTATAGGTGGAGGATGTTCTAGCCTCCTTTTAAGGACTCGCAGTGAGATCATCTCTTCCTTCATCAGCCTCCCTCATCTTGAACTCCAAACTTGAACTGGGAGAGATTTTAAGGTATGGATTGATGCCCTTAGATGACGGTGAGCACTCTTCTAATCCCCAAGAATATTTTTCTACTCTCACTCATGAGGAAGTTGTGAAAACCATATCCTACTTGGATATTATCTTGAATTTTTAACTTCCACTGAGATACATCTCAATATTTAGTAGACTTTTGGACCATGTGGTACCCAAACTTCTAGAAATTCAGCAGTAAAGAAGTTCATCATCAGTTCCACTACCAGTTTCTTGGCCATCACTAGTTGGGGTTTGGTCCAATCAAGAACAAGATTATCCTATGGGTAATGAGAAATAAGACTTGTGGGGGAACCTTGCCACCGACCAGCTGTAATTCATATTTTGGCCCACTTCAATTATAAATTTTTCTATCTTGGAGTTCCTCACTAAGGAACAAGCTACACGATTCCACCAAAATATTTGGTTGATTCTCAATCACCTATAGAACTACCAAATGATTTACCCAAGAAGTCGTGAACATCTTGATTCCATCTACCAATAGTACAAGAGGGTTGACATCTAATAACTCTCTGTATCCTAGTTCCTTAAATTATATAGATACCACTAGACATTTTAGAGGACCTACCTCAAGTTTCTCATTGTGCTATAGTGAGTCATGGAAGAGTTATCTCAACACATGCAGAACAAAGGTAGGGGGTAGTACGCTACCCTCCATTTCAGCCCTATCCCACAACAACAATAGAATTGTTTTTTCAACCCACCTACATATGGATAAATTTATTCTATGATCACCTCCATGGTGAATGTTGTCACTATTTACCCTCTCAAATACCTAAGAAACCAAACCACCGATATAGGGAACAATATGGAGAACCCACCCCAAATGGTGGCATAATACCAAGAGGATCCCCTGATAGGCACCCACACTTGTCAACAGAGATTGACGCTAGGCCTTCGGAGCCCTTCTAATGAGACATTTCTACCTACCCACTGACATCTCGATAAAGGTAAGGGGCCTACTGAGCCCATCAGTCCATATGAGGTTGTGCTAGAAATCGAGTTAGATGTTAGGTTGGCCACTTTGCTCTAGGAAATAGGGGATATAAGAGGCTCACCGTATATCTTATTTTTGATCAATGCCCAAGTTGTGATAATGTAAAAAAAGACCCTGTCTCTCCTCCAATTGGCCACCCAGTCCTTCTTGGATAGGTGTACAGGTTTGGACTAGGTGACCCTACACATCCTATCAAGATAGAAGTTAGGGGATATGATCAACAACTGAGATATGTGTCACCCATTACATTTGAGAAGTGTTCATATCCACCTCAAGATCAGGGTTGTCCCTCCTCTCAAGATGATGAGTAGGTCAGGGAACTGATGACCAAAAATACTCCTCAGGATGATGTGATAGCTACTATTGTCACCCACCTTGAGATTTTAGAAATGAAATAAATGTTAATTCCACTTGAAGGGAATCCATATTCAGTATGGGTAGACCAAATTCACCCATATCTAGAATTCGACAATCCAAGATTCACCTTGTTCAATGGTATAAGTGATCCATTGCAACACATAGCCCACTTTTCCTCACAATGAGACCCAATTTTGGGGAACCTAGAATAGAAAGAAGCCGCTAAGATTTGATGTTTCATCTAGACTCTAGAAGGAACCACATTTGTTTGTCAGAACTAGTTGACTCAATGATCCATTTTTGGTTGGGAGGATCTTTACAGGTAGTTTATCTACTAGTTCTGATCCACCATGTATAAGGCCAATATTAAAGATCACTCTAAATGAAAATAGAGAGCTGATGAGTTAGTTTTTTATTTCATTTCCTGATGTAATGGTGTCACATACTCTCTTGATATGTATCTTTCTAAGGACTATCTACTAAAAATGTGTGTGGAAAATTCAAAAAATGAGCTTGTTTTTACAGTTATCTCCTTAAATTACCCATGAAGATTTTGAGAGTTCACAAAGAAAGATCAACATCTGGAAGAATCCTTGTAGTGGACCAAGTGATGATCATACCCATTACCCCTTAAAACTCTCATACAAAGTCCTGTTAAAGCAAAAAAGACTGCTTCCATATATGAAAAGGCTCCCAATCTGGTTCACTTGCATGCCCATTTTCTGGATGAGCCTCGCCAGGAAGAACCTCACCAAGCACAACCTCACCAGGAACAACCTCATCCACCATAGTTATGCCAAAATAATGTTTCCCTTGATCTCCATCAGGGCTAGGAAACCAAAGTTCCTTTTATATAAAGGAGGAACAAGACTTACTCCTTCAAAGATATAGAAGTCCCAAGATATTTTACTAGCGCCCTAGAAAATGGTATTTTGATGTTAAAAGAATAAAAGATACCCCAAGAGGCCATGCCTAGAAATCATTCCAATTAATTCCCATATCACAAGATTCTCATACATACCATCGAAGAATGATTTGTATTCAAATAGGATCTAGAACCAAGTGGATTGTAGCTTAGTAAAATTGGATGATGTCCTGACATAGGTAGTACATGTCTCCGCTGACCCCGATAGTGATAGAGAAGACTCAAATGAATGGAAGTAAGCCCATGGTCATAGAAAGAAGAATTATAATAATAGGTTGGATAAAAAAATAGTTTCTCATTCCCATGTTATCATTCATTCCCAATTGACTATACCAGAACCTCCTTCTACTACTACATCTCCCCAGCCATTGTATTCATGTTTACTTTATAGCCTTCTAAGTCTCAAAAAAGAATGAGTGAATAGAATAAGAGAAATCAGAGTCCCCCATCATTACCAAAGACAACCTGTACTCTTGGTGACTTCATGCCTCCTAAATTTGGAGATAATCTTAGAGCTCATCTAGTTCTAAAATATTCCACTAATGAAGAGAAGGAGTACGCCTCCATCATTGCTGTCACATTGATATATCCCTTTTAGACACCCAATGATAAAAAAGTTCATGTGACCCACTCAGGTTCCTCAGGATGACATCGTCGAAGGATATTCATGAGACATGGTGATAGGAAAAATATTTTGGTTAGTGTTTTGAACCAGGCTATTCATGCCATTGAGACCAGAAAACAAGCCTCACATAGAGCTCAATAAGGACAACCCTACTAGAAAACTCTACTAGGTACACCTCCACATATGACTATATTTTTTGACTATGTGACTCAACTATGACCAGTCTGTGATTAGTCACATCTAACTAGGGCCCAACCTCAACCATCTAGTGCTTCATCACCTAATTCCCAGCTATCAAATGATCATATTAGACCATCAAACCAACAACAAGGTACAAACAACACTTTCTTGACCCTAGTTCCTCATCCAATGGTTCCAACTATACTCCTCTTTAAAGAAAAACCCTCTATAGGAAAAAATATTCCCTTGCATGGAAATATGATATGCTAAAACACATTTATGATACACCAATGAGTCTCTCGATCCTCGAGGTGATCCATCATCTAAAGGAAATGTGTGATACCCTTATCAAATCCTTGAATAACCCCCTTTAGTTTGAGACCAAGGTAGTTTCTGATGAGGCCTATTACATAGAAGAATTTGAATAGGAGGAAATTCAGGTCATCATTTCATTTTATAGAGAAGATGAGGGCATTACAATCTAGGGAACATACAACCATTAATGTCACATTTTAGTTCAATGGTATGGAAATAATCCAATACTTATTGGATAATGGCTTTAGGATCCACCTCATCCTAATCTGAACACTCTATAAATTGGGTCTTATAGAAGTAGATTTGACTTCCTCCAACCTGAAAATTTAGGGGTATAATAAGAGAAACTAGAAGTCACGTTGAAAGATTCAAATAAAGACTCAGTTTGGTGTATTAGTAGAAATAATTGAATTTATGTTAGTTTCATAGGATATTTCCTAAAACACACTATTGGGAATTACCTAGCTTCATTTTTTATGTATTAGTCCCTTATCACACCACCAGTTCTTCAAATACTATCTTGATGGTTCAGTTGGGGAACTCCAGGGTGATTTATACCCATTTGAATCCTATGAGGATCAATATCTAGATGTAGGTAACTACAAAAGTAAGGGGAAAAATTTATAATGATGGGGTTAATCATATAAATTCCCTTAACGATTTGATAGCTACTACCACAGATCCTTAGACAAACTTGAAATATTGCTTTGTTCTCCCTATTCATCAGCTAGAACCCACAACACTGGATCTAGGAAGTTGTATCATATTTTAAAATAATAAAGATTTCTCATATATTAATTCATAATCCTACATTGGACAAGCCCATCTGATACTAGAAAACCCTACATCTACAAATTATTAAGAGGTTCACCCCATGGACACTGATCCATAACATTCCTGCATGTTCCACAAAGTGGGGATGACTCGATGAAGGTAAAACCATCAACATTACTTCATGTCAAGAGTGTAACTCATGGTTAGAAACCTAGTGGTATTGGCTCAATAATTTTTTCCCACAATTTTTGTAGAATAAGAACCCCTCATCAAGGATCCCATACCCACCAGAGTAGAAATTGGTGCACCCCTAGGGTCAGCCAGTTAGGAAGGGTTTCCTATTTCTTATGACCCCCCTATATTAGATGTTAAAGAATATTTAAATAAAACCCATAATGTCTTTGAAGAAGGCATATTCACCACTTTTGATTATTTGAATGAGGTTAACCTTAGCACTGAAGAAGATCTAACACCAACACTAATTAGCGAAACCATGTCACCAGAGGAGCAACAAAAGTATACAGAATTCCTAAAATAAAACTTTTATGTGTTTTCATAGAGCTATAAAGAAATTTTGGGGATCTACCCCTATGTTTTTGTTCATCACCTTGGACTTCCAATGGGTCATTGTGGGTTCAAATAACCTCTTACAAAGATGCACCCTTCCCATGGTGCCATGGTTGAGGCTGAAGGTGAAAATATTATTAAGGTAAAAATTAGTAGAGAGGTCCAATACCCCAATTGGATGATCAAAATTATCCCTGTTAGGAAGAAGAATGGGAAATAAGAGTCTTTATAGACTCTCAGGACCTCAAACACCATTATATGAAGGATGATTTTCCCTTTATGGTGATAGAGTTGCTGATCAATTCTATGGATAGTTTTCAGGCCCTCTTCTTCATGGATAGTTATTTTGGGTATAATCAGGTCTAGATGAACCTTAATGATGAGGATTAAACTATCTTCAGGGAACCTCATGGGACCTTTTTCTATTGGGTTATGCCTTTTGGTTTGAAGAATGATGGAGCTAATTTTCTGCGTGTTATGCACCACATCTTAAAACCACTCCTTGGGACATTGGTGGAGTGTTACATAGATTATTTAGTGGAAAAGTACCACTAATTAAAATTCCATATCAATGACATTAATAAAGTGTTCAACTTCCTCTGATCCTATATCTTAAAGATGAACCCTTTGAAATGTGTATTTAGGGTTACCTCTAGAAAATTTCTTGAATTTGTTGTTATATATTGAGGCATCAAGATCAATGTTAATAAAATCAAGTATATCATCCAAATGCCTCCTCCATGCAACCTTCAAGAGTTATGAGGCCTCCAAGGCACTTAGACTACATGTTATTAATAAAATAAAACTAGTAATCCTTTCTAGATACTTATAAAGAAAGGTGTCATCTACCAATGAGATGAGGATTTCCAGATTTCCTTTGAGGATATTAAACAGTACCTATTATAGTATCTAGTTATGATGGAACCCATCTCAAGAAATTCTATGGTCTTGTATGTGACTGACCTATAATGATCCCTTGGCTCCATTATATCCCCAAAAAATAATGATGGTATGGATAACAACCTATACTATCTTAGCCACATGCTACTCAACACAAAGACCAGATACCCCCCATCGAGAAGATTTACCTTGGGCTAGTCTTTGCAGTACAAAATTTATGTCATTACTTATATCACTATGAGACATAATTGGTGTCTTGTGTTGAAACACTGAAATGTTCTCTCAAGTACCCCATGATGACATGGAATTTGGTGCACTGGGCAGTAATCCTCCAGTAGTTCAACATCAAGTTTTTCTCTTGAAAATCCATAAAATTCCAAGCACTAACAAACCTCATAGATACACATACAACTCCTGAAAAATAGCCCATGATGTTTATTTCTCAGATGAATCTATTCTCTCAGTAGATGAAGCTAAAAAATGTTGGAAGATGCATTTTGATAGTTCCTCTTGGAGTCTGACTGGTAGAAGGATAAATAAATATAAACTCAATAGACTAGGTCTAGGTATTGTTTTGATCATCCTTATATAGTACATATTTTCATACTCATTCATATTATTAAAGGGATGTACCAATAATAAGGTAAAGTATTAGGATATTATTACTATTCTTGAGTTTTCCCTCAAGATAGATTTCTCTTGTTTAAATGTGAAGAGAGACTTCAATATGGTCATCAACAAATTAAGGGTGACTATATTGTTAGAAAGAAAGAACTTGTGCCCTTTCTGGAATAGAATCTTCAGCTAATAGCCTAATTTTCTTCCTAGATAGAGGTGACCCATGTTCCTCAGTCACAAAATGGATGAGCTGATGATTTGGAAATAAAAGTCACATCTTTTGTAGAGCCTGACTAGGATGACTTGATTATTCATGTGGCACACCAAAGGGTTATAAACCCCACCAATTTAGATGATGTAAACCAACTAGTATATCATTTATATATTAGTACTTTCTCCCCAGGTCCCTAAAATTCCCTAGTGGTTGAAGAAATGCCTGACTGGATGACTCCCTTCATTGGGTATCTTCATAATGACATCCTCCCTCTAGGTTGTGATGAGAATGAGCGAATCCTCTGGTGTGTAGAACAATTCACCCTCCAGAGTGGCCCCAACCTTAAGAAAAACCTATATAAGCATGGGTTCGATGGAATTCTTCTCTATTTCATCCAAGGGAAGAAGATAAAAAAGTTCATACAAGAGGTCCATACTAGATCCTATGGATACCTTCAAGCAAGGTTGAAAATCTCCCACCAAATTCTAAGGTTAGATTAATGTTTTCTTATCATGGTTCATGACTACATTGAGTTTACCAAGAGGTGTAATGTGTAACAGATCCAGGAAAATTTTGTGCACCAAACACCAGAGCTTCTCCACACCACCAAATATTCCTGTCCCTTTGTAGTTTAGGGACTTGAATTAGTAGGACCCTAGGCTCATGTGATGACTCGACATTATAGTTTCATTTTGACCAAAACACACTTATTTTCAAAGTATGAAGAAGTAGTTCTCCTTAAGGAAGTCAAAAACCAGTCTTTTATTGAATTTGTGAGCTCCCACATCATCTATCAGTTTGGAGTTACTCACACTATTATCATAGACAATGGCACAAAATTACAATCCATAGATATGAATAAGATATAAGCCAAGTATAATATTTGATTCAACCAAACTTCCACCTATAATGTGCAGGAAAATAGGTATATAGAGGCATTCAATAAAACCCTCTCTAAAATTCTGTAGAATATAGTGGGCCAGAATAAGAATATTTGGCATTATAAACTCCTTAATTTCCTATGGAAGTATAATATGAAAAATCAAAGTCCCACCTATGCAACCCCATACTACATGGTGTATATAATAGAGTAATTTTTACCTATATAGGTTTAGTTTCCATCACACTAAATGGCCATTTATGACCAAAAAACACTAGAAAAAATAGTAGAAGTCTAACCAGTTGAGTTTTAATCCCTCAAGAAAAATAGGCTCTAGGTGCTTCATAACTTAGAGAGGCACTATAACCAAGTAGCATGGGAATTCAATCAGAAAATTCACCTTTGATCATTCCTTCAAGGTGTCATGGTACTAGCTCTCAATATGCTAATGATACCTGATAAGAGACCATCGAAGTTGGTACCCAAGTGGGAAGGACCTTAAATCATCTATAAGGTCTAATTCAATGGTGAAAAATATTTAATCACCATGGATGGGGAACATATCACACCTCCCAAAATTATAAGTTCCTCAAGTGATAATTCATGTGAGAAAAAAACATATAAAATAGGTACAATAATTATGAACTTAAACCATTTCCCCCCATGGTACAAGCTTTATGAAATTAAACTAGCAGTATCCTTTGTCTAAGCTATATGAATCTAAACTATAAATCCTATTTTCCTCAACAAAATATGTTAAAATATAGCCTTAACCTATGTTATGAACGTAGTATTCCTTATATGTTAAATGTGATAAGAACAAAACCAACATCCTCAACATATGACATTAAACTATAGCCTTACCTTATGTGTTAATCACAGGATGCCCCATGATAATCATGGTATGACTTAACATCCTTTCCTGATAGGAAACCACCCTTTTACCACCAGTATTCCACCATGAAATATTGTATAAGTACATGCAACTTGATTACTATTCCCATCAGATAATTAGTGATGTCTGGATCTCATATCCTAGGTCCAGCCCCACCATAAACTCATTGTAAGGTTCCCCCCCTCAACATCGTGACCTTAACTTGTGTACATTTTTTCTTGGAATCTTTCTCAACAATAGGTCTCCTTGGACCTCCATTAATGTCATGTTATCACTCTTTCATGTCACACATGACTCTTTAAGACACCTAACCACTTAGTTTGAGCTCAATAACCTTAAATTATTAGTAGACTTTGTTTGAGAAGTATGAATTTAAATTGAAAAGATCAACATCCTCATCACATGATGTTAAACTATAGATTTACCCCATATAAACTTAGGATTACTTATATGATAAATATGGGATTAACAAAAAAATAATCCTTATCAAATGATATTAAATTGTATCCTTACCCTATGTGATGAACATAATATTCCTCATATTATAACTATGAGATAATTAATCATTCTCTCTAGAGAGGACACCACCCTTTTAGCATTGGTATCCAACCAACTAGTGTTCTAGATCTACGCGTGGCTTGATTACTATTCCCATGGGATATGCATCAATTACAATATCTCATATCATGGGTCTATCACCCACCACCAACTCATTCCAAGGTCTCCCTCCTCATGGTCAAGATTTATCCCTAATAATATGTTTATCTAGCATGTTTGAGCATGTGGTAGGATAATTCTCAAGGAGGTCAAATTCCCCCAGGGAATTCCTCACTTTCACTTTTACTCTTCATGATTCCTTTGATTTGGATCCTCATCATCCTACCAATCCGAACGACCCCCTAACAACAATGGTTCTTAGAAACACTAGATCACCTACCATCTTGTACATATTCCTCAAAATATCCCTAACAACATATAATGGTTACCATGTTTCAAACAAGGTCAATGGTTGATGTCGTATTAATTTTCATCATCCTAGACTAGTGTGGTAATGGAACCTATGTTTTTAACATTGTTAATAGTGATTACTCACCCATTGGTCACCCCTTTATTCAGTCAAGATCCTGGAAGTTACAATTTTTCTTTTTTTCCACCTCCCTTACTTTGGTGGGAATCTCAACACCCTGTGTGTCATCCTCCAGTATGCCAACATATGGTGATTAAGTAAGTCGACACCATTTGGATTTATCCAAGTCATATTATTTTTCCCTTATTATGCTCTCCCATGTGACAATGAGAACTTCATGACCAATCCTTGTTTCTTACATCGAGCATGAATCACATGAGCTTAGGAGTTGGGAAATTTTTTTCCTAAACAAGGTTGAGATGCATAGGTTTCCCTTAAAATGAAACACCACACTTTTCAATCCAAACTCTATGAACTTTAAACTAGGATCCCAAGTCCAAGCATCATGACTTTAAAATTTTATGTGAGTCTCCCTCAGAATGCATCATGTGGCGCTGGGCCTCCTTGGCCCTCAATTCATGTCAAGTTACCTCTATTCTATGACACACACATTCTTTTAAGACGTCCATTCCTCTTTGATCCAAAAATTATGACCTTAAAACATTTTCAACATTTTTTCTAAGAATTATAAGCTTAAACTATTTGTAACCCATGGACCAAAAAACACGACCTTAAAAAATTTGAAACTTCTGGCCCAAGTATCACGACCTTAAAATATGTGAAAATTATATTGGAGATGCCTCATGTGACACTATATTCCCATTGAATCTTTTTCACATTGGGTATATTCTATTTTACACCACATGAGCATTATTGGGACATAATTTCCCTACCCTTGGTCCAAGAATTATGACCTTAAACTATTTGAAACTTATAGTCAAATAATTACGACCTTAAACTATTTGTGACTTATTGGTCTGATTGGCATGACTTTAAACTATTCAAGGCAAGAGAAAAAAATTCCTATCAAGTTGAAAACCCATAAGGGAAACTTGAGAAAAATTAAAATTTACACCCACCAAGATACTCATATGAATTGGAAAAAATGAGTTTGTAAATAAAGAGGTAACCTGAAAAAAACCATCCTACACTCACTGGACCCCATCAATTCTAGAAAAATTTAGTACCAAATATTATCACCCTTTTCTTCAAGAGAAACACTATAATGTGTTGCCCATTTTTTTCTTTTAATTTATCACACTACCTTGATTGGGAAATATTTATTCATGTCGGTTAACACGTCTTGGTCACAAGATGATAAACTATTCTACCAACTTCCTAGTTATATAATGTTAAACTATGTGACACATCATCCTCACCATAAGATACTAAATTGTGTGTTCAAAATCCTTTCTATTATACATTAAACTGCATGACCTCCATCCTTATTGTACATTGTAAAACTACAAAGTTTCACATTCCCTCACCTGAGAACCCCATTTTCCCCCTTTGGTGCTGGTCTCCTACCACACCATTTGAGTTCCTTGACCGTCACTTGGTATCCAAGATGTAAATAACCTAAAGGGATGGGTCTGGATTTCATTTATATCAATACACCCACCCAATTTTCTTAGAAACATAGTGGTGTATTCCCAAGGGTGTTGAAATCCATTTGAACATTCCATTAGTTCATCCCCACACTTTTCACCTTCCTTTATTTATATCCTCATCATCTTTAATATCTGAATGGGACCCTTAATAACAATGGTTCCTAGACACACTAGCTCACCTATCATCTTGGGAACATACTCTGAAGGACTTTCGATGAAAGTTTTATAGGTCTAGTGTTTCAAACATTTTTAACGGTAAACCCTCATTTTTTATCCAACTTTGATGAAATGATAGTGAAAATATGTTTCAAATATGGTCAGTAGTCATCCTATTTTATCCTATCACTCCCCCTGTGTTCCAAATATCATACAACTCGATTCATGCTCCCCATCAACCCCTTTGTTCATGTAGAAATCAGTACCCCTAGCATTATCCCATTCATGAACCTGTACATGTTGATAAAGAAAGTTATCTATATAGAGTCTTATTCTCTAACCAAAGCTTTCCTGGTTAGGATACTTCTAGTGTACAATGAGAAATTCAAAACATAAGTGTTTTCTCCATTCCCGGTACTCTCATATGAGTGAGAAATCTCATATTTTCCCCTTATTTCCCACACCGATCATGACTCACATGGGATTAAGGATTAAGAATTGGTTTTATCATTAATATGATCAAGATACAACAAAAAAACATGTGTAAGTATGTGAATATTTAAAGAAAAAAACTTTAAAAGTTCGAGGAGGGTTATCCACAGATTGTATCGTCTTCCTGTTTTAATAATAAAATAAAGAAGGAAATTTTTCCTAAGGCTCAATCTCATTGATCAAGCATTCTAGCTCAGCTAACCTATGTTGAGTGGCTTCCAGGTCCAGCCCATTCGCTTCCTCCTCTATTATGAGGTAGAACTCATCAGTACAAATATATGTTTTACCTTACTTAAAACAAAATTTAGCTACCAAAGACGCTACCCTTTCCTCATCCAATGCCAACTATTACCTCAGTTGGTTGATGGTCTTTGTTTTAATACAGACAGTAGCCTCATACTTTTTCGCTTTCTCCTCTAGCCAACCAATTTCCTATTCAACTGCCTAGAGTGCCTTGGTACCTTAAAATTTATCCTTTTACAAAGAAGTTTTGATCTCTTGATTATATATGCACACCCTCTTGGTGATATAGTCACAGGATAATGCATGGAGATCATGAGCATCAACCCCTATAATTCCTAGGTTCAATATCTAGTAGTGAAGGGACCCCATTTGGCTCATTAGATTTTACTTTTTGGTGTGGGTGACAAAGGGCCTCACACTTATCCATGCCCTATGTAGGATGGAATAGTTCTCCTTAATGATGTTATACCCAAAATCATCAAGTTACTCAGGAGGCATAGGCTCATACTTAGGGAAAGTCCTGAGTATAACAGTAATAGGGACTTCTTAGGGTAATCTCTCAGATGTGTTGAGTTTCATGTCGAGAATATGACTTCCTTGGTATGAATCTTCACCATAGGAATCAACTTTATTTTATTTGATCACCACCTCCCCTATATCCATATCCACATCTACAATGGGTTTCCCTTCTAGGATCAAGGCTGACTGACTGTGAATGATCAACTCTTTGAGGGTTGGATCGATCACTGGATAAAGTATCTCAGATCCCTTAGCCACAACTAATTGTTAAGGATGCACTACCTCAAGCACTATTTTAGACAAGGGTAGGACAATTATCTCAACCAATAAAACACTAATACAAAATTGGGTTTATCCAATGCTATGGATTTAACAGCACTAGATAAAAGTGTAACACCCCCAAAAATTTCATGGTATGTTCCTTTTAAATACTTTCTATTCATTATATATCCTATATTTCATGAAGAAATAATACTCTTGTGAAACAAAACTTTATAGGAGAAAGTTATAACCTATCCATTAAACTTAAAATTTCCACTTCTGTGTTTTGAGTTTCAAAAAATGTTCATCTATGGTTATGACTAGTAAGTTATTTGGAGTCTGATAGAAGCAACTTGTTTTTTGGTGAATAGTAACATACCCTTATGAATAGTAATACAAATAGTAATACAAATAGTAATTTGACCCTAATGAATAGTAAATTTTATTATTATTTTATTTTCTTAAGGATTTAAGATAACGACATCCTAGTTAATTTTTCAATGTGATATAAAAGTAGTTATAGAATTAAAATTGTTAATGTTTGAATTATAGTTCATTTTTTAATTCTACACGTCAAAAAATGGTAATGGTGAATATTTGGAATTTTTTTGAAATTTTAGAATTTTGATGAATAGTGAAATACGGTAAAATACCGTATATTCAAATTATCAGTAAAATACACTATTTATAACATCATAAGTTATGTAAGAACACTTGGTTAGAACTCACATGCCATTATTACTATTTGGGGTCACATGAATTAAGATTATTCATAGTCTTGATAAAAAATATTATAATAATGATTAAAATAATGAAAAATACCTCCTCTCCTCCACTATAAATACCACCCTCATTCCCCTCTTCCTCTCACACCTCTCAATCCTTGAGACATAACTAAGTTCTTCCCAATACTCTTCCCAAGACACTTCCCCATGTCCTAGATCTTCTGGTCTCACCAAAAGGACAAAACCAAAGTCCTTAAGAAGGATCTCAAGGAGAAGAGATCAAGAGGTAAACATCCTCTTTTGTTTTCTTTCTTTTCTTTCATTTTATGTTATTATTTTTAATTTTCTTTGGATTATGTTGGGATATGTAATTACATATCCCCCTTACTGCCCATATTATGTAAGAGTGATGAGATAACCACTTTCTCTCATCAAAATATTTTATGAAATTTTAAGTGACGCCATTAGGCTACCAAATTTTCGTGAGAGATTTCTCAATTTTTCTTCTATTTTGAGATACTTTATTTTCTAATCCTTTCCTAATCTCCTATCATCCAAATGATATGATAATTCCAGTAACTTACATGAACTGAAATCTTATAATTCTGATGTAATATTTCATCATTATCTCTTTTTTCTCCCTCCTCTTATACTAAAAATGAAAACACCGTCTGAGATGTGTTAATTTATCACATTCAAGGATGATGGGTTCTGAATTTCTATTAATATCTTCAATAATATCCATGAAACCTTTTTAATGGTTGAAACAGATAATAATATATGTATTTTAACTTATGAAATGTTCTATAATCATTATACACTCATAATATAAATTAATAATACAAAACAAGTTTATTATGAACAACACCACCAAGTTAATCCAAACGTTTGTAATTAACTTTTAACTAATGAATCATCGTCATGGTATATAACCAAAAATAATTATAAGATCATTTATATATTTTTAATTTAATTAATAAGATATATTAACAATTTTTTATGTTTAACCACACATAAAACGGACTTCCATTCATGAATACAAGTAAACCGATCATGAAATCCAAGGGAGAAAATGCTTCCAAAACAATAAAATTTAACCTCTTAAACCCATAAAAGGGACATGAATGAACCTAATAAGGTTATAATAAATCAATTAAATATATATGAGGTTCTGGAGTTATTAATTAATGAATCTAAATTTTATTATTCAGGTCATTAAAACAAACTAAGAACACACTCGAGCATAAGGTAAGGGGTTTCTCATCTCACTTTCATTTTTGTGAGATTTCCATCGTTCTCCACTTATTTATTGTATTTGGTGTATGTGTACTGACATTTGTCATATAATAACATGATTATATTTATATTCATGGTATTCAATGAATCATTTGATGGTTATTAGGTTTTTTTCATATGATTCAATTGATTACAATATGGTAATGGACTTTGTCTCAATTTCCATTTCATTGAGACCTTCTTGGTATTGTGAAACTAATATTTCTTATGTGGTGTATCTACTGCCCATTTGAGACCATTTTTAATTTTAAATTGTAAATATATTATATATCCATATTCTGGTTTCATGGATATGAGTTTTTTCTTAAGCTGTATGCCCTTTTACATGCGGTGTTTATTTGGAATGTTGTTTTAACTATGGAAATATTGATGAATCTGTATCCTCTACTCTATACGGATATTGAGAAGGCAGATTTTACTTGTATTAAATATATGTATAAAGAATTATTTGGACTTTAAATTGTGGGTGAAGCCCACTATAGCCCCTCAGTGCATCGACAAGGCTCATGAGACAAATCAGTTGGCGACAAACCCTTCGAGTTTGTTTCAAAAAATCAGACGGGTTTCTACCTATTGACTTAAACCATTTTGATGGTATTGTGGTATCATGTGCTAGATACATGACGTTCAATTAATAATAATATCTCTTTATTCATTTTCAATTATTACTATTTATAAGGTTTTCACTATGACAAAATCTATGGATGCAGTTTCATACTCAGTTTATTAATGGCGTGTGTTATCCATTTATTCACCTTGCCATATTGATTATGTCAAATTGTTTAGGATTAAATTATTATTGATTCATGATTCCGCTATTTGTAACCCTTATTAATAATTTTATCTCAACCCTTTCAATTTTTTACCTTCAACAGGTTATGAAGAGGAGACTATTTATTGAGTTCATGTGGTTGCAGTTTATTAGTTTTTGTTTTGTATTGTATTTTGTTACTATTTACAATGTAATTTGAGTTACATCTATGTATATAGTTTCTTCAAGACTACTAAATTGATAGTTACTTTGGGATTTTCTTTCCTTATAACCATTCCAATTTAAAACTAATGCACCGAATCCGTTCTAGAGGGGTCAGGGTGTTACAAAAAGCATTGCTAAAGACCCCCTTTGTCAGTACTAGAAAAAGCACTATTAAAGGGGGTCTTTAACATTAATTTTTTTAGTTATGTTAAATGGATTCTATTATCAGTGCTAGTAAAAAAGCACTTATAGGGGGAAAGGGTTATCAGGTCTTTTTTACTAGTGATGATAATGAGTAAATTTAAAAAAAAATATATTTTATTAAAAATAATATATTAATATATAAATATATTTATATTGATATAAATATAATATATATATAATTAAATATGTTTTAGATAAGGATAAATAGACATTTACACTTAATATATAAGATATTTAGTAAAAATGGATTAAAAAAATTAAAAAAATATTTTTAATTAATAATTTTCTAATTATTATCGACTAATAGTCATTTAATAATAATTAAAGGATAAAAAAAATCAAAAAATAATAAAATATCTAAAATATGTTGAAAACATAACTAAAACATCAAAAAGTCATACCTTTTGATCCAGGTATCCGTTTGTGCTCTACCACAGATCAAATCAAAGCCTATGACTAGATTTATTCTGTTTTAACTTGGGGGTCATGATCACTATTTTTTCAAGGTCAAAAGAGGCCTAGAAGGCCTCCAAAAGTAAGTTTTTAGTCGGGGTACCCCAATTTTTGAACATTCAATGGAATTACAGCATCATTTAAGGGGGTCATTTTTCTTATTTCTAGTGGGGACTAAATTTATTCCCAGGTCTTATATTCATATTGATATTATGTTTTTTAAATTTTATTATTTTTTACAATGTAGTTTTTTTATAATTAAATATATGCATATTTTCATCTATTTACATATAATAAATCCCTTTTATAAATATATATATATCAACATATTAACATAGAAATGTATTTTTAAATATATAAAATAAATATTTATCATTCATTTTATTTAAAGTAAAAAATTATCCATTTTATTTACCTTATAAAAATGTATTCATATGTATATATATACCTATATTTGTGTATTAATAAATGAATATATATTTATATTATACTATAGAATATGTAAATGAATACAATATATAATATATTTAAATAAATATAAATATAAATATATATATCACACACACATATATTTTATATATGTTTTTAAAAATAATTATTTAAATATAAGAATAAAATATATATTTGTAAATATATATATAAATAAATAGAAATATAATTAAACAAAAAAAATAACATGGTGCAGTGGTGAAGACATTCCATCTTCTAAATAGATCTGTAAGGTTCGAATCCAGGCAGGCGCAGGAGGTTGGAAATTAGAAAAGCACTGATAAAGGGGTGTTGGGGTGAAAAGAACTATTAAAGGGGTTGTGGAAGCACTGATAAAGAGTTTGGGTTCATATATGTCCAAAAAAATATAATTTTACCCTCTTTAACAGTGACTTTTTTGGAATTTATAAATGAGACCATTGTCAGTGCTAAAAAAAGTGCTGTTAAAGGAGTCCTTTAACAGTGCTAAAAAAGCATTGTTAAAAGGGCCTTTAAACAGTGCTACAAAACGTACTGATAAAACAGTGCTTTATCAGTGATTTTTTAGTGATGATAAAAGACCCTTTTATCAGCACTTTTCTAGCAATGATAAAATCCTATGGCTTTTAACCAAGCTCCGATAGTCTGCTCTTTTTTAGCACTGATAAAGGCCCATTCTAGCACTATTAAAGGCCTTTTTTGTAGTAGTGACAATAGAGAAGGTATAAATAACTTATGAAATATTAGAGTCTTATATGTGGAGAAGGCTTGAGTGATATCCATGTAGGAGGTTTTGAATGAAAATTCAACCACCAAAGACCATTCAATGCCATTTGTAATTTTAATAGTTACCACAAAACCCATAAACACTATGTGGACATGATATGTATCAGACAAATAAACTTTTCAGTATGATAGAATCATATAGCATGAAGAAATTAGGATGAATGAGACTAAATGCCTTAATTTGAGGGGGTCCTCGGTTCCCATGGAGGCACTCTCCTTACCCTAGTTATTGGTCCCTTGACTCTCCTCATATGGTTCCTATATGAGCCAAGATTATAGGTTAGAGGAACTAAAAAAAGGCGAGAAAGATGAAGTGCACAGTTTTGGACATTTACCTCTCTGAATAGAAGATCAATCAAGTCATCTTCCCTAGGAGTGACCTCCCCAATCTCCTAGAAACTTTCTCACTCAACATCAGAGCCCTAGGATTCCTCATCACTAAAGCCCTATGTGTTAGCATCGCGAGGTAAAATTAATTGGTCCATAGACTTAGTAGATAATGTGTCCTAAGTCCCTATGCCAAACATCATGTTCACCCAAGGAGTGGTAGGTTCACCCACCCCACACTAGTGTGAAAATGTGTCCATGGTTTCTATTTATTAGAACCACTCCTAGAATATCTCCCAATCTATAATCATTGAAAGACCAATGTTTATAAGATCGATCCCCTCCCAGGTAATCTTCTTCCACAACGGCCCCACCATCCAAGATATCCATAATTTCCTCCATGCCTTCCAAATATTGGGGAAGTAAGAATCATTGTCCAGCTACATTAGGTAGCACTACTTATTCTCTGAATCCTCCTTGGATTATATTTCCCTAAAATGTGCACTCTCTACTTCCTCTCACGACTACTTCCATGGGAGCTTTTCTCCACCAGAATATGGAGGCACAAAAATCCCCTGAAATCCTACCATCATCGATTTTCCTTGATCCCTCAATGAGAATAATTCACCTCAAAGTGTAGTATGCCTTCTACCCTGTTGTTCTTATGGATCACCCTATGAAATCAACCTTCTAACCCACTAGCACAAAATTGTATCAGGATATACTGATATCTAGTTTCTAATATAGGTTTGGGTGAGGCCAGTGTTGGGAGTGACTGGAAACAATATAATTCATTCTCCTGTACCTCCATCCACAAAAAATCCCCAGACCTGATGAATTATATAGGGATGACTCTCCTAAATCACCCACATGTATACTCGCTTTTCTGATTGTAGAATGCATCCAAATTGATGAGTGAACCAGAAGGGGGTGTGAGAATCACAATATATACTCCTGTTGATCCTTCAAACTAGTAATCCACCCATGAATGCATGAATATACTCCCTTTGTTTCAGTGGCCCCTCAGAGTTGTTGACTATTTCACCAGCTAGGGTAGGGAAAGGCCTAAAATTGAAGTTTCCAGCATTGTATATGCTCACTATTACCCCAACTTCATTGAGTGTCACTAGTATGACTCTAGAAATGTTGAGGAGAGAAGGAAAAATGGAAACATTGGGGGTGGGGGGTAATCGAGTATGAAAATTCATACTATCTGAATAAATCTACAATCCAACTTTTTAGATATTGGAAGGGATCACAGATGCACATAGGAATATCCCCCATCACAATGTGTCCCAATTGGTGGTAGACTATGACTAGTACTAGGATGCCCATGTTGATGTAATTTCCTACCTATTGGATTAATTCTATCACAACATTACTGGTCATAGACCCATATGTACATCCCTGATTGGAAGTATCCAAACACTAAGAAAAGCAACTAGGAACACTGAACACTGGTCCTCTAAGATCCAATTATTCATATTGTACCCTTAATCCTGATGTCTTCCTTCCTCCAAGATCAATAATTAGGATCCAAGACTCCTCCTCCGCCTTACTATAGGATATTGATTTTGATCCCCTAACATCTTCACTATTGAAATGTTTAAGAACATGCCCAACTATCTCTTAAATTTTATGTCTTTGTAGAACATGGTAGGATGACCCAAAATTACTTCTAGCTGATCTAGGAGGGTCACCACTGTGATTGGAATATTCTACGTTCTATCCCAAACAATGGATGCTAGGAAAAATTCTTTGTATTAGAACCTGGTCATAGGAATCCATCCAATGTATTACAGATCCCATAAGCTGATCTCCACATCTGATGATGAAGGTGAAAGGTGTTCGTATCTGGGGACCACTGACTGATAAGTTCTTGAAGCAACTCAGGTTGATGATATACATGGAATTTGGATGTCCATACTATCTCATACAACCATATATTACATATTTCATACCTATACTATTCATAGGTGAATCATAACTAGTATGGACACACACATTCATCAGTGAAGTTCCTCCCAGCCCACAGATCCCAATCTTTATCCCAACCAAGTCAATTATTCCTGATGCTGCCCTGAATGATGCTTGAATAATGGGAAGGGAATTCTTCAGTCAAAGGATATTCCCAAGTCACTATCCTCATCCACTCAATGAATGTGTATATAGTGGAAACCTCACATTACATGGTTGGCTGGCTAGTAGTAGTAATGTTCTAGTAGTTAAGCTCATCATGACGAGAAAACAAAAATCTTGGCATGTTCATATCCATGGTTAGAATGTTCATGTCATCCAGTAGTCTGAAGTTGCAGAGAGGTAGTTTTTATCTTAGTGGATATACCCTTTTGTCCTCTTTCAATAGTCCCAATAGTTCTAAGTGGTTATAAATGGTCCTCCTAGTCCAATAAATTTTTAGATTTTCATCCATCTATTCCCTCTAAACAGCAGCAGTAACAATGAGTTGTTCAACTTGATTGGCTATCTCAAGGTGATTCTAAGAATTAAAAAAGTCTAGATCACACAACTCCAAATTTTCACAAAAATTGAGCATTTTCATGCAACTTGACCTATGCTCACATAAATGGAAAACCTTTGTGCACAAGTTCTATTGTGTTGGAGTGACTTGCATGAATTTCATGACTTGTGATCTTGGGAGTTCATGAAAATGGTGGAGTTCTGCACTTGAGAGTTATATTGTTGATCAAAAAATTCTAGTGACCATACAAGCCCCCCTCTCCCTATTTATAGGAATGATACTTGATCATGTATCCCCTTTTTGTAGAAAAATCAAATATTTTCACTATAGGTCAAAAAATCCTCAATGGATCAACACTTTCCTTGGAATTCGACATTCTGATTCCTCATCGGCCCCAATTCTAATAGGGTTGGAATTTTTGGTGGTGAAAACCTATCTTAACCTTGTAAATATATTTTTTTCTCTGAAAAATGGAAAAACCTTATCCAATGAATCATTTAAGTTCCAAGTGAGTGAAGGCGTGAAACTTCTAAGGATTATGAAAAAAACATCTATTTGGTGTGCAATTGACTTGCACAAAAAAGGTTCCATTAAAGAGGTCACATTTCAAAGGTTACCCAAAGGTTCCAAGATTCGAAAAAGGGAGTGTTATTCAAAATTGGACAATTTCACACAAACCTAACATTCACACAATCCATTTTCATGGAAAGGCACTGAGAAACTGAAGCCTTCTCTGAAGCTCTCATGACGGAAAAGGTATGAATGTCATGTAAAAGGATTTGCATGAAAAATAAAGAGTTTCATGCCCAAAGACTCCCATTTCAGCTATAAATAAAGTAATAGAACCACTATTTAGGGGATCACTGTAGAATTTGAAGTGTCGGTGCTTGATCATGCAACCCAAACTTCTGTGACAATCACACAACTCTAAAATTCATGGAACCTAAAAGGTAGAGAACTTGTGTAAATAACCTACCATGATACCCACATTTTATTTTTTTTATGTTTGATACATCCTCACACAATTTACCTTAAAGGATAAATGGGATAATATAAGATGGATTAACATCACACAACCCTAGGATTTGTGTTAGTCTAGCAGTTGCATGCACCTATTCCCCTCGTATCTATGGAATGTACTTGTTCTAGAACCTATGGTTCACAAAACCCTACTTGCGTGCACAACTATAGAGTTGCACACAACAACCTTTGAGTCCAAGTCCCAATTCCTCCTTCTGGAAAACAAAGTTGCGTGAAAGTTGAGTTCTCATTTGTTATGAACCTACTCAAACTGGTTCATCCACACCATAAATTCCCATGTGACCAGTGTCACTAACCCTTGTATCCTCCCCCTTAACTTCAAGCACAAACAGAACCATTACCTTATGTTTTTATCCTAATAATAGGCACCCTAATTCATCTTGATCCTAATAATAGGCACCCTAATGTCGATACCCCTGATTTCCACTCCTCCCTGATAGTTTTTACGATATGCACCACCTAGAGATGCATGTGCAGTAAATGAATAAGCCTTAAAGGTGGAATCATTAAGGGAAACTATGCACCTTTCTTGGTAGGGTGGTCTTATGATTGATATTTCTATACCACTTGGAAAATTTCTCCCTAGGTATAGTCCCCACTAACATCCTAGTTTCCATACAGAAAACTGCACAACCTAACATCATAGTCGCATAACATTAAACTACACAATAATATCCTTAGTACATGATGTTAAAAATCATCTTTACCTTGTGTGATGAACACAATATTCCCATATAGGATCATTATGGGATGCCACCTCCTTTCCCATCACAGGATGAAACTCTTACAATTGGAAGATTCCATGCATAAGCCCCACACCATCCCTCATTGACACTCCTTATACGACATGAGAATCCTTACTGCATGAAATTATACTACATGGAACGATCATTCCATATAAAATTAAACTGTGGCATCAAAATACATGGGTTTTGATCCTTATTTCCCAACATGGTACATAGGACACCTCTGTGAGGCTCAATCCCAAAACCCTAATATTTTCATCAAATATTCATGCCCACCCTTATAAGGCTGCAATCCCAAAGTGTGACCATCTTCCCAATGGGAACACACTAAAAAATTAAGTGTGGTCATATTCCCCCTAGAGACACACTTAACCAAACCCTCAAGTGTGATCATCTTCCCCCCAGGGACACACTTAACCAAACCCTTAGGTGTTCCATCTTACCCCCCTGGGGACGCACTTAACTACCTATATGTCCCCATAAGATATTAAATATGCGTCCTAACTATAATTATCTCTATAATATGTTAGACTTGTGGCCCACCCAAAATATATACCCCATAGAATTAACATGGGATTACTAGAAAGCCTCAGATTCCTTATACCCCTGAAATCAAGTACCCCATAGAATTCCTTGGGTTCAATGCCTAAAATGCCTCACAGATGGGATGCCTATAACTTCAGAAGGGGAGGACTTTATAGATGTCCAATATACCCAAAATCTATAATTATTAGACATTCTTAATGTTACCATATACCCCGACCACAGGTTACTACCCTGTCTAGATATAAGAAACATAATTAATCAGTTTCTACCTCGAGATGATACCAGGAATGAGTTTCATGAATATAAATTAAATCTTCGAGGGAGACATGGACTAGACGATTAGCTATAAGGAGGAATCCATGTAAGGAGGAACTAATATCCCATCATCCTATTTTGATCAAGGAGACAATATCACCAACCATAGTGTAGGAGGACACCTGACTTTGGAAAGTGGGAATGTGGGTAAAAAAGCATGATGCACACCCTATTGATAAAGTGTCAGAAACAAGGTATTTTCAAAATCTTTTTATTTTATCCTTTTTCAAAACCTTTATATATCTTTAAATTTATTTTTAAATATTCATTTTTTTTTTCAAATTACTCTTAAGTTTCTACTTAATCTCCTTGTTTTCATTTTTGATAATAAAAAATGGGGAGATGTTTTTGGAGAAGGGTAATTTAATTTCAAAGGCGGGGGGGGGGGGGATTTTCTTGAAATTTATGAAAAATTTAGTGTTTTCAAAGGGAATTTTTTTTAATTTTACTTTATTTATGTTCTTACTTAATTTTTACATAAATGGGGAGTTATTTAAATTTGATTTCTTGAAATTTGTTTTAAATACATTTCTCTTATTAATTAAATTTATTTACTTCTCGAGATAATTGGATATCTTGTTTATATTGAGTTATATCACTATCCATTTATCTATTGATTTTCTCTTGATGTGTCTTTTTATGTTAAGTGTTTGTGATCATAAAAAAGGGAGGGACCATTGTACCTCTATCTCTCTCTCATGGTGTTCTAATGACCACAAAAACTCACCTATATTAATAATTATTTCATTTAAGTGAGTTTCAATATTTTTATTGAATTCCAAGTGATTGAATATAGTTTAATTTAGATGATCATGTTGAAGGATTTGAGTAACTTTAAAGATATTATTGAATTCATATTATATGTGATGATATTATGGAAGGAATATTGAAGCTCAATTTGAAGTATCATTTGTAAGATAGATGGCTAAGGAGGTCTCCTTAAACCAATATGCATCAACATAAAGTTAGAGTGTAATTCACATTACCCAAAACTTAGTACTTTATTCAAGAATGAAACACATGGACCTAAAATTATATTTGTAACACCCCAAGCTTCCACAATACATTTCTCTTTGAATAATACAATAGCTTGTGCTGTATGCAACTTTGAGTTCTAGCACACCATGACCAATAAAACTTGCCGTTATGAATAGTAATAACCACTTTTTGAAATTTTATTTTTCAAAATGGAATTATTTTTTGGATTTGGAATATCAAAATTATCTTAGGGTGAATTTTGGGTATTTTTTAGAAAACTTTCAATTTTTGATGAATAGTGAAAAACACTGGGTTATTGTTTAAAAACCAAATTTTTATTTAAATTATTATTTATTTTATTTAAATTTATTTTAAGTTAAAATAGATACATAATACCTATATTAGTTCAATTTAATTTATTGGAGTCATTTTATAATAAAATTAGATGTATAAAATTTTATTGAACTTTTTAACGTCTTTTACCCACCTTCTAGGAACACTTACAAACTTGCATGAAATGTAATTTTACCACTTCTGTGAATTTAATTTTAAAAATCCAAGAGACACGGTTTCCATCACTAAGTAAAATGTGGTTCAATAAGATGAAAATAATTTTTGGTGAATAATACCTTTTGAATTTTATTTACCACGGTTAAAAGTAAATAGGGTAATTAAAGGTAAAAATGATATTATAATTAACCTAACACATGTCCTAATTCTATTGGATAAGTTTATTTAGACCAAAATCAACCTTATGAATAAAATATAATCTTCTTTGATCCATTTGGTTTAGATTAGGACATTTATTATTATTTTATTTAAAGAAGAGTTAAAAGTGTTAAATTCAAATTTTAATAACTAAATCATTTTTAATATAGGGTTATACATAATATAAACTTGACTAAAAATATTAATTATAAATCTAAAAATATTTCCTAAATAATGGTATTTTATTTATAATTTTCAGAGATTAAATAATTAATTTTATTAATGAAAGAATGATAATGCAGTAATTACCTTATTAATGAAAGATTAAAATAATTGATATTATAAATATCCAAATAAATGTAAATTGAGACTTTTGATGAATTAAAATAATTTTATAGGTTAATATTACATATTAGGGTTGATTAAATAATTTTTTTTTGAAGTGATAAAGTTTTTATGACTTTCACAAAAACAAAATACCAAATAGTGTCAAAATTGACATAAATGTGTTTTTAAAACAAATACTATATTATTAAATGATATAATATTCCTAAAAATCTAAGGTTCAGACAAAGGACTTAAGTAAGGTTATATATATCAATAGTGAACCACTTCGGGTTCTATTAGATTTTTATTGTAAGTTTATTAACCATTTATTATACTAATACAAGAATACATGGTAAAAGTTAAACTATTTAACTAAGAGATAAATCTAAAATATAAGGTTAATATGGTGACATAAACCCATTTAAAAACTATTGGTTGAGATTTTTTTAACCCGTACCCACATTATCCTTGAAATAAATCTTTTTGGAGCCATTAGAAACTGAATATGATTGTATAATAAATTAATATTTCAATCTTTTCCTAAAGTGACCCTCACCTCTCTTATAAAAGGGCACATCTCCTTCTCTCAAAATCACACCTCCAAAGACATTTGTCTCAGCAAAAACCTAATAAAATATCCTCCAAACTACCCTCAATTCAACCTAGAGGCCTTAATTTTATCATAAATCTGACCTAAGGATCCCTTTTTATCAATTCAAAAGGAAGCACCCAAATAAGAGGTAATAATTTCATCACCTCTTTCAAAATTATTTTTCTTCTTCCACATCCTATTTCTTTGTTGTTTCCATACCAAAATAATAAATCCAGTACCTTATACATAATTTTATGTTATTATAAATATGGTACAATCATATTCATTATCTTATCCATCCTATGAATGACAAAGTCACCATACGTGCGTACGCACAGCTTACCGTCTCCACGTTGTGGTGTAGTTTTTCATTCAACACTTCATTATTTGGATGGGTATAAAAATGAGTATAATTGATGTAAATAATAAATATAACATGTTAATTATTATTTATATATGATATAACATCCAATTACATATGATTTCACCATCAATAGAATTGTATTGTCGCTCGTGCGTACGTACGGATTACCATCTCCACGAACGCGATGAGATTCATTCCCCATCGTAACGATTCAAGAATAATTTTAATTTTATGATTAAAAATAATGTTTAAGAACTTAATATAATTATGGATATTAATAAAATACATCATATTCATAAAAAATATGACTTACGTAACAAAACATATAAAGGAAAACGAATTAGTTAACACCTGAAACAATGATACTACTGAAATATTATTAACAAAGCAATATTAGAAGATCATATATGATATCATATTTATGTATGTGGTTCTTGTATAATTTAATAAAAATTATTTAACTATTATAGAGGAGGTTAAATTACCCTTTACCAAGGAAAAGTACAAGTTAAGGGTTAATTTTACAATCACTTTATTTATCCGAGGTTGTTTATACGTAAGTATCTACTGAGACTTCTTTATCATCCACATCCATGTTTCTTAAAAATGTATTTCAAATTTTTTTAATATTTCCTATAATATGGGTTAAATTAATTTATACCCTTGTTTTAATTTTTTATAATTTTTTTTAAAGTAATCTTTCTGTTGTTTTCCAAACAAGGTACTTTATGACCTTTTCGAAGAATTAAGGTAAGAATGTTTTTTAACTTATATGGAGGGTGTGGATATTTTCCGCTGCTATAACACCTTCGAAGCTTACCTTAAAAAATTATAAGAATATTTTCAAAATAAATGTTTTCTTTTATAATTATGTGACTTTTAAATTATTTTAAAATAGGAAGAGATATTTCTCTCAAATAGTTTTGATTTCATCTATGTCAACATCCTTTGATGGATTTTACATTTGTTTGAAGTTTATTTATTATGATAAAATCTTCCATATTGTATTTAAGGTTTTGTGATATGTTTGACTGTGGATGTGTTATTTTTATCCCATTCATGGTTTATGGTTAAATTATTAAAATTTTGTAGGCTAGTTTTGATACGAATGTTTATGTTATGTTTTAACCTTTTTATATGAGGAATGCATTGGACTTAGTAAATGACTAGTGGATGCATCGGTAGGTATCATGAGACAAACTAGTGTCTTGGAACAAGGCCTTAACAAAATCTTATTTGTAGTCTTGGAAAGAGGCCTTGACTACGTGGTTATGATGTCCAACATTATGCATTCCATTATTATGAAATTAACTATTGATATTACATGTGATTATTTGACTAGTAGAATATCCATGTGAATATGTAAATGAAACTATTTTATTTTTTCTGCCATATTATGCTGAATTTTATGTTTAAAAGGATTGTGTTTTAGTCTTATATATTTCCTTAAATGTTTATGCTTATTTATGATAATTTACACTATATTGTTATCCTTACTGAGTATCTAATCTCACCCCTTTCTATGTTTTATTTTACATAAGATGTGAAGAAGTATGTTACAATTAACTTGTAGGAATAGGCTAAGGGATATGAGTGTGTTCAAAGGGGAAACAATGCTGTTGTTTTTCCATTTCATGATTTAATGTAAAACTTATGTATGTATCTAGTACTTCCAAGGCTATTAAACTAATCAGTCTTTCGAGACTTGATCTCTTGTGATCATGAAAATGTTATGTAATAATGAACTAACTCTAGGTAACTATGGTCGAGTAATTATAGTTGGTATTAGAGGAAGTTTAGTACAAACCTTGGAAGCTAGATTCAGAAAAACTCTGATTAGAGAACATTACCCTAAGACAGACTTTGAGAATTAATATAGAAGAACTTCATTGAATTTTGGTAATGTTGAGATTTTGTGTATTTTCCAAGCAATACATCACTTTATGAATATGAGAAGGTAGAGGCAGCTTTGGAACAGATGTACCTAGGAGTGAAAACTCCGACAAGGAGTTTCAGGCTTTACCGGGGTATCCTGGTACACGATAACGGGCCTTGCTGCACTCTTGGTTACGACACTTCTGGGGGATATGCTTAGGATAATTTAAATTTTCTTTAAAAACCATTATGAAGGATTTGTGAGAAAATACTTCCTCAAAGAAAACATTTTTTAATGATTATGGATTATATTCATAAGCTGTTTAATTTATGTTAGGTATTTTACTAGTTTAGAATTATGTATTGTGATTCTTAAACTAATATAGTGTATGAAATTGTTTATAAATGACACCTAGTGGAAGGAATGAAAACCGTATCAATGCACGTAATACATATAGGGATTTCCCTACTACTCAAGATAATTATAGTGGAGCTGGTGATGCAACCGGTGCTGAACAACTTATAACCATACTAGGACAACTCACTTAGGTTATGAATAATAACCTTACCCGTATGGAGCACCCCGATCCACAACATGGAGGATCAATGTTCGACCACTTCTTGAGGAAAAAACCATCAAAATTCAATGGGATTAAAAATCCATTTGTACCTGAGCAATGGATAAGTTCCTTAGAGAAAATATTTCATGATTTGGGGAGTAGCGAAAGGGAAAAATTTTTCATGACAGTTTATCGCGTCACGAGAGATGCATATCAATGGTGGTCATTAATTCAAAACACAAAGGAGGATGAAGAAGTATAAAATATGGAATGGAGAAAGTTTAAAGATATTTTCTTAGAAAAATACTTTCCTCATAACCATCAAGTGGATATGGAAAGACGATTTATGAGTTTGAATCAAAAGTAGGATGAGAATTTCGCAAAGTATAAGGCTAAATTTACAAGTTTAGCATGGCATGTGGAAGATTATATAAGTAAACCCAGGAGTAATATTGATCGATTATTTGATGGGTTAGAACAATTTCTCCATCAAGTATTAGTCTCACAATCCTTCTCTTTGTATGAAGATATCGTCTCATGTGCCATCAAGACAGAAAAGAAATTATCTAAGTCTTATGACTTTAAAGCAAAGAAAGAGAAGAAGAGATCTTCTGAACACTCTGGAAATAGGACTATAAGGGGAAGAAAAGAAAAGTTGAATTCCCATCCTGTAGTAAATGTGGGAAGAAACACCCTAGTACTTGCCGGAAGGGAATGAGAGTCTGTTACAAGTGTGGTGAAAAAGGCCACTAAGCTCGTGATTGTAAGGGAAAGAAAGAGGTTGTCAATGTTGAATGCTACAATTGTAGATAAATGGGGCATTATGAAAATTAATGTCATAATTATTAGTGAAAATTACCTTTTAAAAGGCCAGGGGAGCAAGGCTAAGCTTATGCGATCACTACTGCTGAGGTTGAAGCTCTGAATGACATGGTGGCAGGTAATTTAATGGTTTCCTCAAATTTATCCAATGCTTTTTTTTTAATTCTAGATCATCACATTATTTTATATCTTCTTAGTTTGCTAAGAAAATTAGATATTTCCAATTTGATTTAACAAGGGAGTTGTCAATAAAAACACTTAAGGGAAGTATCATTTCAATAAAGTGTTGTGAATCAGTTCCCATTAGGGAATATAAACATGATTTATTTGATGATCTCATCGTCATACCCATGATTGAATTTGATATAATCCTAGGTATGGATTGGATTTCAGACTACGATGCGAAAATTTATTTTAAGAAGAAGGAGGTTAATTTTTTTGATAATGATAAGGAATACCTTATCTTTAGAGTAGAAACGTCACCATTTTATTCTTATCAAGATCCACTGTAACGACCTGAAATTTTTGAATAAATTTTGTTTCCTAATTTTGTGTGTTATTTTATTTTTTACTCAACAAATCTATTTCATTTAATGAAATGAGTATAATTAAAATGAGACCGTTGGGTTTCGACTGTTATATGACCATTGGTCAATATGACAAGTTGGAAACTAAATGTTGCGATTATTGTATACAAGTACAAGTGATCTTGGTTAATTAATATAGAAAGAAGATTTGATGGCCTCATCCAGTAGTCTCGGGCCGATCGAAGCCCATCTGACTGAACTTTGGAAGGAGGTAGCACCACTGGGCTTTGCTCTGGACCAAACCCAAGTCGAACTTCATCGTGTGAATCTAGAACAGAATCTCCTTTGCAAGAAGTTCAAGCTGATATAAATTACTACTCGTGCAATGTTGGTTGAGCCGCCCTCGGATTCTATCACCTTAGCACACCTTACACTTAGGTCCCATACTGGGGTTATAAGGGGCTATATAAAGAGACTGTAACTACTTTGTGTAATCCTTTGATAAATAAAAATTGTGATTTCTTCTTATGGGGAAGTTTGTAAATTTTTAAAATGTCCGAATAAATGTAGGATGCATATTATTGTTGAATTTTGGAAAAAGGGATATTTTAAAATACTTATGTAAACCTTTAATAATTCATGATGTGTAATGATTTTCAAAATATGGTCTTCTGCAAATGTGTTCAGTAAGAAATTTAGAGTCTATTAAGATCAACTTAATTTTTGGTGAATAGTGATTTATGAATAGTGATTTTACGCTTAGGATTAGTAATGTGACCAAATGGATTAGTAATCTCACTAAAAGAAAGTATTAATATAATTTAGACACCTTGATTAAGTAATGTGATTCAATAAAACGGGTAAATAACGATTTCATAAATTATTAGTCAAGTATTAGTTTTTTCGGGTGAATAGTATTTTTTAATTAAAAATTAAATTAAAAATATTTAGAAAATTATTTTTATAAAATGGACTTTATTTTTGAACTCAAATCATCAATATTATGTTAAGGTAATTTTTGGGGTCTTTTCTGAAAAAAATGAATTTTCGGTGAATAGTGTTTTTATTTAAAAATTAAATTAAAAATATTTAGAAAATTATTTTTATAAAATGGATTTTATTTTTGAATTCAGAGCATTGATATTATGTTAAGGTAAATTTTTGGTAGTTTTTTTTGAAAAAGTTGAATTTTCAGTGAATAGTAAAAATACAGTTTTAGGGTTTCGGTATGTTTAATGACATCATAACTGCATGATGATGATGTGATGAGATATTTTATAGGATGACCGACTAAAGGGGATGAATTATTGTATGAGGGGTCTGATGTGGCTAAAAACATGGGCAAATACCATGGGAAAGCCCATGATTTTTTCAAAACCACCAATGAGGTGTCCCTTGGCCATTAATGCCTTGTCCCCTCACTTTCCCTATAAATACCCACCCTTTAATCCTTTAGTTTTCACTCCCAACTCTCCCCCAAAGAAGCTCTGGTCTCATTACCTCCCAAAGATTCCTCCCAAGGTTCCCCCAAGCCGTCAAGGTCCCAACCTGCGAGTTTTAAGAGTTACATTTTAAGGTAAGGGATCCTACCTCTCTCTTTCTTTCCAAGTACTCTCTTTTATGTGATTTCTTTTATGCTCCATGTTCTTATGTTGGGGTTGTTATTTTATATTCATCCTACTACCCTTTTTATTTTCATATGATGAGAGACCCCCTCTTTCTCTCATCAATTTTTTTAAGAATGTTTAAGTGGCGCCGTTAGGCTGCCGAATTTTTAAGGGATTCTTTCACCCTTCTCATTTTCAAGTTCTATTTTCATGTCAAGTTTTTCAAGTTCCTTTTTATTATGTTGGGTTATGATCTATATATCTACCATACTGATATTTTATGTTCATATGATGAGATACCCTGTTTGATCTCGTCAATTCATTTTTGAAGTTTTATGTGACGCCGTTAGGCTGCCGAATTTTCATAAGAGAAATCTTATTTTTGTCTTCCTTTCAAGTTCTTCATTTCATATGGTATATCTTTAAAATTTCAATATCATGTTCTTAAATCCTTTATATTATGTTCCCCTACTGTTTTATGGATCATTTATGAGTGGGTGACCCATGTCCCCTCTCTTTTCAATGTTTTCTAAAACCCTGTATCATAGCCGTTCTGCTGTAGAATTTACGTCTCAAAATATATTTATCTTTTTCTCAAATTCTTTCATTTTATTAAGTGAATACTCAAAGATCTTTATTCTATATGGGTATTCACATATATATAAAAATGTTATATTTTAATTCTGGGATTTACATACATGAGACCCGCTTTCCTTTTTTTATGGGTTTAAGGTGACATAAAGATCACGTCTTTAAAGAAGTTTTTAAAATGTTATGATTATGAAATGAAACCCATTTATTTATGCTATATGGGTTATTTATGAAATTTTTGATGATGATATATGTGGATCACATTATAATAAAGAAATATTTAAGGGTGCACCCTGATAGCGCTCCAATTCATTGGGTAAAGACTTAATCTCTAGATATGACCATTTTAACGATATCTTGGTGAATAACCTTGGTAAATTTTTAATGAAACCTTGGGGATGGACCTTGGTGAAATGGAAATGATTGGATAAGTTAAATGTTTTAGCCATATCTTCAAGTTATGAAACACGTTATTTTTATTATGATATGCCTCATGATCTATTTCTCATGCCTTTAAGTTATTTATCATGCCCTTATTGATGTATCTAAAGTTTACATGTAAAATGTTTCTCTTGTTTCCCTTACTAGGCCTTCTGCTCACCCTTTCCTTTGATGTATGCTCCCAGGTTATGATATGCTGTAATGAACTTTGGATGAACAAATGAAGAAGCATTTCAAGTGTTTAATAAGAATGTTTTATGTCGTTTTCATGTATTAAGTTCCTGGTTTCCAAGACACTAAACCTTAAAGATCCCCGGTTTTGTATAATGTAAATGAAAGTTTATGTGATAAAAAGGCGGGATGCTATAGTCGGTATCAAAGGATGGTTTATTTATTTGTGTAAATTAGGATATTAAAACTTCAGGAAGAATACTATAGAAAAGTTTAGATATAGGAAATCTTCTTGGTATTTTGGTGAGTATTGTGTAAGTGGTTTATCAATAAAATACATCCCTGTCTGGATACGAGCAGGTAGAGGTGGATCTGGCACATATGTACATAGGGGTAAAACCCCAAAACACCACTTTGAGCTAGACCCAAATGGGAACTAGTACACGACAACGGGCCTTGCTGCACTCTTGGTTACGACACTCCTGGGGGATATGCTTTGGTAAATTCATAAGCTTAATATGAACCATTATTAAAGGAATAAAGATAAAATGAAATAAAGATTCACATAAGAATATATGATCATGGATAACCTAGATTGGAACCTAGGGGATCACAAGTTAGGATATAATTTTCTTCTACAAGTTTATCCTTCCATGCTTAAAGTTTCCTTTTCATGATTATTGGCTAAGTATTTAAGCCCACTAATTATACTTTATTTTCTTAGTTAATGGCGGGAAATGGAAGAACATGCCCCAAGAACCAATGTGATAGGAAATGTGATGATTGCCCTATTAATGTGAAAGAGATGACGCGAGATCAAGTTGAACATATTGTGATTATGCCAAACCAGTTATCAAAAATCACAATTAATAATTGGTACTTAGTTGAATGTCCAAATTCATCAAGAAAGAAGAAGATGAAGTCTCAAGTAGGTTCATCTGATAAAGTTGATAAGGGAAAGAAGACCCAATTTCCTTTGTGCAAAAAGTGTGGAAAGAGGCACCAAGGAGAATTTCACAAAGGAACTAGGAGATGTTTTAAGTGTGGTGTGATAGGGCATAAAGTAGCATATTGCTTTACAAAAATGGATAATGTGATGAATAGAGATAAGGTTTGATCTAATATACCTTATACTTTTCAATGACATAAATGTGGAGAAGTTGGACATTATCCAAGGTAATGATCTCTTGGATGGAATGAGAAGCATGATGAGCATCAAAAATCTTCAAGTACAAGGGAACAATGCAAGTCCTTTGTTGAGATGGATCATGATGACTGAAGTACATGTAACTTCTTCGCAATAATTGTTTATGTCATGTTGTATTTTAGTTCATGCTCTATGAGCATATATTTAATGTTTTCTAAGAACATAGAGTCACCACCTAAGATGATTTTATATCATTAAGGAAAACATCTATTGTTATGTATCACATGTTGATGTTATGAAGCTGTTATTCTTGAAAAAAAGATATGATTAGGCGATTAAAAGATGAATATTATTTTGGAAGATGTTCACTATTTTGGGAACCCTATATGATCAAGGTAAATAGATTACTATGATATTTTCTTTTAGGAGTAAAGGTTGACTTATATTTTGAAGAATAGATGAATTTAAGGCAAACTTATGGTAATTTAGGTTACTTATGGAAATGATTAACCGATCTTGGGGAAAACGTGATTAAGTTAGTTACTTTTGTTATAAGACATTAATAGTGGTTGATGTTGTTTAGAGACGAATGATAAAGGTTATCTTGGAAGAATATGTTATAAAATCCTTTTTATATTTGGGTTCAATCATAGTTTGGTTTATTTTGAGGAATTTTAAGGACAATTATTTATGGAATGGTCTATGATTAATTTTGGGTAGTACTGTGGAATTTTGATGATTTAATGTAGTTTCCCTTCCTATGGTATTCTTTCTTTTTAAAGAGTTGTTTTATATTAACCTTTCTGTTTTTGGGGAAATGTTTAATGATAGAAGAAATAGATAGTTAATCTTTTGTGGATTATGTGATTCTCTAGAAGATGATTCTTGTGATTTTGATGAGACCAAGTGTTTTTGAATGCTCATCGTTTGGAGAAAAGATTAGTTTTGGTAGAATCTTATTAAAGGATGAAACTATACTTGAAGGTAAGTATATTTCCTTATGTTCTTATTTTATGTAGTAAATGAAATCCTCAAAATTATTAAAAGGAACATAAAACAAAAACGTTGTTGGTTTACGTTTCCTACTGGGTAATCAAATACCATTTAACCCATCACAAGTTTGTGATTTTTTGGTGGTTAACTTTCTCCTAATCATGTTTTCTATCACTCTCTATTAGAACATGACACATTGTTTTCTCCTCCATATCCATGTTTTCCAACATGGAATCCTAGTATGGGTTAACTCGAGTGACCTTTGGACTTTCATTTCTTTCTTTTAAAGTAATAGTTTTACTGACTCTTTTTCCGATGTGGGACTTTCAATGAAATTTCCAAGCCCAATTTTTTTAAAAATTGCGAGGACACAATTTCTTAAGGGGGGAAGAATGTAACAACCTGATATTTTTGAATAAATTTTTCTTCCTAATTTTGTGTGTTATTTTATTTTTTACTCAACAAATCTATTTCATTTAATGAAATGAGTATAATTAGAATGAGACCATTGGATTTCGACTGTTATATGACCATTGGTCAATATAACAAGTTGGAAACTAAATGTTGCGATTATTGTCTATAAGTAAAAGTGATCTTGATTAATTAATATAGAAAGAAGATTCGATGGCCTCATCCAGTAGTCCCAGGCCGATCAAAGCCCATCTGATAGAACTTGGGAAGGAGGTAGCACCACTAGGCTTTTCTATGGACCAAACCCAAGTCAAACTTCATCGTGTGAAGCTAGAACAGAATCGCCTTTGCAAGAAGTTCAAGCTGATAGAAATTACTACTCTTGCAATGTTGGTCGAGCCACCCTCAGATTCTCTCACCTTAGCACACCTTACACTTAGGTCTTATGCTGTGGTTATAAGGGGCTATGTAAGGAGACCGTAACTACTTTGTGTAATCCTTTAATAAATAAAAATTGTGATTTCTTCTTATGGGGAAGTTTGTAAATTATCAAAATGTCTGAATAAATGTAGGATGTATATTATTGTTGAATTTTGGAAAAAGGGATATTTTAAAATACTTATATAAACCTTAAATAATTCATGATGTGTAATGATTTTCAAAATATGGTCTTCTGCAAATGTGTTCAGTAAGAAATTTAGAGTCTAATAAGATCAACTTAAATTTTGGTGAATAATGATTTATGAATAGCGATTTTATGCTTATGATTAGTAATCTCACTAAAATAAAGTATTAATATAATTTAGGCACCTTGATTAAGTAATGTGATTCAATAAAATGGGTAAATAACGGTTTCATAAATCATTAGTCAAGTATTAGTTTTTTTGGGTGAATAGTGTTTTTTAATTAAAAATTAAATTAAAAATATTTAGAAAAATATTTTTATAAAATGGACTTTATTTTTGAACTCAGAGCATCGATATTATGTTAAGGTAATTTTTGGGGTTTTTTCTTAAAAAAATGAATTTTCGGTGAATAGTGTTTTTATTTAAAAATTAAATTAAAAATATTTAGAAAATTATTTTTATAAAATGGAGTTTATTTTTGAATTCAGAGCATTGATATTATGTTAAGGTAAATTTTTGGGAGTATTTTTGAAAAAGTTGAATTTTCAGTGAATAGTAAAAATACAGTTTTAGGGTTTTGGTATGTTTAATGACATCATAACTGCATCATGATGATGTGATGAGATATTTTAAGGGATGGACGACTAAAGGGGATGAATTATTGTATAAGGGGTCCCATGTGGCCAAAACCATGGGCAAATACCATGGGCAAGCCCATGGTTTTTCCAAAACCACAAATGAGGTGTCCCTTGGCCATTAATGCCTTATCCCCTCACTTTCCCTATAAATTCCCACCCTTTACTCCTTTAGTTTTCACTCCCACCTCTCCCCCAATGAAGCTCTTGTCTCATTACCTCCCAAGGTGCCCCCAAGCCCTCAAGGTCCCAACCTGCGAGTTTTAAGAGTTACGTTGTAAGGTAAGGGATCCTACCTCTCTCTATCTTTCCAAGTACTCTCTTTTATGTCATTTATTTTATGATCCATGTTATTATGTTGGGGATGTTCTTTTATATTCATCATAATACCCTTTTCATGTTCATATTATTAGAGACCCCCTATTTCTCTCATCAATTCGATTTAAGAATATTTAAGTGGCGCCGTTAGGCTGCCAAATTTTTAAGGGATTCCTTCACCCTTCTCATTTTCAAGTTCTATTTTCATGTCAAGTTTTTCAAGTTACTTTTTATTATGTTGGGGTATTATATATATATCTATCATACTTATCTTTTATGTTCATATGATGAGAGACCCTATTTGATCTCGTCAATTCATTTTTAAAGTTTTATGTGATGTCGTTTGGCTGCCGAATTTTCATAAGAGAAATCTTATTTTTGTCTTCCTTTCAAGTTCTTCATTTCATATGGTATATCTATAAATTTTCATTACCATGTTCTTAAATCCTTTATATTCTTTTTCCCTACTGTTTTATGGATCATTTATGAGTGGGTGACCCACGTCTCCTCTCTTTTCAATGTTTTCTAAAACCCTGTATCATAGCCGTTATGCTATAGAATTTTCGTCTCAAAATGTCTTTCTCTTTTTCTCAATTTCTTTTATTTTATTAAGTGAATACTCAAATATATTTCTTCTACATGGGTATTAACATATATATCAAAATGTTCTATTTTAATTCTAGGATTTACATACATGAGACCCGCTTTCATTTTTTCGTGGGTTTAAGGTGACATAAAGATCATGTCTTTAAAGCAGTTTTTAAGATGTTATGATTATGAAATAAAACCCATTTCTTTTATTCTATATGGGTTATTTATGAAATGTTTGATGATGATATATTTGGATCACATGATAATAAAGACAAATTTAAGGGTTCACCCTGATAGCGCTCCAATGCATTGGGTAAAGACTTAATCTCTAGAGATGACCATTTTAACAATATCTTGGTGAATAACCTTGGTAATTTTTTAATGACACCTTGGGGATGGACCTTGGTGAAATGTAAGGATTTTATAAGTTAAATGTTGTAGCCACATCTTCAAGTTATGAAACACATTATTTTTATTATGATTTTCCTCATGATCTCTTTCTCATGCCTTTAAGTTATTTATCATGCCCTTATTGATGTATCTCAAGTTCACATGTAAAATGTTTCTCTTGTTTCCCTTACTGGACCTTCTACTCACCCTTTCCTTTGATGTATGCTCCCAGGTTATGAGATGCTGTAATGAACTTAGGATAGACAAATGAAGAAGCCTTTCAAGTGTTTAATAAGAATGTTTTACATCATTTTCATGTATTAAGTTCCTAGTTTCCAAGACACTAAACCTTAAAGATCATCAGTTTTGTATAATGTAAATGAAAGTTTATGTGATAAAAAGGCGGGATGCTATATACACCCCCAGTAGCTCTAATGAATTCAATTATTAGAGATAGAGATAGTAAAATAACTATGGGTGGGGAAAGTAATGTTCAAATAGAGGACATACCTATTGTGCAAGAATATGTTGATGTGTTTCCAAAGGATTTACCTAGACATCCTCCAGAATGAGAAATTGAGTTTTCCATTGATTTAATTCCTGATTCAAGGCCCATATCAAAAACCCCTTATAGAATGGACACTGTGGAATTAGTGGAACTTGAGAAAAAACTAGAGAAATTGAGTAATAAATGATTTATTATCCCTAGTGTTTCTCCATGGGGATCCCCTATTCTTTTTGTTAAGAAGAAAGATGGATCTATGATGTTGTACGTTGACTACAGGGAGATAAATGCTATAACAATAAAGAACAAGTATCCCCTACTTCACATTAATGATTTATTCGATCAAATTCATGGAGCTCAATATTTTTCAAATATTGGTCTTCGATCTGGATATCATCAGTTGTGTGTGAAGAAGGAGGACATTCTGAAAACAGAATTTTAAACCAAGTAAGGGAATTATGAGTTTACATTAATGCCTTTTGGACTGACTAATGTACCCTTTGTTTTCGTGAATCTAATGAATAGATTTTTCAAGGAATATCTTGTTGAATTTTTAGTGGTATTTATTGATGATATCTTGGTATACTCAAAAAGCTATGAAGATCATGAAAATCACTTGCACACTATTCTGAAAACCCTCAGAAGAAATGAATTATAAGGGATGTTTAGAAAGTGTGAATTCTGACTTCATGAAATTTCTTTTCTTGGACATATTGTCTCTAAGGATGGAATCTCTGTCGATCTTTCCAAGACAAAGGCAATCCAAGAATGGATAGAACCGACAATTATAATTTAGGTACACAGTTTTATTGGTTTAGCATGTTATTATCAGCATTTCGTCCAGAATTTTGCCCGATTGGATAACCCATTAACCAAGCTCACATGTAAAGGGGTTAAATTTGTTTGGACCGAAGAGTGTGAAGAATGTTTTGAAGAATTGAATAAAATATTAGTCAATGATCCTATCTTGACTCTACCATCAGGGAATAATGGATTTGTTATTTATAGTGATGCTTCAAAGAAAGGACTTGGTTGTGTCCTTATGCAGAATGATAGAGTTATTGCCTATGAATCATGACAGCTAAAAATTCATGAGAAAAACTATCCCACTCATGATATTGAGTTAGCAGCTGTAATCATTGCTCTGAAGATATGGAGACACTATCTATATGGTGAAAATAATGAGATATATACCGATCAAAAGAGTTTGAAGTATATTTTTTCACATAAAGAACTCAACATGAGGCAAAGATTATGGCTTGAACTACTCAAAGATTATGATTTCACTATACACTACCACCCAAGGAAAGTAAATAAGGTGGAAGATTCTTTGAGCAGAAAGGATCCTGGATTTTTGAACAAGATGAGAGTTGAAAGGGATCCTATGTTCATGGATATAGTAAAGATGGATATGGGATTAATCATGGAAGGTGAAACATTAATACTTTTTAAAATGGTTTCCAATCCATATTTACTAGAAGAGATAAAAAGTTCTCAGATTGGTGATGAGGAGTTTCAAAAGAAAATTAAAGCTGTGAATGATGGGAGATTGATTGACTTCGTATATGAATATGGGATTTTGAAATTTGGGTAGAGACTTTGTGTTCTGACATACCTGATCTAAAAAGGGAATTGTTGGATGATTCTCATAGCTCCAATTTCTCTATACACCCTGGTAGCACTAATATGTATAGATATTTTAAGGAACATTTTTGGTGGGACAAAATAAAGAGGGAGATTGCTGATTATGTGTCAAGATGTATGGTTTGTCAACAGGTGAAGGCTGAAAGACAACATCCTAGAGGAGTTATGCAACCTCTTCCCATACAAGAGTGTAAATGGGATGATATTATGATGAACTTTTTCATGGGGATACCGAAGACTCCTAGAAGGAATGATGCAATATGGGTCGTTGTTGATCATCTTACCAAGTCATCACACTTACTTTCTATAAGAGAATATTTACCACTTGAACATTTAGAAAGACTATATATTAATGAACTTGTAAGACTTCATGGTGTACCACTATCTATTGTTTCTGATCGTGATCCCCTCTTTACATCAAGATTCTGGAAAAGTCTTCAAAAGGCCCAAGATACTAAACATCGTTTGAGTACTGCCTACCACCCTCAAATTAACGAACAATCAGAATGAACTATTCAAACCTTAGAGGAAATTTTGAGATCTTTCTCACTTGACTTTAAAGGTGTGTGTGATCAATATTTACCTATGGTAAAATTTTCCTATAACAATATCTTCTATTCAAGTATTTAGATGGAACCATATAAAGCATTATATGGAAAGAGATGTCGCACACCAACTTATTGGGATGATGTTGGTGAAAGAAAACTCGTAGGCCCAGAACTTGTTGAGTAAATAATGGAAAAGGTGAATATTATCCAAACCCACATCAAAGCATCTCAAAGTAGGAAAACGACCTATGCAAATAACTGAAGAAAAGATTTGGAATTTCAAGAAGGAGATAATGTTTTCTTGAAGGTATCTCCATGGAAGAGTGTTATATGATTCAGTATGAAGGGAAAATTAAGTCTCAGGTACATCAGACCTTTTGAAATACTAGAACAAATTGGAGTTGTAGCTTACCATTTGGAAATACTTCCAAGTCTCTCCAAAGTTCATGATGTGTTCCACGTATCACTGTTGAGAAAATACATGCCTGACCCAACACATGTACTCACCTATAAAGAAATAGAATTGGAACTTGATATGTCTTATTTTCAAGAGCATATCAGGATTTTTGATATTAGAGAACAAGTGTTGAGAAATCAGACGACTCGTCTGGTAAAAGTTCTATAGAGAAGCTATAAAATGAAAGAGGCAACGTGGGAACCTGAGGAACATATGATGAAGAACCACCCGAATATTTTTATGCAGTAATATTCTAGAAAATTTCAAGCACAAAATTATTTGAAGGAGGGGAGAATGTAACACCCCAAGCTTCCACAGTACGTTTCTCTTTGAATAATACAATATCTTGCACTATACGCAACTTCGAGTTCCAGCACACCACGACCAAACTAGCCGTTATGAATAGTAATACCCACTTTTTGAAATTTTATAAATTTTATTTTTCAAAATGGACTTAATTTTTGGATTTGGAATATCAAAATTAGCTTAGGGTGAATTTTTGGTATTTTTCTAAAAACTTTAAATTTTTAATGAATAGTGAAAACACTGCGTTATTGTTTAAAAACTGAATTTTTATTTAAATAATTATTTATTTTAAGTAAAAATATATAAATAATAGCTATATTAGTTCAATGGAATTCATTGGAGTTATTTTATAATAATATTAGATGTATAAAATTTTATTGAACTTTTTAACGTCTTTTACCCAGCTTCTAGGCACATTTGAAAATTTGAATAAAATGTAATTTTACTGATTCTGTGAATTGAATTTAAAAAATCTAAGAGACATAGTTGAAATAATTAAGTAAAATGTAGTTCAATAAGATGAAAATAATTTTTAGTGAATAGTAACTTTTGAATTTTATTTACCATGGTTAAAAGTAAATAGGGTAATTAAAGGTAAAAATGATAATATAATTACCCTAGTACATGTCCTAATTCTATTGGATAAGTTTATTTTGGCCAAAATAAGCCTTAGGAATAAAATATAATCTTCTTTGATCCACTTGGATTAGATTAGGACATTTATTATTATTTTATTTAAAGAAGAGTTAAAATTGTTAAATTAAAATTTTAATAACTAAAACATTTTTAATATAGGGTTATACATAAGATAAATTCAACTATAAATATTCATTAGAAAGATAAAAATATTTCATACATAATTATATTTTATTTATACTTTTTATAAATTAAATAATTAAATTTATTTATGACACGATGATGATGTAGTAATTACCTTATTAATGAAAGATTAAAATAATTGATATTATAACTATCCAAATAAATGTAAATTGAGGCTTTTTATGAATTATGATAGTTTTATAGGTTAATATGAAATGTTATGGTTGATTAAATAATTTTTTTTCAAAGTGATAAATTTTTTGTGACTTTCACAAAAACAAAATACCAAATAGTGTCAAAATTGACATAAATGAGTTTTTAAAACAAATACTATATTATTAAATGATATAATATTTCTAAAAATATAAGGATTGGAAAAAGGACTTAGATAAGGTTAGATATATCAATAATTAACCACTTTAGGTTCTCTTGAATTTTTATAGTAAGTTTATTAACCATTTATTATACTAATACAAGAATACATGGTAAAAGTTAAACTATTTAACTAAGAGTTAAATCTAAAAGATAAGGTTAATATGGTGACCTAAACCTGTCTAAAACCAATTGTTTGAGAGGTTTTCGACCCATACCTACCTTATCCTCAAAATAAATCCTTTATAAACCTAATATGATTGTATAATAAATTAATATTTCAAGCTTTTTCTAAAGTGACCCTCACCTCTCTTATAAAAGGGTACTTCCCCTTTTCTCAAAATCACACATCCAAATCCACTTGGCTCGACCAAAACCTACTCAAATATCCTCCCAATGACCCTAAATTAAACCTATAGGACTTAATTTGATCATAAATCTGACCTAAGGACCCCTTTTTATCAAATCAAAAGGAATCACCCGAAGAAGAGGTAATAATTCCATCACCTCTTTCAAAGTTCTTTTCTTTTTCCACTTCCTATTTCTTTTTTGTTTCCATAAAAAAATAATAACTCTAGTAACTTCTAAATATTTTGATGTTATTCTAAATATGGTACAACCATATTCATTATGTTATCCATCCTATTAATGACAAAGTCACCATACGTGCGTACGTACAACTTACCGTCTCCACGTCCTGGTGTAGTTTGTCATTCAACACTTCTTTATTTGGATGGGTATAATAATGAGTATAATTGATGTAAATAATAAATATATGATTTTAATTATTCTGTATATATGATATAACATCCAATTACATATGATTTCACCATCAATAGAATGATATTGTCACTCGTGCGTACGTACGGATTACCGTCTCCACGAAGGCGTTGATATTAATTCCCCATCGTAACCATTTATGAATAATTTTAATTTTATGATTAAAAATTGTAACACCCCCAAATGATAAAGGGTTAAATGACTAAATTATATGACTCATGTCAACAAGGTGCACCTTACTTTTCAGGAGCCTGTCTTATTAGAACTCCACAGTTAAACATGCTTGTCCTGGAGTAGTGATCAAGATGAGTGACCATCAGGGAAGTTTCCCAAGGTGTGTGTGAGTGAGGACAAAAAAACTGGAAAGGACATGTGTTGTCCTGTGGGAATTTTTATTAGTTATATGACCCATTCGGGCACATGGGTGGGCCTCAGGGTGGGGACCACGTGTCTGTGGGGAAACTGGTGGTACCTGGCAGGCCAGGACCTGATGGCTATGTTATGACAGGGTTGTTGTGCTGTCACCAGGACCCAGTTGTTACATTTGGTATCAAAGGTGGTACCCATCATTAAGTGCGGTGCACTGCCAGGGTTGAGATGTAGGGTCTATAATGAGGAAGTTGTGCTCTAAAGGGGGGTGATTGTAACACAGTCAATTGATAAATGGTTAAATGACTAAATGACATGACTAATGTCAGCACTGTGCACCTTCCTTTTCAGGTACGTTCAATGAAAGTTCAAGCGGAATTTTATAACTTTTGAACTGGTGCTTGGAATTGAAATCCGAGGGCACCATTGAACTCGCAGCGCCGATATTCACTTAAGGAGACTTTCACCTCAACGACAGTGGGTCGAGAATAAAATATAGTTTTGGGGTTTTGCGTGGAAAATAATAAAATAAAATGAACTACACTTTATTTTATTTTGATCCACCATGTGGAAGTTGGTGGGGGGGCCCACCCAAGGTCTAAACCTCATATTCTAGTTTATTTTGGTGGGGACCACCCGAGGTTAAACCCCCTTGAAACTCACCTTTAATGGGGAGAAACCCTCCACCTTCCATTAAGTGTAGGGGAGGCTCTTCAACTCCCCAACACTTAATTTTTTCCAAATCCTCCACATTAATAAAGTGAATCCAACTTAATTAAATCACCCATTTTGAATATTGTGCCAACAATTAAAGAATTGATTAAATTAATCTATTATTTGTCTTGGAATATTCATTTTGGTGGAAACTTTGGAGAAGAGAGAGCTTAGGGAGAAAAGCTCTCGCCAACGAAGAACGAAGAACGAAGAACGTGTTCTTCCAATGAAGAACGCCAACAACGATCTCCTTCGACCTTCACCCTTGGGCTCCTACCGACATGGGACATCTTTAACCAACCTTACCTCCTCATCGTCATCAATGAATTGACACACGTGCTCAGGATTGGAAGTGTGCGACGAACACGATGAACGACGACAACACCGTCTTCTTCCCTGCGACTTCGTCAACAAACAACGATCAAGGTAGGGGTTTTATTTGAATATGATATTATCCCTTTAATTCTTCCCATCTAAAATAGAGAATCATTGTGGATGATTTTCCTTACAGGTTTTGATTTATTTTTGTGGGAAGATGTGGGGTGTTTGTTTGATTTTTCTTTCATCTTCTTTTCTTGATAATTCTTTGAAATTCAAGAAAGAATTGAACCACTTGATACCACCCTAAATGCGGAGGGTGCAGGCCAAATCAACATGGTCATACCCCTACACTGTTCTTGTTTGTGATGTTCTTCAGAATGGAAATGAGGCAACAAGACAAAGAAGGCGATGGAGGCAACAAACACGCCACCTGCCAGCCCAACCGCGCCACGCCCTGGCCGAATTGGCCCCCGACTGACCCGTGGCCTGCCGGCCGAACTGAGCCGACCTGCGCCACCCAGCTCTCGGCTGCCGCTGATCTCCCGTGCACCCCGACCATACCGCGCCGGCCCACATTCCCCTTTCACCCTGTGCCACCGCTGGATGAACCGACCTCAGCCATCCGGGCCGAGCCACCGAGCCGTGCCCCACGTGCGCCTGACCAAGCCAGCCTTTCGTGCCCCTAACAACCGGTCCGCGCCCTCGCGCTACTCGCGGGCTTCGTGGCCTGCTGGGTCAGGCCCAATGGGCTGGGCCGAACCCAACATGTCAGGCCGGGATAAACCCAAGTCGGGTCGGACCAGACTAAGTCGGGCCGAGTCGGTCCGACCGGGTCAGACCAGACCCAGGCCCACTACCAACCCTTTACTTTCTTTGGCCATATCTTTGGCACTTGATGTCCGTTTGATGAACCATCAATGGCACTGGTAATCTGGGAGCTTGAAGGTCCCTTTGAGTATACCCCATTGGAGTTTGGGGTATAGTTGATATACAATCAGGTTGGATCGTGCACGAATCCAATTGGGCCCCCGGGACTAAATGGCTAATAACTCACAGACCGAGCATCTAATTGACGCACCATTTATTGCGTTGAGAACCCTATGACGTGGAGGACCTTCGGGTTATTTCTTCGTGGGAATTCTTAGAAGTTGATGTATCGACACTTTGCTTGAGGATCAGACCCTCCCAGAATCAAGCATGCTTTGTGCGGAAACCCTGTGGCTGGATGCTCTCTGACTACTATTCCTAGATCCTGTGTGGGTTCGACAGCTCTGACTACTGTTCTAGGATCCTGTGTGAGTTCAACAGATTTGACTACTATTCCTGGATCTTGTGTGGGTTCGACAACTCTAAATACTATTCCTGGATCCTGTGTTGGTTTGACAGCTCTGACTATTGTTCCTGGATCCTGTGTGGGTTCGATAGCTCTGATTTCTGTACCATGATACTACGTGGGTTCGAAAGAATAGATGATTTAGTGGCTACAACTAATAATCTCTAACTCTCTACAAAAGTTGTATACCTGTTTGAGCTGATTCATTAACTTTTGTGTTTACCTCATGTTTGAGATGGATTACTTGATAACTTAGGTATATGTATGGGTATATACCTAAGTGGGGTTATCTGTTGATTTTATACTTTGTGGTGTATACTTGTTGGATTTTGTGAGACCTTGAGGGTCTAGAGGTCCCTACTGGGTATCGTTATACTCACCCCTAAACGAGTTATGCCCGCACCTCGTTGTGTTGGATATAGATGACGGATAGTGCTGACCGAGGCTGAGAGTACCAGGACTGGATGGTACCCAGAGGTGGACTTTACGGCGTGTTGGTACATGGAGGAGAAGGATGAACAGGGAGTGCTGAGGAGGTGATCTGTACCTACCCTTCAGGTGGGAACCTCGGAGGATGACCCAATGGATGTTTTTCCTATTTCCTCAGTTGTACTTGTATTTTCAGTTTCTTTTACTTTCTAGTTGGGCTTGTATTCTGACCCCTTTTTACATATTGTACTCACTTGTAAATTATTCAGTTTACTCGTGATCATATCTGCTATGTGTGTTTACAGGATATAAAGGAAATTCCTTCCCAGTTAGGGAATTATGCCTTTGGTGCTAGTCGCCAGCCCCTGGCCTATGGAAGGCGGGCTTGGGGTAGTCACGACATGGCCCCCGGGGGACGGGTCATGAAAAAAATAATGTTTAAGAACTTAATATCATTCTAGATATGAATCAAATACATCCTCTCCATAACAAAAATGACTTACATAACAAAACATATAAAGTAAAAGAATCAGTTAACACCCTAAACAATGACACTACTGAAATATTATTAACAAAGTAATATTATAAGATCATATATGATATCATATTTATGTATGTGGTTATTTTATAATTTAATAAAAATGATTTAACTATTATACATGAGGTTAATGTACCCTCAACCAAGGAAAAGTACAAGGTGAGGGTTAATTTTACAATATTTTTATTTATTCGAGGTTGTTTATATGTAAGTATCTACTGGGAATTATATATCATCCACATCCGTGTTTCTTAAAAATGTATTTCAATTTTTTTTAATATTTATTATAATATGGGTTAAAGTCATTTATACCCTTCTTTGAATTTTTATAATTTTTTTTGAAAGGAATCTTTCCATCATTTTCCAAACAAGTTACTTTATGACCTTTTCGACGAATTAAGGTAAGAATGTTTTTTTTAACTTATACGACAGGTGTGACTATTTATTGCCATTATAACACCTTCAAAGCTTCCCTTACAAGCTTATAATAATATTTTCAAAACAAATGTTTTCTTTTATAATTATTTTAATTTTAAATGATTTCAAAATAAAAAGAGATATTTATCTCAAATTATTTTTGATTTCATCTATGTCAACATCCTTTAATGGATTTTACACTTGTTTGAAGTTTATTTATTATGATACAATCTTCCATATTGTATTTAAGTTTTTGTGATATGTTTGACTATGGATGTTTTATTTTTATACCATTCATGATTTATGGTTAAATTATTAACATTTCGTATGCTAGTTTTAATACGAATGTTTATGTTATGTTTTAACCTTTTTATATGAGGAATGCATTGGACTTAGTAAGTGATGGGTGGATCCCGCTATATCTCCTCGATGCATCAGTAGGTATCATGAGAGAAAATAGTGTCTTGGAACAATGCCTTGACAAATTCTTATTTTTAGTCTTGGCACGTGACCTTGACTATGTGGTTACGATGTCCGACATTATGCATTCCATCATTATGAAATTATCTATTGATATTACATGTGATTATTTGACTAGTAGAATATCAATGTGAATAAGTAAATTGAATTATTTGATTTATTTTTGACATATTATTCTGAAGATTATGTTTAAAAGTCTTTTGTTTTAGTCTTATATATTGCCTTAAATGTTTATGCTTATTTATGTTAGTTTCCACTATATTTTTATCCTTACTGAGCATCTGAGCTCACCCCTTTGTATGTTTTATTTTTCCTAGGATGTGAAGAATTATATTACAATTAACCTATAGGAATAGGCTAAGTAATATGAATGTGTTTAAAGGGGACACAATGTTTTTTTTTCATTTCATGATGTAACGTGAAACTTATATATGTATCTAGTAATTCCAAGGCTTCTAAACTAATCGGTCTTTAAATACTTGATATATTGTGATCATGCCAATGTTATGTAATAATGCACTAAATTTGGGTAACTAGGGTCAGGGTGTTACAATATTTCCTCTAGAATAAACTAGAAGAAAAGGTGTTAGAATTGAAAAAGATAGTTGGAAATCAAAATCTTACTAACATACTTACAAAAGTGTTAGTACAAGAAAGTTTGAGACAATACCAAGCCTTAATTAGAATTGGGTGTTTTTAAGACCATGGAGAATACTACTACATACTGAGGAAGAAGTATTTTTTTCTCATATTAGCCTAAGTGTTAAAGGTTGATAGGATTCCTTAAAAAAATATTCATGCAGGAGGTTGTTTGGAAAAGTGAAGATTATTTTTAAGGATCTTTTTAAATTAAACTAAAGGAGGGTTACTATAAATTCAGTTGGTTTTGGTGTTTTTATTTAGGGGTAATGATGACTTCATGTGAAGGTAGATTGGTTAGAAGTTACTGAGTTTATGACGAGAATTGCATGATGGTGTAAGTTCACTAGAAGGCGGGATTTGCTGAAGTAAGTTGGCTAGAAGGTGGTTCTATGTTTAGTATACTGATAGAAGGTGGTTCATCCAAGGAGTGATATTAAACATCAGCAATTACCCAGATCCAATGGATAGACCCTCACAAATATAGGAGGTCAGTATAACCAGTTGACTGATTGACACCTACTATATAAGTAGGTGGGATCATATGTGATTTGTCGATTTGATAACCAGATTACTTGAAATAACTTATCTATATGGATTATTAGCTACTGTGATTATAGTAATTTTACTTCCAATGAAATGAAAAAGTACAGTGTTCTTCCATTGATGTAGGATTAAAGTCCGAGACACATAAATATTTGTGTGGTATTTATTTTACTATTACTTAAATGCTTGTGAGTGAAAGTTCATGAGGAATATGAATGGGGTTTTGACTTTGTATAATTACTAGGGTGGATTGATTTCCTAGTTATAGTGCACTAAACTTGTGGTGGTGGGGGGACTTATAAATACTTTTGAACCGTTGCATGTGAACTTCTGATGTGTTATCTTTCAGTGGATTAGATTTTAATATTTTGGTGATTTCACAACCAACCCTTCTCCCAACATGTACAAGATGTCAAAAATATTATTAAAAAAACATTAGTATGAAAAAAGACTAAAAAGTGGGATGGTCTGGTTAGTCATATAGGGTACTCCAGTCCAATATAGGTTGTTTGGTGGTTTATCTGTATTAGGGATGGAAACGAGCATGATGGTAATAGATCTTAATTATATTTCTTCACCCAACATATGGGAAAATCAACCCCAAACTTTTACCATTCTAAGAATTTGGGGAAACTTCCAACCTTTCCCCATGATCCATGGGGAATCAGTGCCTCATGGGGAAATTCATTTATCTATTAAAAAAATTAAAAAAATTATATTTTTTAAAAAATCACCATATTATAAAAATAATCTATTATTATTATAATAAAATAATTAAACAATTAATAAATTATCATAAAATAATTATACAATTGTAAATTTTAAACAATTAATAAACCTATACTACTATTATTATAATAAAGTATTAAATTGGTCAATAATTCAATAAAAAATAACAATATAAATTTTAAGATTATTAATAAATAATAACATGAAAATAAAATCTAAACACTTCATATCCAAAGTGTGGAAATAATTAAAATATGGAATCAGATAATGGTGTCACATTCATCTAAAATGGAACTCATATTGGGGTAACCTAGGGTTCCTCGTAAAGGTGGATCTTCTTGAGATAATGACATAGATTCTGTTCATTGTGTTTATTCCTCCTCAGCTTTACCTTTACTCCCTCTTTATACTATATATTTACTTGGTTCTCTGGACTTATTTCTTTTCCCTATTGTGTATGTTCTCTCCTTCGCCTTGGGATGGGATTTCATCCATGGTTTTGATCCCTTTCTTTATGGTTTTAAGTGTTATGCCTCGTGTTTTTGCTCTATTTTCTATGTTTTTTATTCATTAGGTTCCCCTTCTCAACCAATGTTATATATTTTTGGTTTTTGGTTCTTTTTATTTTTTATAAGTTTATTTTTTCTGATATGTTATATTATCCTACTAGTTTTGGCTTCTCTAGGGATACATACTCCTTGCCTTAACAAATTGGATTTTTCCTTCACTTTGGCCTTGGATGAGGCTCCTAACCATTAACTACCACAGGTCATTTCTTATACCTATATGTAGTATTTTTACAATTATTCTTCTATCATAAATTAGGGCTTCGGTCCCATCCCTTCTTAGGTGGAGGTTATATCATCATGCTCCTTAGTGGCATGGGTATTTATTTATATCCTGTGGTTTTTCTGGAAGTCGATATAGAATTGGTGTCCCTTGGTTCCATTGTTTGGAGTGTTTGTATAGACTAAATTCTATGCTATGTGTTTGGCATGGGTTAGTTTGTGTAGGGGTGGCATGGAATTGGAATTTTGAAAATAGCATCACTGATGCTTATGGAGGCCTACAACAACAGTTTCATTGTGACGATGATGTTATAACTTGGGTTTCAATTTTTTAAATAGGGATTCATCCTATTGATCTGCATTATAACTTTTCTTACCTATTTCCAATATAATGTGTGTTTTATGTTTGGTATTACCTATAGAAAAATAAATTTATGATTAAAAAATATAAATAAGTTGATATAATAATATTAGTGTAATGATATAACATATGAATTTGAATAAGAAAATTTTAAAATAAAAAAATGTTAATATATTTTTTAAATATACATTTAAAATTAACACATTATAAAAATGTATTTTTTATTAAAAAAACATACATATGTTTAATATATATATCAATTTTAAATAAGCATATATTTTTATTATTTTGGATCCCCATAGGGAAATTCATTATAATATTGCCCAATCCTCACAACTTGGTTTAGTGAAAAAGTTTTCCCCATGCCTTTCCCCATAGAGTAAATTTTTTCCATCATATTTATGCCCCATGGGACAATATGCACAAGTAAAATCCATTCTCCATCCCATTACTACCCCTAATCTATATTTTATCATCCCAAACTAGTGGAGATATACCCAACTAAATTGCTCAGTTCTGACTAGAAAAAGACCAAGTAGGGTGAGTTTTTTTTGAAGTTTTTTATTTTTTTTGAAATCTCATAATGTAGAAAATTCCTTGAAATTTTAAAATCCTATTACTTAGATGTCACACACCAATTTTATTGTCATGCATGATCTACTATAAATCCTACTAACATTTTTTAAATCAATCAATTATTTTTGATTGATGTCAGGGATTTGTATTAAATTCTTAAATACTTATGATTTATAAATACATGTACTAGTGTCATTTCCATGTAATTTATTTTTGAAATTTTATTTCCTAGGCTACTTTATCTTTTTATATGTTTCTATATATTATTGTGAGAATGTTAATTTAAGGATGTGCTTATAATAACATAATTTATTATCATTATATTTATTATATGATAATATAATTAGATTATAATTTGTAAAAATACTTGATAAATAACAATATGATATTAAAAATAAATAAAATAATAAAACTAATATGACCACCTAGTTTAAGCGATCTAACTAGTCCGACCTTGAACCACTTTAATCTCTAGTTAAACTACTGATTCAACCCATATAGCATTCATTCTAATCAATTGAGGTGTAAATTTAATTGTCATCTTCACTTTTACCTTTTAAATAGATGGTTGTTGTAATTCCATAGGTAAAATAATCTAGTGTTTTACTATTTAAATAAATTAAAATCAAGTGAGTCATATTTTTCCACATTTACAATTCCTTATTTTCATTGAGGGTTTTATGGTAACATTTTTGATTATTGGTTATGATTCTGAATATGTTTCAGCAAAGTCAATTACTCTCTCATAGCCTTGTGATATGTATATTATGAAAATTTTATAGTTTCTATTATTGAAAAAAACCAACATTGTTCTAGGGTTATAAGAACATAAATACGATGACTGAATGTGATTTGTAACAAAAATCTTTAACAATTCAAACAAATGTATAATTTTTGGTTTATAATTGAACACGGAACACTTGAATTGTATTTTAATTTGAAATATATTGACTTTATTCTTCTATATAGGTTTTAAAAATGTATTTTATTTTAGTATTATTATAGAGATTAATTTTTTTGTTATGTTTTAATATTAAATTTATAAATCCAAATACATATATTGATATGATCATTTATCTTACAGATTCAAATTATAAAGTGATTTGGTAATTTTTAATTTTTTAAATTGATTCATTTATTTTGGAATTATCCCACACTTAGAAATTTCATTATAGGTTTTTAAAATGATTTTTTACCGGGTTTTCACTGTATGTTCGAAGTTGAAGTTTTTCCATGAATTTTTTCAATAAAATAAAATTCAAATGTAATAAATGATTCAATAAAAAATCATATTTTAAATTTATATGTTACAATTGAATTATAAATAAAATATTTTTATTTATCTAAATAAAATTTTCTGTGGGTATTAGTGAAAGTTTTATAGTTAAAATTTTCACTGGAAGACTTTAGGTGTAATTTTCTAATGGTTGTGTTAAGTATAATTTTTCATCGGATGCATCAGTTGTAATTTCTCATTGAATCCATCAACTAAAATTTTCTTATGGATCTATAAAGTGTAATTTCTAGTATAATTTTCTAGTATTTGTTTCCTATAGTAATTTAATAATAGTTTTAAATAGGAGGTGTATGAATTAATTATTTTTGCAAGGTGTTAATGCAATTTTTCAAATAAAACAGTTGAGTTGTAAATGTATCTTTTTATTCCACATGATTGTTCAACTAAATTTTTCAAATGAAACCATAAAACAATAAATGAAATGGGAAAATTTTTATTTAAAATTTCCTTCGAAAGTTCAATTAGATAATAATAAAAGTTTTAATGAAATTATCAACTATAGGTTTTATTTGATCCCAAAGAAAGTTATGCTGAAAGTTCTCTAGTAATTTTTCCTATCAAAGGTCTACAATTGAATATTATACTAAATGTTATCCATTAGTGTTTTTCACTAATTATTGTATAATGTAATTTTTCACTTTATATATTTTATTATAATTTCCCATTGATACTCATAAATCTAATTTTTTTTTTCTAATAAAGTTATCAGGTGGAATTTTTCATTGAATGTTTTTGTGAAACCCCCATGTTAATTTTGTATAAATATTCTAAAATTACAAATTATTTTGATTTTTTTAGAGTTTTTATTATTGTTGCAATTTTTTTATTTTTTTAGATAGTAGGTCATGATGTGGCCATGGGGAATCATGATGTGCTGGTATTTGAGGGTGAGTTTTGAGTTGAGCTTGATCATGGATTGCACCTTGGGCTAGGGGAATCACAATGTAGTGGGTCCTTATTTTATAGTGAGGGATTTTCTTTGCCTTTTTTTATTTTTATTAGGGAGTGGATGATAACTCTATTTCATAGGGGTTCCATTCCATGATGGGTATTTGGGACTGTTGAATTTGGAAAAGTGTCCTCATGTGTAAGGTTTTACTCTTACATAAGAATTTTGAATTTGTGGGATATTTTTATTAAATATAGAGGTCACATAATGACCTAGGGAATCATAGCACGATGAGAATATGAAGGATAGATTTTGGGTAAGTCATATAAAAAGATTAAACATAGTTACTATTACATATGGGCACCCTTTTTGTAAAATTTTACTCTCAGGTGAGATTTTTTTCCATTATAAATTTTTTGGGTGGGATGGTGGTCACACCCTGATGAGTGAGAATCATGCCGTGATGATGAACCTAATGTATTGAGTGCCTTTGAAAATTTCATGATGAGGGATGATCATTTAATGAAAGAGTAGTGCCACATCATGGTAGCCTTTTTCTTAGGACCCTTGGATTTTCAAGGGGAAGGTGCACCGCACCATGACCAAGTGGGTTATGCTACAATGGATTTCTAGTAGGGGCACCATGTCATGGAGGATACAACCATGTAATGAGATATTCTTTCCATATTTTCAAAACATGAATTTATTTTACCCCACTAAATTTAATTTGTTTTCATCCTCTTTCCTTACTTTCATAACTTTCTAAGAGAGTAAGGCCACAAAATATTCTTTCATTTTCTTTCTAGTATCTAAGATCCATACCCATAGATTCCTAGTGGTTTTATAAGGTTAAAATATCTCTATTTCCTTCTCATAAACATATCCTAAACTTTTATTTCCCCTTGGTTTTTTTTCTACCATGATCCCTAATGACTGTAATGGTCGAATCTAGGTTTTGGGATGAATCTAAACATGGGTATTTGGTTGTTAGTTCTTATAGAGGTCATTTAGTCATGAGATTGTGATTTTCTATTAAATTTGAGTGTTTTTTTCTTATACAAGGTAGGTGTTTTTACACAATCCCTTTGTTTCATATGTCATTAAATACTTGAGTATACTAAAAACATATTATTATTAAGTAAATACATATGTTATAACCTCAATGGGTTTGAGAAATGATTTCAAATACATTCATTACTTATAATAGAAGTTTTATAATGGATTTTTAGTGTGAATTTTGAAAGTAAAGTTTATGCATGACAAGTATATGTGAAAATTCTTGAGAGGATATTTCAAATGGGTTTGAGGTTTAAAAGAAGGGTTGTGGAACTATTTTAATTTCTAAAGAATGTAATTCACAATTAAGGGTTTTTTAATTAAAGATATATTTTGGTATTAAATTGACTCCTTGATAAGGATTTTTTTTTTAAAATTAGTGGATCATTGTTTGTTTTTTAAAGGATGTTTATAAAATGGTATTCCATGTTGATTTTAATGGATCTGTTTAAGATTTATAAAATGAGTTTGTTTGATCATTATGAACCTTGATTGTCATCCCCTTGATATGATGCCTTGTATAACCTTTCCCCCTATATGTGATGTGAAGTAATTTTTTTGTGCTACATATGAATTTTTGGAAGGGTTTTTTTCTTAAGAGGGTGTTATAGGTGAGATGAGGCATACTATTTATACTTATTTATTAATTATTTTGATGATCATATATCTTATTTGACTGCTCACCCCTAATTTAAATTTGTTATAGGAACCTAGGTAACTAAGTGAGGTATTTGATTTATTCTATACCAAATTCATTTATAATTTACTTTTAACCCTTAGTGTAGGTTTTATTCTTTCTAGGGGAGTTCTTGATTAAACCATGGGATCTAATCAGAAGAATTGTTTAGTTAAACTATGGAAGCTAATTGGGAAGAGGGTCCTTATAATACTATGTTTACTTATCAATTTTTTTTACCTTTTTAAGATCATAATGTATAATAATTGCTGGATTTACTTGATTATATATAACATCATATCAAATTAAGGCCTATAGAGTTTCCCATTATACATATTCATTCATTGATGATTCTATATAGGGGATTCCCTAATGCATACTTTATTGTATCCCATTATTCTCCTTTATTATTAAAGGCACACTTTCCATTACTATTACTTGGATATATTATGCTTTTTGATATTATGGTTCTTGAAATTTATATGAATTATTTCTTTTTGATGTGATTTATTTTTCAAATCATTATAGAAAGGGTATTTTGTGGAAAGTTTTGAAATAATAAAATGGATTGGTTTTTATTTTATAAATTTAGAGACCACCTTGTAAAGGTTTTAAAAATTTTTCCTTATGAATGGTGGTTCCTATTTTTTTCTATAAAAAGAGGATTTGAAAGTGAGATTTAGAATAATGGTTATTTTATCATTAAAAGGTTGAAATCATTATTTAAAAGGTTAGTTGTGATTTGGTTTTATAAATAAGTTTTACCATGGGTTTTGTAAAAATTATGAAACATAATAATTTTTTTAAAGGTGATGACTTGGTCAAAGATGACCAAAGCACAAATATTATTAAAAAAAAGATAAGTATTACAAGATTCTACAAAATGGTATCATATTACAATATTTTTCATGTAAGGAAAGCATAACAGTGGGAATGTCTTCAAACCAAGTAATATTCTGATTGACTCCCATGTTGGCTAGGCCATCTGCAACCGTGTTTGCTTCTCGATACACATGGGTGATGATATAGTTAAGATTACTAAGTGAACAGAAGCATTCCATCCAGTGGGTATTAATCGAACAAGCAAGGTGAATTATGTCATTCCAAATAGCTTGGACTATAGTCGTCAAGTCACTTTCAATCCAGAGGTTATTCCAACCAAAGAGTTTGGAAAAACCAATGGAATGTATCAAGCCCAACATCTCAGTTTTAAGTGAGGTGGCATTTCCATATTTTTCCATGAAACATCCAAGGATCTGACCGTGGTGATTCCTGAAAACGGCACCACACCCTGCAGGTCCCGAATTTCCTTTGGAGGTACCATCAATATTGATCTTGATCCATCCAGGAATGGGGGATCTCCAGGACACCTCTAAAGTGCAATGTGGCTGACAGAAGTTACCTTTAATATTTAGACACCTCAGGACAAATTCATGTACGATATTGTGGCAGTGACCCTTTTGAATCAATGAAACTTCTTGTATGGCAATGAGAATACTCATCCGACTTGCATTATGATTAAATGAGTAATTATTATAAATAATAGCATTCAAATCATACCAGATTACATGGTGTAGCTCAGAAACCATAGCATGAAATAGGTTCTTGATTTTCTAATATCTATCCATTTCTGCACATTTTTTAATTTGATCTTTGATAGAATTAAGATTCAACCACCTGAAGTCAAAAATGTCAAGAATATAGTTCCATAGAGCAGAAGTAGTAGCTTAAGAGAGGAAGATGTGGTTAGAATCTTCCCTATTTTGATTAAATTTTTTTCATTTGGAGCATAGATAAATGCCAAAATATTGAAGGCAAAGTTCAGTGGGCACTCTGTTGTGAGAAAGACGCCATATGAGGTTTAATCTCGATGGTTTTATCCAAGGTTTGTTAAAATGTTTTAACCAACAATAGTATCTTTCTGAGTTACATAAATAATGATTGTAGAACTATTTTGAGTTGAGCATACCATTATGAGCAGGTTCCCAAGTTAATAAATCATTGGTTTGAGAGAAAGAGTAATTTTTAATGACGTTCAGAATAGTATCAAGAATGTGATAATGTTGGGAGTTTAAGATGTCTCTAATAGAGCTGTTGGTATTATCAGGGGTTTGATCTGGAGTCATCATGGAAATTAAAGGTGTGCTGGTCTAGTTATCCAACCAAAATTTCATGGAGGAATATATGGAGACCATCCACCTAGAGTTATGCATAATGTTGGTGAAAGAGTTTTTGATGGAGGGCCAGATTGAAGAGATAATGAAGTTCGAGTTGCCTGTTTTAAGTTTATCAAGAAAACTATTTTTTAGAAAGGAAAGATCTTCAGAGGAATTGTGAAAAAGGTTCCAAGTGATCCTTTCTTGGAGGGATTAATTAAATTATTTGATATTTTTAATACTGATACCACCATTTTCAATGGGTTTGCAGCAAGTTGACCAAGCCACAGTCACAAGTTTTCTTTCTAGAATACTACCAGACCAGATAAAATTCTTTATGGTGGTGTTCAATTTTTTAATGAGACCAATTGTCCACTTATAGACCATCATGGAATAAACCACCTTAGAGATGATAGTATATTTAACAAGGCAGGTCCTGCCTGCCATAAAGAGAGATTTACCCTTCCAAGAGGATAGCTGATTTAGAACTTGGTTGATGATCATCACAAAGTGACAAGATTTGGGTCTACCCCAAAAAAAGGGAACACCAAGATATGTGAAAGGGAGTGTACCTTCTTTCAGACCCAGATAACTGATAATGTTACATTTTCTACTAGGAGGGAAATTCTTCCCAAAGAAGATGCAAGATTTGTTCCAACTAATGATTTGACCAGAAACCTCTTCATAGTGTGAGAGCGCAATTTTGAGATTTAGAATATTTATTTTATCCCCATGTAAGAAAAGGATGATGTCATCAGCATAGAAAAGATGAGTAGGAGAATTTACATTCCTAGAGACATGAATGGGCTTTAGTTTGTTCTGTTCCACCAGTCGGTTGATCAGATGACTGAGATAGTCTTCTGCGATCGAAAAGAGAATGGCAGATATTAGATCACCTTGCCTGACACCTTTTGTGCATTTTAAGTAGCCTTTAGGTGAGCCATTGACCAGGATGGAGATAGACTCTTAGTTGAAGAGGGTCCTGATTGCAGTGATGAAAGAGGTGTTAAAACCATATCCTTGTAGGAATTTGAAGATAAAGCTCCAGTCTATGGTGTCAAAAGATTTTCTGATGTCAAGTTTAATCACTATGTTTCCTCCCCAGTTAGTTTTATTTAAATTATTGACACACTTAGAGGTGAGTCAAATAAAATCTTGTATAGATCTTCCCTTTATAAAACCAAATTGATTCCATGAGACAATTTTGTTTGTGAGAGTGGAGTGTCTGTTGGCAATGATTTTTGTGATGATTTTAAAAAGGGTGTTGATAAGAGCAATGGGTCGAAATAGGTGGATCTCAGAAGCATTATCCACTTTCAGTATCAAGGTGAGAAACTTGGTATTTATGGAATGACGGAGATCCCCATTGGTGAATAAGGTTTTTAAAATTTTACAAACATCAATCTTAATTACATCCAAATAATGCTGAAAAAAACCATTGTTGAACCCGTCAGGGACCAGAGCACTATTAGGGTTCATACTAGAGATAGTATCTTTGATTTCATGATCCATCAGGGTGTTGATTAGGAAGGAATTGTCCTCATAATTGATCACTATGGGAATGACCTTAGGTAGGAGGTATTTGTTTATATCAAGACCATTGAAAATGGTTTCAAAGTAAGAGATGATATGATGAGCGATTGTCCAGGAGACTATCCCTGTCAATTAAAAGGGTTAACAACCTACATGCCTTTCTAATTATTTGTAGAGAATTTTAGAATTTAGTGTTTCTATCACCGTCATTTAACCATTTAGCTTTAAACATTTGTTTTCTCATATTTTCTTTGAAAGTGAGAAGAGAGTTAAGTTTGATCGTAATGTTAAGTTCATGAGTATGATCAGTGTTGAGGTTATAATGGGTGTTCATGTTTTTAAGTTCATTGAGATCCTTCTCAAGAGTCATGATGTCATTTTTTTTTGGATTTAGAGTTGCATCATATTTTTAGATTCTGTTTTAGATGTTTTAATTTGAGACTACAGTCAAGGTCATCATTGTTACGAGACATTGAGGACCAAAAGTTTTTGATGATATGAGAGAACTCGTCATCAGAGAACCAAGCATTGTTAAATATAAAGGGCATACAGGATTTCATGTCTTTGGTGGAGACATTGACCAGGATGGGGTGATGATCAGAGTTCAGCCTATGAAGCGTAATACTGGAGATAGTGTCCCATTTATCTAAGGCAGGGTGGTTTGTGAAGGCTCTATCCAGCTTAGAGGCAACAAATTTGTTGTGATGTCTTCTATACCAGGTGTATGTAGCACCAATGAGATTAATTTCTATGAGATTATTGTCATCTATTGAGGTTTTAAATTATCTTGTGGAAATAGAAGTGTGATAGGGCCAAATTTTCTCGCTTGGGTTGAGAATGGCATTGAAATCACCCATAATAAGCCAGAGTGTAGTAATATTAGTGCCAAGGTAATAAAGGTCATTCCAAAGCATTCTTCTTTCTTGGTATCTATTCTTATCATAGACGAAAGAGCAGAAAATATGTGTGTTGTCAATATTAAAATTTCAAGTAAGAATCTGATTAGAGATATTGTAGACGCAAATATTCTTCAAAGAGAAATGTGAGACAATCCATAAGGAATCTGCATGAATATTATTAGTGATAGCACCAGTAAAAACACAATTTTTTTGACATAAATAAGAGTATTTAGAGGCATAGTTAATTTTTGGTTCCACAATAGAAAATAAAAGAGGTTTGTGGGAGTCAATCATTCTCTTTAACACATTTAAGGTGTCAGAGTTAGCAATCCCCTGACAATTCCAAAAAAGGATCTTCATTGAAATCTAGTTTTGAAGTTAGAACCCCCCTTTTTCTTTTTTCCCGAGCCTTTTTTTCTAGAAGATCTTCTAAATTCATGATTATCAGAAGTCTATTCTTTATTAATACTGGATTTTGTGGTGTTTTTCATTGCATGATCATGTATTAGCTTAGTCATAGTAGAGTTTGTAGATTTTTTAGTACACAATAGAAAAGCATTGGAAATAGGATTCGAAATAGAGTTATCAACCTTTGTGGTACAGACCTCACTATCTACAGGTAAAGAGAGATTTGTACCTGATGCCTGTGAAGCAGCTGCATGCTGTTTGTTGGTGCTGTCCAGTTCTGGACATCACTTCATTTTCTCTATCAAGATCTTCATCACCTACGTGGACTTACTATTCTATACTGTTAGCTTGTTACCCTGATCAGCCGATTCAGAGTCCATGATATCAAAATTACAAGGCTTATTTAGTGTCACAACGCACCCAGAATGGGATGGATAGTTTATAGTGCTAGAGTGAGTTGGAAAAGTAGTATCTGGTTCACACTTGTTCATTTTAATTTAATTCTTATTATTAGAGTAGAAGTTTTCATTGATGAATCCTTAAGGCTTGGAGCTGTAAGTTGCGAGTAATATGAAATCATGGAAACAATATGAACATCATTGATAATAGGTTGAAACCCCTTAGAAGAGGTACTTAAAACAGTTGATATGTCTGTATCAAGTTCCTTTTCCATCCCAGGTTTCTCAGTTGCTGTATGTTTTGTGAAGCTATTGTTTTGGGTTTGTGTGGGGGCTTCTACTGAGGATGGAGTTCCCTTAGAAGGGTTTACAGAGTCCAGTTTTTTGTTGACAATTTCATACATTTGAATAGTAGAGTGATGTGTTGTGTCAAGAATGTCCTTCTGGGTGATCCTTAGTTCTCTAGATACTGGAATGTGTTCAGTATAGTTCTGAGTTTTAGAGAAAAAGAAGATGTTCCTTGAGTATGGGAATAAGTGCCTTCATTATCTGTTTTATTTCTGGATATAGTCTTAAACTCAGAAGTGTCAGTGGTATTTACAGGGTGTGAATTCTAGATCTTTCCATTACCCGAGTCCAGAGTGAGTTTCCCTATATTTTGAATTGAGGAAGTCTCAGGATAGCCATCCTTGTGTGGGGTGCAGAGTTTGTGATGCAAGTAATGCATCTCACTCGTTCAGGTGAGTTATCCCTCTTACCCAGGTTGTGATTTGCATCTTGGTTGAGCATAGGCCTTGAGATTTGACCAGATTCTTCCTTCTCATTGTGTATCCTTATAGTGTCTAATACTAGTTCTTCCAGTTATTCCAATAGACTTTGGTCTTTAATAGAGGTATATTCCTCTTCAGCAACATCTACCCAATTTATACCCAAGGTTCCCCCTATATGTGTTATATTGTGCCTTTTGACCCAGATTTCAGCTTTCCTTTTGGGAGGTTCAGGTATCCCCATCATGGGAACTTTGTCTTTTTTATTTCTCCTTGTTTCCTTCTAATCATTCTCAATTGGTTGGATTAATTTTTTTCTAATCACTCTACAGTTTGAAATTGTGTGACCAATTATTTTATAGATTTCATAGAAGGGAGGCTTCCTCTCGTATTCAATTCAGATTTTATTTTTGTATTCATTCACAGTGAAGTTGATTGTGTTAGGGAGCTTTGAGTCTAAGTTGATTTCCACTATAATTCTATCAAAGAGCCCTAGGTCAACATTTAAGGTTATGTGATCAATTTTCAGTGGAGTCCCTATGCCTGAGACAATGTCATTTATAATTTTTCGGTGCCAAAAAAACCGATTAAGGCCATGAAGTTTAACCCAAACTTGTGCCATTGTGTTTCTGTATGTGTGTGGATTAAAAGTAGAATCCTAGTTAGAAATTCTAAGAAAATATGACATTAGGTTAAGGTTTCTAGAATTCCAAACCTTCTCTAAGTCTTCCTGTGATTTTAGCAGTATGTGAAAGTAACCTTTCCCTATTGGAATCAGTTTCTAGTTCATAACATTCCAGCAATGAGCTATACGCATATGAAAATCAGAAAAGGGCCAAGGACGATCACCTTTAAGATAGGATACACAACCCATGAGAGAGAATTTTCACATTTGTGTGCGTTGCTGAAGAGATTTTGGATCGGCTTCCACCAAGAACCCGCCATAATTAAGCCGATTGACAAGAGGAGGCTTCCTTATGATTTTTGTTCTTGGATCAGTGCTCTTCAGCGCATCCAGAAATGAGATACCTTGGGATCTACCAAAGAAGGGTCGGGTGCGTGTATTCTTGTCTGGGACATCTTTCATGCGAACTTTCTCATCAGAATCATGAGAATGGGGTCTTTGGTTCTTCTAATGAATCACAAAATGGTGGTATTCAAACTTCCCAGGCTTAAGGAAGTCCTCCATGATTGTTCGATCAAGGGTTTTAGGCAGAGAAACCTGAAGCGCACGAGGATTCTAGTGAGAGAAGGTCTCACATCTCTCCATCACAGGTAAAATTCACTTTATTTTTTACTTATGTTATCTATGAAATATAATACTTGTTTACTATATGATTATATTTGAAAAATATTATTTTCTAAATGAAATCAAAATTAGAATCTATAAAATTTTTAATAAAAGGAATTGTTTTGACTCTTTAGTGAAATCCTACTGGACCTGTTTAGCTTACACCATATATATGCAGTTGTGTGTGTGTATCTATCATGTTTTTATACATGTTCATAGGTTGTAATCTAAGGTTAAATTTCATTTATGTAGTCAGTGGATGTATGTGTTCAAACATGGTTAGTGACAATGGATCACATGGATATGATTTCATGATGGTTCACATTTTGTTTTTATTTTTTGGGAGTTGATGTATTATCTAATTCAGCCCGATGTATTTTACCTTTAATCTTTCCTTTTTTTGGTTATCGTGAGGTATTTGTATTTAATCTTCCTTGTAGTAGATCCTTTTATGTATATAAGTGATGTTGTATATGTAAATATGGGTTGGTTGGGATGTTAACTATGATCATTACCTATTTAGATTGTTTATTTATTTGTGATTGGTTATTTTATATTCATGAAAGTTCAATGAATGGATTCACTATACTGAATTCTTGGTTAAATTGTTCAAATTTATTATTATTTGTGGGTGAAATCATTCCCACTAGGTTATGTTTAGATTCCCTAGTGTCTATTGATATCCCGTGATGATGAGGAATATGCTTTAGGCCTTGTGGAAAATCAATCTGAGTGACATGTTGGGATAACCTTTGTTTGTTTATTATAAAATAGCATTAGAGTTACCTCTTGTTATTTGAGTTCATCATGGTAGTTTGGAGATATGATTTACAAATATTATGAGGTAGGTGACACACCTATCATGGGGTATGAAAAATATTATTTATTTACTTAGTACAAAACAATGGTCAACCAGAGCCATCTCTCTTGAGTATCTTTTGAAATCAGTCATGAATTATTCCTAATTCATTTATTGTATTTTGGGTTTTTATATTTATGTAAATAAGAAAAAAGAATTGGGGGCTGAGAATTTGTATGCAAGATAGAAAAATAAACATGCAAAGTAAAATGTAGATAGAATGAAGTTAGATAAAAAGGTAATACTCACGGGAGAATCACCTATAGTGAACCTTCAATGTCTCATTATTAGGTTCATATATACTTAATGTACACACTCCATCATATGTGTGATCATCTACTTCTACCTCGATTTTGAATATACAATGCACCTAACTATCACCAAGTATAGTGCAAATTCACCTCCTCCATAGTCAGTAAGTTAAAGGGACCATAAATCGAGAGAATCCTCTTACTCACCTTCCTGGTATGCAATCATACCCATTCATCTATAAATCATGAATGAATCACTGTTACATTCCCTTACTACTAATCATACTTGTAGAAACTCAAATAAAATAAGAAACATTAAAACATAAATTTATAGAGACTTGGGTTCAACATTGGATTCTTCCCCCGAGAGGTTCCTTGGGTTAGTTACTCATGACCATGAGTATAGAAGATTGTAGTGAAGAAGGAATGTAGAGAGAAAATGAGAGAGAAGATATAAATTTAAATGAATGAGAGATAAATGAAGAAACTGAAGAGAGAAATAATTTACCAAAATTATAAAAATTCAATTAAAAAATAAAGATAAAAATAAAATAATTTTAAAAATATTTAAAATATACCATAACACAACTTATCCCCCTTTCAAACCCAAACTCTAGTGTATGAACTCTCTATTTTAATGGCCCCTAGAACCAAATTATTATTTATAAGAAGTATTTATATTCTTTAAAAGTAAGTAAACATCTTCTTGAAGTGCATGTAAATCTTACATTCAACTGGCTAGAATTTCTCCCCTTACCTTCCAAAGATCTTGATGGATCTTGTATTTTAAAAAATCAGTACTTCCACTAATTTCCTTAATCAATCCTCCACCATGGCATGATATATTTTCCTTTGAAAAATTTAACCCACACATGAATGTGAAATTATACTTAGGAAGATCACATTTTTATCATTATTAAGACCCGTTCTTCCCTTTCCATTTGCATTGAACACCTTCATACAAAGTGGCCATTAGCCTTACAACATATGCTATGTAGTTACAATGAATGATTCTTACCACTACATGCCTTTCTTCATGAATGAATGATTTGTTCCTTTATAGTGGAAGTTGAAGAGATTCACCTCATCATCCATGGGGGTTTCTATCTTTCTAGTGCTTCATAAAAAATTATTCAAGCTTTCCTAGGTACATCCATTGTGGTTCATGTCATGAGTTTGTAGCATGCATGAAAACTCATTCATGCAACTTCATATCTTAATTATCGATTTCATAGAGGGACAATGGATAGTTTTTAACTTTAATGGGGGAATCATGGTGATTCCCGGTCATCATAGTTGTGGTCTGGAGCTCGGTACTTAGCTTATATGATGTACTATGACATGGTGGTGATCATGGAAGGTGAAACTAGTGAATCCTAGTAGCGTGAGTGGTTAAGGAATGCTTAGAATATGTTAGTTCTTATGCCCAAGAATGTGGGTTTTAAAAGGATAAATAGTGAATACATGTAAAAAATCATCTTGGGTCAATCTAACACATCACTCGGACTGCTCCGCCATAAGGATTGAACTACATTCCTGATTGCCATAGGCCGGAGAAAAGTACTATGTTATAAAAAAGTATCATTTGAGAGAATTTTCACCCTAGAAATCCCAGTAAACATTACACTAATTTATCCAATATATCTATAATAACCCATACATAAGTTGGATTCCCATATAATTGAATAAATAGTTCTAGAGTATAGAGATAACCAAATAGAGTATATACATTAGAAGTAACTAAAACTCTCATAAACAAAAACCCATAAACAAAAATATGGTGATCAAATTACATATATAAAAAAATGAATCAAAACACAACTAAGGCCAGAGATTCCAACAAAAGATTACTCATGTGACACTGGGGATCCTAAAAACTCTCCACTAAGACAATCCCCTTGTGACCTATTCTCACCACAACCACTATAATAAGGAAGATAAAAAAAATTAGGAAGAGTAATAAAATAATATTGAACCCTTACCTTTAATTACATCCTCCAATACTAGGTCTATATATGACCAAAGTAATATATAGGGTGTGAGTCAAGGCCTGGTGAGATACCACCAATAATCTATGTAATTTCCTTCACTATGCATACCATTTGTTATTGTTTAAAAATATTGTTTTGAAAACACTTTCTTTGAAAGTAATCTATAAATACCATTTGGTTTTATAAAACAAATCCATGTTTGAAAATAATTTGAATAAGGAAATCATGAATAAAATGGAGTAAAAATGTAATACATGATATCTCAAAAGCTCAATCATGTAGTGGGAAATAAATAACACAACAAAAATACCATGGGATAGACTTATGGATCTAAGGAAACTAGGGATATTCTGGGGGACACTAGTTGGCATAAATGAACTTAGTCATTCATCCTTGAGAGATCAATTATATCTTCGAGGGAACTAATCCATCCTATTAGCATGATTAGTATAACCAGGCCACTAACCTAGCCATCACACAATCTATACTAGGGGTTGAATTCATCCAGGTTACCAATTCACTGAAGGTATCTCATGTGTTTTCAATAGTAAACATTCATATAATTAATGCCTATAATCACATACACATGAAAAGTCATATTCAAGGTAAATTAAATTTAAATCAACATTTTAAATCACTTTTATTCTTTAAGATATTTCATCATATATTTTCAAGGAACAAAATTTACTTCTCAAGGAATTCATTTCAAATGACTTTAAATTCAACATATATAAAAAATAATAACAATAAATCACATAAAAAACCTCAATGAATTATGTAAATTATAATCAATTATTTTAATAAAAAGAAAAATCAAGAAACTAAGGTGTTCCATAGAGAGGTACCATTAGGTAGAGACACACATCTTAAACCAGATTAAAACTCACCACCTTTATTGGAAACTACTAGAAATGAGAATAGAAGATCCCCATGAGCCTAAAACAATACAAAATTTAATTAACAACTCAACCATAACCCTATGATCATACTCTATGGAAAACTAGGGTTCCAAAAATTAAACAAAAAGGAAGAACAAGGTAAGAGATAGATAATAGAGGAGTAAACCAAATGAAATCATGCCTTACCTTGACGAAAACCATCATGAACTAAGGGAGAACACCAAGGTGGAAAGGGATAAGAAGATATACGGATGAAGGGGGTTGGTTCACATGAATGGGAGAGATAGGGGAGGAAGAGGGGTTAAATTAATAAATGGATAAAGGGTCCATTCATATATTTAAGGGAACTAGTTGGGTTGCACGGTTTGGCTTCATTGTTAGATAAACTATGTGTCAACCATGAAGAACTCTTACCCTTTAAAAAAAGGGTTACCTGATTTTTTTATAAAGATGTTATGGTTAGAAAAACCATGTGGTAACCAAGAAAAATGGATTTGGTCACCCTGACCTCCCTCTCACAAGGTTTGGGGAATGGTTAGTACTAACCATGCATCAATATTTCCCCCTGGTTTGTTTTCCCAAAATTTCAAATTTTTAACCAATCACTCCCTAAAACTCTAAAAGTATATAAAATGAAAATAAAAAATAATACATATATATACCAGTGACCCAAAGGGTTCTATAATTCTCCCCACTATATTACTTTATTTCCCCAAAAATTCCTCAAGTCTTTGAATCTGAAAAATTTAAGTCCACTGCTCCCTTTCTAATACCTCATGATTCCAAGTCTCATGGTTACCTCAACCAAAATTATATAATATATAGACTAGATAAATAAACTTACTATGAAAAACTTTGTTCTGATAGTATATAATATGAAAAAAATTCTCAACAATAGAGGTATCATGACCTACTTATAGATCCTCCCATTCTATCAAATGGTATTGTTCTAGATGGTATTTCTTTATTTAAGACACAAGGAATACATCATGGATGGATGATAAAGGGAAACCAATATTCTACCATCCAAAATCACTCCATGAACTCAAATGGTCTAAAAAACTATGATGATAACTTTCATGTCCTTCCCAGTCGATGGTGTCCCAACTGAGGATAAAATCTCAAAAATACCTAAGCACAAACCTCAAATTCAAATGGGAAATTCTAATGATCAACATATGACTTCTAAAAACTTTGAGCTATTTCCAATCTCTTTTGTATCAATTAAAACTTTTCCATCATCTCCTAAGTGATGTCCAACCCTAAAAAGGATAAATCACCCAAATCCTCCCAATAGAGAGGATATTGGCACAACTTTACATATAAATATTCAAAGGGATCCATGTAGATCAATTCTTAATAACCATTATTATAGGAAAATTTAACCAATGACAAATGTTTCTCTCAAAATATACCAAAATTATGCATACATGCTCAGAGTATATCTTTAAGAATTTGGATAGCCCACTTAGTCTAACCATATATCTATGGATGGTACATTAAGCTCAATTTTAGCTGACATCCCATTACTTCTTGAATACCTCATCATAAGTAAGATGTAAAGTGTGAGTCTTGATTAGATATGATGGATAAGGTGTAACACCCCAAGTTTTTATGGATATATTTTTTTCAAATAAATTAAATTTTCATTTGTGTATTATACTGAATTAAGTAAAACATTCCATTCAAATGAAACCAAATCATCATATGTTACATTCAACACTGACTTAGTGTAGGTTACACGCAACACCGACTTAGCGTACATCACATGCAACATAGAGTTTCTACGAAAAATCGTTTTAATGATATAATTATTTATATGAGATAATTATAACCTATAAGTTAAAATTAGTAATATGAACAATAATAACTAATTTTTAAATAATTTTTATAATTATTTTATATAAATAAACATATTGATAATGAAAGATATAATTTTTGGTATCCCTTTTATGTTTTAAAATACCATTTTCTCGAATAAACCACTTTTAATAAAAAAATTAATTTTATACAAAGTTATAAATTTAATTTGATAAAATAAACTTCATTTTTGAATTTATAATGACTAAATTATATTAGGGTGATTTTTTTTGTATTTTTCTAAGAAATATCATTTTTGATAAATAGTGAAAATACTGTTTTTAGTTAAAAAAATGCCTTTTTGTTTAATTAATTATTAATGTTAAATGATATTATAAAATTTTTAAGGTAAAATTATTTAAATATTAATACATTAATAGAATTTAACTCACTAGAATCAATTTCACTTTGAAATTGAATATAAAATCTTAATAAACTTTTGAACATTTTTGTACTTTAAAAACCTGTTATTTCGTCCTGTCTGTGGGATTAGCATTAAACTTAATTTTTCTGTTTATGTGATTTGAATTTAAAAAAACTGACATAAACCATTGTGTTTAGTATGATATTTATAGTTTAATAATACCAAGTTATTTTTCACCAAAATGATTATTAAATGTGATTAAAATTAATCACAACGATTAGGGCTAAATTAAGCTTAATTAGGGGCTAAACCTTAAAATTAAGGGCCCAAATGACCTATAAACTTGTAAAAAACCAATTGGATGTCCATATTTCTTCCATAAAACTTATATTTTTGATTGTTTTTAGGTTTTTTATGATTTTTTTGGTAATAACATGTATATACCTAACTTGTTTCTAAAAAATTCCAAGTGAGTCCTTTTCCTTCTCTATAAAAAGTCACCACCTCTCCCACTTACTCTCACCTATAAAACCTATTAAGTTCGGAAAATACCTACCCAATAAACTTCCAAACATTCCTATATTACTCCTAAAAGACTTCCCATGTACATAAGGCAATATAAGGAAGCCTTTTGGCACAAACCAAAAGGAGTTACCCGATCAAGAGGCAACGTCTTCTCTCAAATCCTCTCTTTTATTTTCTTTCTCCACCCCTCTAATTTATTTTTACCATGCTTGTATAAAAAACAAAAATATAAAAAATATAATATAATGTTGTTATTATAAGGATTAAATCTACAGTAAACCTCCTTCTAATGGATAACAGACATATTTTTTATGTGTACGGTGAACTACCGCCTCACTAAATAATGATTGTTTAATTTTCCTTACCGCCTCTCATTGTGGACATTACGATGGAAACTCTGATTATATATTATATATATATTATATTCATAATTTTTTTACACTTATGTAATTTTTATTTATAACATGCCTTATATGCTTTACATCTTATGAAAATACGATAATTTTTTTTGAGGAAGTGTGGACTATAGCCCCCTCAAAGTGATATGATTCGTTCATATACTACATGAATTGTATTAAGGATGATATTAGCGAATATATATGATATATATGATATAATAAATCTACCGAAATAATGATATATATATATATACATACATACATATATTTATTTTACTTCCTTTTTCTCCACATGATAATTAAACAGAAACAACATTCATGCGTACGTACAGCCTACCGTATCCATGAACGGTGTTTTCTATTATATACTTATATATTCTATAGAATATTATAATAAAAATATAATGTATATACATGATATTTATATCATATTTCACATTATTGAATCATTATATACATATAAGGACCAACAATATAACAAATTAAGACACATGCGAAGAACAAAGAAAATATTATCCGAAGTGAAACCTTAACATATGATAGTTAACAAGCAGATAATATAAGGTCATAATAAAAAAATATACAGTATTATATATAATTATATGTTTATTTAAAGTAATTATAATAAATTTTTATTTATTATACAAGTGTTTTGAGAGAGTATGAAGAGATTCGAGACATAAGGTAAGAGGATTTCATCTCACCTTTTATTCCCCTGAGATACATGCAATGTTTACCAATCTTTCTTTTTGTGCAGTGTATGTACTAAACATGATTGTATTCTATGTATCTTATAACTAAATTTATCGGTATAAAAATATCCATTTTATGAACTTTTATTCATGGGTTTTAGGTTTCAAAAGTTACTAAATTGGTAAAATCTTTTGTCTCAATTTGCCTTCTTTGAGACTCATGTTTTGTTATGCACCTAAACTAGTTTTTGAGGTATATATACTTAAATTTTACATGTTATATCATGAATCTAATTATTTTAATGATATTTTAAGATTAATTTAATTTAATTTTCTTACATGGAGAGTATGATCCCAAATTACCAACTTATAAGAGTTTATTGAGACAGTCTCATCGCTTTTCGAGATTGTTTGTGTTTATGTTTCCTTTGATGAAATATTTTGATCCATCTCTCAAGAATACTCATGAGTTTCATTATACTCTATTTATTCAGGATATCATCATGTATTATTACCATTATTTCACTATTTTTTACTTATTATAATGTTTTTAAGTAAAATATTACCATATCTCTCTCCGGTCAGAAATCTATTGTATTAAAAAACCATGTTTTCAAAAATGTTTTCAAACATATTTTCCAGAATTTTATAAAAAATATTTGAATCCCATTTTCAAGTAAAAATGATTTTAAAAATGTTTTATTGTTTTTAAAGCTTCCATTATAATTTTTCAAAGCTCTTTTCAAAGAATAATTTTTTAAAAATGTTTTATGTTTTAAAAAGTTTTTTCAATACAGAAAGGATATTTTCCTTAAGAAATGTTTTTAAAAGATATTTCAAAATTATTTCCCACCTAATATAACATACATTGGTGTTACTCATGAATTTATGGGTAATTTAATCAATGTTTCTAATCATATTCTTTCTCTAAATGGATTATGTTTTGATGACATAATGTTTATGGAACCCGTTTCACATTGACGGGTTATATGCATTTGAAACCCACTTCTTTTCTTGGGTTATGTTTATGATAGAATTATTATAAAACCTATATCTTTCCATAAGTTATGATATAATTACACATTTATAATACCCATTTCATTTCATAGGTTATGATATTATTATTTATGATCTTGTGACACATGTATGTATGATTTCATTATGAGATGGTTGGGAACTATATCTCCTTCCAATGCATTGGGTAAAGATTTATATCTCATAAGATAGACTAATATGGTCTTGGGAATGAACCTTGACTTCTAATATAGAAATGTGATTGAACCATGACTACCAAGATGGTATGAAGAGTGAACTCATGCTACCAAGATGGCCGTGAGAGTGAACCATGACTACCAAGATGGTATGGGGAGTGAACTCATGCTACCAAGATGTCCATGGGAGTGAACCATTACTACTAAGATGGTATGGGGAGTGAACCTATACTACCAATATGGTATTGGTAGTGATACCTTGGCTACCATGGAAATTATAATGTATCTCTCTTATGTACCAATGTTTATGTTTCCTTGTTTTCAAAGGCACTAGACGAGTATAGTCTTCTTGCGTCTCTTTGTGTAATATTTTATGTATTACACAGAAGTTATGTAATGTTAATGTATGTCAAGACTAGTTCATTATAGTTGGTATCAGAGGAAAATATTAGTCAACCTTTAGAAAATAGGATGAGAAAACCTTAGTGAGAACCCTAAGGACATGTCTAAGGATAACTATAAGGATGAGTCAACATTTAGAAATATATCCTGGAATTTTGGTAAAGGATAGTGTGAGCAGTTTCATTGAAATACACCCATGTATGGATACTACAAGTGGATGTGGCTCTATAATAGATGTACCTAGGTGTAACAACTCCGAAAAGATGTTCTGGTCCTGACTCGTGGTAATCTGGTACATGATAAAGGGCCCTGCTACACACCCAATTTGACACTCTTGGGGGATATGCTTTAGAAATTCACAAAATATTCACAAACCATCATGAAGTCTTTAAATAGAATTCGTCTAAGAAAAACCTAGGATAAAACTATGGTGTCATATATTATGGAAAGTTTCTTAAGTTATAAATCCTATAAGTTATTTTTATTATTATATGGTTATTCATTATGATAACAATTTCTTACTTTATGTTTTTGGTTTTAGTCAATGGATGAAACCCAAAGGAACCACATTAATGGTGATTGCGACAGACAATGAAATGATTGTCCTACTGAGATACCAAATTCTATGGGATCTGGAATAAAAAATCTTGTTTCTATGCTCACACAACTTTCTCAAGCTATGAATCATGGTGGAATTCCAAACAAGAAAAGAAGGGTACAACATTCTATCAAGTATTTTATGAGGAAATGTCCACCTTATTTCAGAGGGTCTTATGATCCACTTGTTGATAAACAATGAATTAGTACCACTAAAAATATATTCTCCATTATTCAGTGTTTGAAGCATGATAAATTCATTATGTATGTCTATCAGTTAGAAGGTGAAGCAGACCAGTAGTGGAATCTAATCAAGTATACGAGGCAGAAAGATGAGATTGAATCCATGGAATGAGATGAGTTCAAGAAATTATTCTTCAATAAGTAATTTCTCCATATTCTTCATACCAAGATATATAAAGAGTTCATTTATTTGAAACAAAGGTATGATGAATCTATTGGTACCTATGAGGTTAATTTCATGAGACTTATGAGGTATGCTTTAGGAATTATCATCCAACCTAAAAGTAATATTGATAGGTTCTTCAGTGACTTAAAGATAAGTCTCAGAAGGGTGTTGGACATAAGAGAATTTAGTAGCTATGAATAGATTCTGCATTGTGAAATAAAGGTTTAAATAGAGGTTGGTGTCATGTATCAATCTCACAGTTTTGACACAAAGAAGAATATGGAGTTTGAAGGAAAATATAAAAACCATGAAGAAAAAGAGATGAGATTTACTTTATGCTCTAAGTGTGGGAATAATCATGGAGGAAATTGCATTTTGGGGTCCAATAAATGTTTTAAGTATAGAAGGGAAGGCCATCATTAATTTTATTTCCTAAGTGATGAGAAGAAGTTAGCTAACGTTGTGAATGGGGGAAAATTGGCACAAAATGAACCACCCACGATTCAATGCTACAACTATAAGGAAAATGGGAATTATGCTAACCACTTCCCAAACCCAAGGTCTGGTTATGATTATTGATGTTAGAAACCTTTTAAGTTGAGGGACAAGAAAAAATCAAATGAAATTTCTTTTTTTGATGAGGGGTGCGATAACGATGTGATGAAAGGTACACTTACCATCTACTATAGAACTGCTAATGTCAATTTTATTCTAGGTCTACCCACTGTTTCATATCTAAATAATTTTATAAGGGTGTTAAGATTCCTCCAAAACAATTATATATGGAATTAATAGTGAAAAACCCTAATGGTACAATGATTTCATCTCAAGTCTATGATTCCTCTCCAGTTGAAATTTGTGGGAATGTGCTTCCTGTAAATATTATCATTCTTCCTTTTGTTAAATTTGATGTCATATTAGGCATGGATTGTCTCTCTCTGCATAAATTCCACATCAATTGTCAAGGAAGGGAAGTTACTTTTGATATTTCAAACCCTCCTATGATCATCCATCCATGTGATGATAAGTATGAACTTCCTATGGATATTACATCCAATTTATGGGTCTTAATTCCCATTAGAAAGGGTTGTTTATCTCAAATGGTTGGGGAGAGAATTAACATTGATGATATTACTATTGTACAATATTTTGTGGTTGTCTTTCCAGAATAGTTTCCTTGTCTTCCACCAAAATGTGAAGTTGATTTCTCAATATAACTCATACCTTGTTCCACACCAATTTCAAAGAATCCTTATAGAATGGCCCCAATTGAGTTGTAGGAATTGAAGAAGCAACTCTAAAAAAACCTTGATAAGGGATTAATTTGGGCAAGTGTGTCACCTTGGGGTGCACCAGTTCTTTTTGTGAAAAATAAAAATGAATCAATGAGACTCTTCATTGATTAATGAGAGTTGAATAAGATCACAATCAAGAACAAGTATCCTCTTCCCCATATCGATGAATTGTTTTATCAACTTTTAAGAGCTCGGTACTTTTCCAAGATTGACCTTTGTTCTGGATATCATCAATTGAGGGTCAAGAAAGAGGATGTACCTAAGATGACATTCCCTACAAGTTATAGACACTATGAATATATAGTAATGCCTTTTGGTCTTACTAATTCCCCTTATATCTTTACATATTTAATGAATAGTGTCTTTAGAGATTACTTAGATATGTTTTTTGGTAGTCTTTATCGATGATATTCTTAACTATTAAAAGAGAAATGAAGAGAATAAAGATCACTTGATAATTTTACTAAAGAACCTAAGGAAGGAGAAGCTATATGCACAATTTACGAAGTGTGAATTTTGGATGTAAAAGGTTTCGTTTTTGGGTTACATAATCTCAAGATATGGTATAGTAGTGGATCCATCAAAGATGGAGGCTATTGAATGCTATCCTAGATGATCCATGGTGACTAAGATCCATATATTTCTTGGTTTAGATAGATATTATTGAAGGTTTTTGGAGAATTTCTCACTACAATCTTGTCCTCTGACCAAGTGAACTCAGAAAGGAGTCAAGTTCCTCTAGACATATGAATGTGAGGAAAATTTCAAGGAAAAAAGAGAAGGTTGGTCAGTGCACCTGTGTTTGCATTTACATATAATGGATAAGGGTTTTTAATATAAAATGATGAATCCAAGAAGGTATTGATATTTTTTCTTATGCAGAATAACATGGTTATAGCCTATGCTGCACAATAGTTGAAGATTCATGATCAGAATTACCCAACTCATGATTTGGAGTTAATATTGGTAATTTTTCATTAAATATATGGAGGCATTATCTTTATGAATAAAATTTTGATATATATACTAATCATAAAATTCTAATATATATATATCCACACAGAAGGAGTTGAACATGTTCTGGAGAAGATGGTTAGAGTTGATAAAAGATTATGATTGCTCAATACATTACCACCCTAGTAAAGAGAACAAGGTGGATGATGTTTTGAGTCGGAAGGATCCTGCTAGCTTATCCATGATGAGGATCACAAAAGTTCCAATATTTTTGGATTTTCAAAGAATGGATCTAGAAATCTGGAAGGAAGGAGAAAATTCTTATCTTTATCAAATGAATGTTCAAACCTCTATCAAAGTAAAGATTAAGGAGGAACATAAAGAAGATGAAGAGATGAAAAAGAAATTAATAAATGTTCCTGAGTTTAACCTTGATCAGGATGGAATGATAAGGTTTAAGAACCATTTATGTGTTCCTTACATACTATATTTAAAGAAGGATCTGTTAGAGGAATCTCCTAGTTCTTCATTCTCTATTCATCCAAAAAGTATGAATATGTATAGGGATTTGAAGGAATAATCCTAGTGGGATGGCATGGAGAGAGACACTGCAAATTTTGTATCTCAGTGTTTCGTATGACAACAAGTTAAGGATAAAAGACAAAAGTCAATGGGGATATTGCATCCATTACCCATAATATAATGGAAATGGGAGAACATAACTATAGATTTTGTCGTTGAACTACCCAAAACCTCTAAAGGGTTTATTACTATTCGGGTGGTAGTCGATCGCCTTACTAAGTTAGCACACTTCATCTCCATTAGATAAGACTTCTCTTTGGATCTGATTGCTAGGATATATATTAAGGAAGTGGTAAGGTTGCATGGAGTACCACATTCCACTGTATCATATCAATATCTAAGGTTTAACTCAAAGTTCTGGCAAAGTATTCAGTAAGCACTTAACACATAATTGAGTTTCATCACTGCTTATCATCCTCAGATATATGGTCAGTCTGATAGAATAATTCAAACCCTTGAGGATATGTTGATATCTTGTTCTCTAGATTTCAAAGGTGGATGAGATCAACACCTTTCTCTAGTTGAGTTTTTTTACAACAATATATTTCACTCAAGAATTCATATGACACATTATGAAGACCTATATGGGAAGAAATGTAGATATCCAACATGATGGGATGGCGATGACGCGTCGATGATGGTGATGCATCAATGTGATGAAGGTGAATGTTTTTTGATGATAAGGTAGATGATATGATGATGGCAGTGTTGTAGTCATGAAATTATGGTTTCTCAGGCGGATCACTTCTCCCGTAGAAATGGGGATTCTTTTTTTGATTTTGAATTTTATATTTTGAACTTTGAATGGGATTTTCAAATGGTGTAATGCTGTTTCAATGGTTTTTGAATTTGAATATCAGTTTCTGTAAGGTTACCACTCACACTTTAAGTGGATTATTTATAAAATAAAAAAAGTATTTGGAAGGTTAACATGTTGGGATTAAGTTGTAGAAAAAAATATATTGGGACATAAGATCGGTGAAGAAATGTTTGAGAAGCTTAGAAACATTCAGTGGCATATCAGGGCAGCTCAAAGTCGATAGAAAAGTTTTGCTGGTAACTATCAGCTTGACCTAGAATTTGAAGTTAGTGAAAAAGTTTTTCTATAAATATCACCCTGGAAGAAAGTTTTTAGATTCGGTAATAAAGGGAAACTAAGCCCTAGTTATATTAGTCCCTTTAAGATTATTGATCATATCGGGATGGTATCCTATTGCTTGTAACTTCTTCTAAATCTATCCCAATTACATGATGTGTTACATGTATCTCTCCTGAGGAAGTACATACAAGACCCTTCACATGTACTGAACTTAGAGGTCATACCGCTGGAGTAAGATCTATCTTATGAAGAACAACTGATTGAAATTATGGGATGATCATAGAAAGTTATACGAAACAAGACCACTCACCTGGTCAAAGTTTTGTATAGAAATAAATAGTTATAGGAATCTACTTGAGAACTTGAGGATATGATGGATTATAAGTATTCTCATTTGTTTTTACCTGAGTGATGAATTTCAATGGAGAAATTCATTTTTAAGGGGGGTATAATGTTACACCCTGAGTTTTTATAGACCTTTTTTTTGAATAAATTTTACAGTCATTTTTTGAATTGCAATGCATTAAGTCAAACATTCCTTTCACATGAAACTAAATCAGAGTATGTTACATGTAACACAAACTTGGCGTATGTTACATGCAACACTGAATTAGAGTGCATCACACGCAACACAGAGTTTCTATGAAACATCGTTTTAATGATATAATTATTTAAATGAGATAATTATAACTTAGACATTAAAATTAGTAATATGAATAGTAATAACTACTTTTCAAATATTTCTTATACTTTTTTTATATAAATAAAACATATTGATAATGAAATATATGATTTTTGGTAAAGTCCTTTTATGTTTTCAAATACCATTTTCTTGAATGAACCGATTTTAATAATAAAATTAATTTTGGACACATTTAGAAATTTAATTTGATAAAAAAATTAATTTTTGAATTTATAATATTGAAATTATATTAGGGTGATTTTTTTTGGATTTTTCCGAGAAACTTTATTTTTTGATGAATAGTGAAAAATACTACTTTTTAGTTAAAAAATGCATTTTTTTATTAATTATTAATTTTAAATGATATTATAATTTTTTTAAGGTCAAACTAGATAAATATTACATCTATTAATACAATTTAATTCATTATAATCAATTTCACTTTGAAATTGGATATAAAATTTTAACAAACTTTTTAATATTTTTCTACTTTAAAAACATATTATTTCATCCCGTCTGTGGGATTAGAATTTATTTTAATTTTTCCAATTCTACAATTTGAATTTCGAAAAACTGACATACACCATTTTTTATTATAATATTTATATTCTAATAAGACAAAGTTAATTTTTGACTAAAATGATTAGTAAATGTGATAAAAATTAATCACAGTAATTAAGGCCAAATTAAGCTTAATTAGGAACAAAACCTTAAAATTAAGGGCCCAAATGAACTATTCACTTTTACAACACCCATTTTCTATCCATATTTCGTCCATAAAACTTTCATTATCAAGTTTTTTTTTGATTTTTTATGACTTTTCTTAGGCAAGAACATGTGTATACCTAACCGGTTTCAAAAAAATTCCAAGTAAGTCCCTTTCCTTCCCTGTAAAAAGCTGCCACCTCTCCCACTTCCTCACACCTCTCAAACCTCTTAATTTATGACAATACCTACTTAATAAACTTTCAAAAATCCCTATATTCCTCCAATAATCCTTCCCTTTTTTAGAAGTCAATCCATGGAATCCTTTTTGCACAAACCAAAAGGAGTTACCCGATCAAGAGGTAACATATTTTCTCAAGTCCTTTCTTTTATTTTATTTCTCCACCCTAAAATTTATTTTTTACCATGATTTTATAAAAAAACAGCATCATAAATATACTAGGATTTTTTTTAAGTATTCAACCTACACTTACACACATATCCATTTAATGGATAATGAACACACTGTTTATGTGTATGGTAAACTACCACCTCAGTAAATGATGATTGTTCAATTTTACTCACCACCTCTCATGGTGGAAATTATTATGAAAAAAATATTTATATATGACATATATTATATTTATAATGTATTTTTTCTTCTGTAATTTTTATTTATAACATACCGTTATGCTTTCCATCTTATGTAAATACGATAATTTCTTTTGAGGAAGTGTGGACTACCACCCCCTCAAAGCGATATGATTCATTTATACACTACATGGATTGTATTGAGGATGATATTAGTGAATGTATATGATATCATAAATCTAATATAATAATTATATATATATACACACATATATATGTCTTTTACTTTCTTTCTCTCAACACAAAAATTAAACGGAAATAGCGTTCAAGCGTACGTACGACCTACCGTCTCCATGAATGATGTTTTATGTTTCATACTTATATATTATATAGATTACTATAATAAAAATATACTATATATACATGTTATTTATACCATGTTTCAAATTATTGAATCATGATATAAGTATAAGGACCAACCATATAACAAATTAAGACACATGTGAAGAACAAAGCGAATATCACCTGAAGTGAAACCTTAACATAGGATCATTAAAAAGAGGGTAATATAAGGTCATAATAAAAACATATACAGTATTAGATATATTCATATGATTCTATAAAATATTTATAATAAATTTATATTTATTATACAGGTGGTTTTATCAAGTACGATGAGAGTCAAGACACAAGGTAAGAGGATTTCATCTCACTTTTTATTTCTATGAGATACATGATATGTTTGCCAATCTTTCATTTTGTGTAGTGTATGTAATGAAAATGATTGTATTATATATATATATTATAACTAAATTTATCAGTATCAACATATCCATTTTATGAACTTTCATTCATGGGGTTTAAGTTTCAAAAGTTACGAAATCGGTAAAATGTTTTGTCTCAATTTGTATTCTTTGAGACTCATGTTTTGTTATGCACCTAAAATATTTTTTGAGGTGTATATACTTCCATTTTACATGTTATATCATGAATATAATTATTTTAACAATATTTTAAGTTTCATTTAATTTAATTTTCTTACATGTATATTATGATCCAAAGTTAGCAAGTTATAAGAGTTTATTGAGACAATCTCATCGCTTTTAGAGATTGTTTACGTTTATGCTTCCTTTGATGAAATATTTTGATCTATCTATCAAGAATACTCATGAGTTTTATTATCCTATATTTACTCAGGATATACTCATGTATTATTACCATTTCCACTCTTTGTTACTTAATATAATATTTTTAAGTAAAATATGACCATCTCTCTCTCCGGATGAAAATTTATTGTATCAAAAACCATGTTTTCAAAAAAAAAAATCAAAAACATTTTCCAAAATGTTTTAAAAAGATATTTGGAGCCCATTTTCAAGGGAAAATAATTTTAAAAATGTTTTATTATTTTCAAATCTTCCTTTATAATTTTTTAAAGCTATTTTTAAATAAAAATGTTTTAAAAATGTTTTATGTTTTAAAAAGCGTTTTCAATGGAGAAAGGATATTTTCATCAAGATTTTTTTTAAAAGATCATTAAAAATTATTTTCCATCTAAGATAACATCCATTGGTGTTACTCATTACTTTATGAGGAATTTATTCAATGTTTATATTCATATTATTTCTCTAAATGGAATATGTTTTGATGACATGATCTTTATGGAACCCGTTTCACATTCACGGGTTGTATGCATTTGAAACCCGCTTCTTTTCACAGGTTATGTTTATGATAAAATGATTATGAAACCTATCTCTTTCCACAAGTTATGATATTATTACATGTTTATAATACCCATTTCATTTCATGGGTTATTATATGATTATTTATGATCTTATGGAACATGTATGTATGATTTCATTACGAGATGGGTGAGACCTATATCTCCCCAAAAGATATTGGGTAAAGATTTATATCTCATGAGATAGACTAACATGGTCTTGGGAATGTAACTTGACTACTAAGATGACCATGGGAGTTAACCATGACTACCAATATGGTATGAGGAGTGAACTCATGCTACCAATGTGTCCATGAGAGTGAACCATGACTACCAAGATGGTATGAAGAGTGAACTCATGCTACCAAGATTTCCATGGGAGTGAACCATGACTAACAAGATGGTATGGGGAGTGAAACTATACTACCAATATGGTATTGGAAGCTATGCCTTAGCTACTATGGAAATAATATTATATGCTTATGTTCCTGCCACAATTCCATGGTTAATTCCTAGGTTATGCTTTCATGGATTATGTTTTATGTTTCATTATTATTCACTTCTTATTAACTAACAAGATTTATGAAATGATTCAAGTATATTATCTTTGATATGAAGGGTATGATCTTATCCTTTCATGATCTTGTTCTCATACCCTTATGCTCATGATTTTTCTTACATGTCTCCCTTTTTTACCCTTACTATGCATTTGAGATCACCCCTTTTTTATGTTTCCTTACCCAGGTTATGAAGATATGTATTATGTTTTATGTTTCTAGGAAGAGTTCTAGTCAATAAGAACCTAGTGGGAGATAATTTAGATCACTTATGTACCAGTGTTTATGTTTCCATGTTTCCAAAGGCACAAGAATAATATAGTATTCTTGCGCCTATCTGTGTAATTCTTTATGTATTCCACAAAAGTTATGTAATGTTAATGTATGTGAAGACTGGATTGTTATATGGGAGAATTCCATGGATTATCATAATCTCACAAAAATAATTTTTTTTTGAGATCCTTCACCTTCTTTGACTCTCTAATGGGTGGTAAATGGGCTGAATTAATCAAATAATCAATATCCACCTAGATATAATCCTTACCACTTAGATTCTGAGGCAAGATGATCAAAAAATCCATATAAATCTCATCCCACTTTTGTACCATAATAGGAAGGAAATGTAACAACCCCACAAGAATCTAGTGATTGAATTTGATTCATTGATAGGTGATACATCGAGAGATAAAATAAATAACTTATCACCTCATTACAGGTCATAAATATTAGTTCTTCATCATTATATATCTTGGTATACCTGGGGTGAATAATCCAACTAAATTGATGTCTAATATTTATCAGAACCTACCTTAAGGTCAAGGGGACAACATGCCTCTTCTGAAATAAAATAACACCATTATGAGATCAATACCAATCAATCAAGGTCTCCCCACCATTTAGAATTCTAATAATACGTTGTTTATCAAAATACTATCCCCGATTAACTTAAATATGACCATCTAAGGAAGGTATGACCTATACATAATCCAAAAACATATGCTCACCTTCCTCTTCCACATCCCAGAACATTTTAGAAAACAATCCCATCAAGAACAATTCATCCTTTGATTCTCACACTGCTCATGAGGGAAACTTCCTTATCAAAGAATCAATCACTAAATTCCCCATTTTGGGGTATATTCTATATATAAATCAAAATTATAGAGATACTCTGCCTAATGTATCTACTGAAGATTTAGATCTCCTTAAGTGATGATATACTTTAGACTCTTATGGTCCAAATCCACTGTAAACCTCCCCCCAAAAAACAGTGGTTCCACCTTTTTATGGAATATATCATAACTACTAAATACAAGTCATGAGTGGGGTAATTACTCTCATTTGGGCATAACTATCAAGAGACATCCACCACCACATAGTCAAGTTTCATTAAAATAAACCCCAATCTTGAACCAGAATCATTATAATACACCGTGTAACCCTTACCTGACTCAAGAAGAATAAAAACTAGAGTTGAATTCAACCTCAATTTCAACTCCTCAAAATACCTATGACACTTTTAATCCCATTATAATTTCAACCCCTTTTGAGTCAAATTTGTTAAGGGTGAAAATAACCTGAAAAATTCTTGAAAAAATTACATGTAGTATCAAGATAACCATAGAAAGATATTGATATAAAACACATTCTTGGGTGGATCCCAAGACATCACTTCCTAGATCTTCTCAAGATCCACTGAAACCCCCCTTTTAGATATCACATGGCCCAAGAATCCCACTTCCTAAATGAAAAAATGAAATTTAGATAGTTTAGCATAAAGATGGTGTTCATTTAAGGTTCTCAAAATGGTATAGAGATGATCCCCATCTTCCTCCTTTTTCTTAAAGTATACTAGGATTTCATCCAAAAATACAATCGTGAAGGAGTCAAGATAGTGATGAAAAATACAATTCATTAAATCCATGAAAACTGCTGGAGAATTATTAAGGCTGAAAGGCATAACCAAATACTCATAGTTTCCATACCCGCTCCTGAAATTAGTCTTAAGGTTGTTTGCTTCCCAAACCTTTATTTCAGGATATCCCGACCTTAGATAAATCTTTTATAATCATTGATCTCACCTGTTCCGATCAAATAGATCATAAATTATAGGTAACAAGTATTTATTCATGATATTCACTTGATTGAGATTACAATAATCAATGTAAAGTTAGAGGATCCCATATAGATTCTTCGAAAATAGAACCACTGATGATCAATGTGACACAATTAGTCAAATAAATCCCCTACCTTCAAGATCTTACAACTGAAAATTCATCTCCTTAATCATAGTAGGGGATATTTGGTTTGAAGAAAATGACATTGAATTCATATTAGGAAGTTATTTGATAGAAAAATATATATTCTACTGAGGTGGAAATCCCAAAAAATAATCTAGAGAGACATTGGGATATCTGTATACCACTTCTAGAAGCTGCCCAAATGAAATCTATTCAACAACATTGAAGAGAAAATTAGACAACTGACATGAGATCCACTAGATATTTGAAAATAATGGTCTTGTTCTCCCTAAACTTATCACACTCACCCTAAAATATATGATCATTCCCATTAGAAGATAAAAAATAAACTCAACAATGATAATATTTGATATGGGACTTGAAAATGATCATCTAATCCATTTTGATAATGAGATAAAAAATATCCAATTTAAGAACTAGAAAATACCACACAATCTCAGAATCAACCACCACAACTCAATATTTTGGACAGTATAATCCCTTATCCTTACATCCCAATGAAGCAATAAAATCCATCACGAATGATTTTAAATTTAATTATATTCCCAAAGTTTCAATAAATTTTGATTATATAAAATAATGGGATAAACCTATATAAATTAAAGAAAAATTCATAGAATAAACAATAAAGACCATACCTCTCATGGTAGCTGAGCCAATATTAGAGTACTTGAGGACTTGATCAGTTGAAAATAAGTTCCATGTCTTAGTTACACTACAGGTATTATTATTCAGATAAGAATACCATTTTTTTTCTGATATTGAGGTTCCATACACTCAGATGCATCTGATCGAACTTGAGATCTCATGGAGATAAAATATCTGGATATGCTTACTTGAGATGGTTCTTTGTAGAAGCATTGAAGATGGACTATATGTCTATATTGGTGGAATTACATGGGGGCCTCTTGGACTTCTAACTTAGTGTATCCTAACATCACACACTAGAAGTAGGTTACAAATTTTCACTGTGAGTAAGCCACTAGTTCAGGATCTGATGAGCGGTGGGTTCCACCACCACTGCATTGGAATAACTCCTATTGCTTTTTCTTCTTATGAGGTGATGAAATATTACCACCTCTTAGTACATAAGGGGAACTAATGATGCTCGTTAAACATACTATATCATTTTCAACCATACAAAACTTATCCTATACCTCCACATATGTTAGAAAATAGTAAATAATGGTCTATGATTTGATCTTGGTCTTTAACCCCATGTCAAAGAATCATGCCTTGAGATAGTAATTCATGATGAATTGGGGAGACAGATGAACCAACTAAAAAAAACAATTGGTTTACTCCATTACTGAATGAATCAATTTTCATGAACTCTTGGGTCTTCTCCACCCTTTATATTTCTAGATAAAACTATTGGTTGAAAATGTTATTGAATACGGTCCAAGTGAAATTATCATGTAACTTTTCTTGTAATATAGAATCCCACCACTTCCTATTGGGTCCTTCTAACTTATAGGTGAAAAAATAAACTTTAAAATTCCCTAGGGTCTTAAGAAAATGGAATATATACTTGATATTTTCTATTCATTCTGTAGGATCTTTATTTCCTTTATCACCATAAAATGTTGGTGGATTTTTCATAGAAAAATCTTCAGCATGGTACACCATCTGATACTTATATATTACATTCTCTTAGCCCAAGGAATAAATATTTTGAATGAATGATTCCACAATAGAAGGGTCCATAGGTGGGTTTTCCTATGGGACATGCTCCACAAATTCGTCTCTTCAGTTCTTAGAGGCCTTTCAGGGATGTATAAATATATAACATGAAACAAAAAACTCAATTAATACAAAAATAATCTTTTAAAACCATCAAAAATTAATCCCAAAACTCACTTAATTACTCTTAAATAAGTAATAATATTAGTCACAGTAAGTCCATAAGACAAAGAGGCAAATACATTGAAAATTTAAACATTTTCTCACTTTGCACAATTTGGTTGCATGGTTAGGAAAGTTTTGTGCCAATCATACATGTACTATTAGAAGGTTCCATACTTGGCCACATGGGCACCACATGATTTATCCTAATCATGCACCTAAGACATTCACATCTAGTTCCCTTCCCCATTTCACCTTGAAACCCAAAATTTCTCAAAATAACACATGATTTCTTCTTGAAACCAATAATAATCAATAAAAAAACATTAAATTTCATCAAATTAACCTAAAAATGAGCTCAAATTCAAGATATTAATCCCAAACACCCATGGAAACTCAAGGTTAAACACGAAGAAGTGCTGGCCAGGAACTCCCCTACACCCACCTCTTGATCTCCAATAGGCTTACATCCTTTCCAACTCTACCACCCAATAACAAGAGGGATCAAATATTATTTTTTAATGAACATGCCTAGGTCAACCTAACACATCACCCAAACTGATCCTCCATAAGGCCTGATGTGTGTTCTCTATTACCACGAGACAAATAAAAGCATCAAGGTAATAAAAAGTAACATTTGGTAATAATTTCACCCTTAGGAACCAAATAAACATCTCATGGATTTATCTTAGAAAATTTGGATGAACCATCCATAAGTTGTACACCCATTATATCAAATAAATCATTCTAGAGAATAAAGATGACCAAATGATGTATATATAGAAAAAATAACTAAACATATCATAAATAAAAATACATAAAAAAATTAATCAAAATATATAAATAAAAAAATGAATCAAAACAGAGATAATGCCAAATAAGTTAACACAAGATAATCTAAGAAAAATTGAGGATCCTCAAAACACTCTACCAAGCCAAACTCTTCATGACCCATGTTCACTATCACCCCCAAACTAAGGAAGACAACAAAAATTAAGAAGATCCACCAAACTACATAGAACCCTTCCCTTTAACTACTTCCTACAAAACCGGGTCTATATATTCCCAAAGGTATATGTAGGGTATGAGGTAATGAGAAGTTGGATACCACCATGAATCTATATAATATCTTTCACCATGCATAACATTAGTTCAAGTCTGATTTTTTTTTGAAAATACTTTCTTTGAAAATAATCCAAAAATACGCTTTGGTTTTATAAAATAAGCCAAGTTTGAAAATAATATGAATAAGGAAAACCTGAATAAAATGAGAGAAAAATTACATAAATGATATTAAAAGATCAATCATGTAGTGGACAATAAACAACAAAACAAAAACATCATGGAATTGACCTATGGACCTAAGGAAACTGGGACTAGAACTTGTAATACTAGTTAATATAAATGAACCTAATCATCCATACCTAAGATCTTAATGATATCACTGAGGCACTAATCCATCCTATTATCATACTTGGTCTAACCGAGCCACTAAACTTTGCTAGTGCACAATCTATACTAAGGGTTACATCTATTTGGGTTACCAACTCACCCAATATCTCCCATTTTCTTTCAAAAATCAATGAATATATAATTCATTCCCATTATCATATAAAAATGAAATTTCATGTCCAAGGTAAATTAAATTTGAATCACCCTTTTAAAAATCCACTTGAAAACACTTTCCTTCTTTAATACATTTCATCAAACACTTTCAAGGAAAAAAAAAATTTATAAGGAAATTCATTTTAAATGCCTTTAAGTCCAACATATATCAACAATCACAATAAAAAATCACATAACAACCCATGATACCTCATAAAAATGACAATTAATAAATATAAACTGATGTAAAATCAATAACCTAAGGTGTTCCATGGAGAGGTCCCATTAGGTAGAGACAATTATCTCAAACCAGATTAAATCTCGTCACCTTTATTAAAAACCATTATAAATGAGAATATTTGATCTTCACAAGCCTAAAATAATAATAAATTTCATTGAAAACAAAAACATAAACCTAGGTTCATCCCCTATAGAGAATTATGGTTCTAAAACATAAATAAAATGGAAGATCATGGTATGGGAGGGAGAATATAGGAGGAAACTAAAAAAACAACACCTTTTCTTAAAGAAAACCACTAAAACCCAAGGGAGAACACCAAAGAGGAAAGGTAAAAGAAACTCCATAGATGTAGGGGTTATGGTTTTCAGGAATGGGAGGAATAGGGGAGGCATATGGGTTAAATTTAAAAAGGTAAAAGTGTTAATTCATAGTTTTAAGTGAACTGGGTGGGTTGTGTTAGGACCAAGATGAAGATGAAGGTGGTTGTTTTTAAATATTTCATTTTTTAGTCAGAGAAGGATTTATATTTTTGGGTATGTTTAATATAAAAGGGAAATAACCTCACTTTGTATTTGGTGAGAATCGTATTGATCCATGTTTTCAAAAGAATTGGACTTGTGTTTTATGAAAAATAAGATTCACTCTATCCATCGTAATGGGAAAAATCTGTTTGTAAGAAATGGTTCTGATCGGAATCACCTTAGGTCCATTGTGTTAAAATATCATAATGAAGATTTTATCATTATCTGAGATTAGATAGTCATTTTCATGGAGAATGTATCTTGCTAGAAGTAAATGGTCATTATATTCACTCTGAATTCTGTGTAAAAGAAGTGGTTATTTTGAAGGAGAATTAGAGTCTATGAATATGATTAAATGAATATGATTATGTTTTGTTTGATTTTTATTTCATATAAATCATAAATTTATTAGATAACTTGTGTTATAATAGTGTTGAAAGAAAGAGATAATAATAGGTGGTGCTGATTGTTTTCAAAATGATTGGATCCAAGTGGAAGTGAAGAAAGAGATGCTGCCGATTTACTGTACCATCCAATCATCATCAGAAGCATAATAAAATTTTCATACCTAGGATGATCATACTTAAGATCCATAGGAAAATTATCATACCTAGAAATGATCATATCCATAAATGATCATACCCAGGCCAATCGTACTTAGAGAGATCATACTCTGCACATTCATACTCTGGCTGAGTTGAATGGTTGAATGAATTTCCGAATAAAGTGACAGATGAACTCTGATTTTCTCTCAAATGTTCTATTCAAAGTGGGTCAATAAAAGTAATGAAAAAAAGTATGTGAATATTTTTTTGAGGGGGAGAATTAAATTCAAATAGCAGTTTTGATTTATTCATTTACAACTTCAATTGGTATAATGATTTGTTTTGAAGAAATCAATCGAACTAAGTAATTGAAAATAGGACTCAGCAATTGAAATTATACTGGTGATTCAAATGAAAGTCCTTATAAGAAGATAAATTTAGTAGAATAATTGATAATATTTGAGAAGATTTGATGAAATAAAAATGCTTCTCAAGATTTTAGTGAAAATTGAAATTTGGGTGAATTTGTGTGAGTGGGAAACATTTTAGGATTCCCGCACAAAACTATCATGGGTAACCTTTAATAGGAGAAGTACTTTGTACTTTTTGTCTATTAGTATTGTTAACTATAGTAAAGAGAGAATCTCTGAGTTTTCAGTGAGAGGAAGAAGATACCATATTGATCTTTGTTGAAGACATTCTGACGAGAAGAAGAGATATGAGAAGATATAAAATCGCATCATTGTTTTCAGCTGATAATAGTACTAAGTGATTATCATATTTAGTTGATTACCATATTTAGATTATCAATTGTATTAGTCTGATCATCATATTGAGCTAGATAATCATCTTCAGAATTCCTGTATTCAGGTTCTCAGACTGAGTAAGAATCATATTGAGTTTATTGGGCTTAGGAATTGAAGTGGGACTGATTCATCTCTATCATATTTTATCAAAGTTAAATTTTTTATATTGGGAAGAATATTATTGGGAAGTATCGTATCGAGAATAATCATATTGGGAGAATCATAATTGGAGGAATTGGACTGGGAAAATCGAACTGAGTTTTTTCTTAACAAAGTACAAGAAGTTCTTATCATATTCTAGGCAAGAAATTGAAGAAGTGTTTTCAGTTGAATACATTTGTGAAATTGAAAAGTACCAAAAGTAACATACATTGTTACACAAATATTGTTTTACCCTTTTTGTGCTAAGAGGGTGAACACATACTTTTGGATTATCTTCAAATTACTACATGAGTAAAAGGTAATATCCTACTCGTTGTAATCTAAGGATTATTTTCTAGTGGATTGAATGATATTGGATTTTATCCAAAACATACCAGGGATATTTCTATTAATATTTAATAGTGAACCTTGTAAATAATTTTGTTCCTATGGACATGTGTTTGAATTTTTTTAGTAGAAAATTGGATCTTTAACAAGAGGCGAAGGTTGTTTCAATTATAAGTAAACATAAAATAAAAAAGTATCATTGATTCAACCCTCCCCCTCTTAGTGATACAATTACACTAACTAGGCACTTATAATTGGTATCATAGGGTAGGTTCCCTTTGCTTATTCTTTTCTGATGAAGAATTTGAATTATGTGAATAGTAAAGGTATTCCAGTTTTTGATGGAAACAATTATCATATCTTGAAAGATAGAATGTTTCACTATATTATGTCTATTGGATATGATGTTCTTGAATCTGAAACAAATGGTTTTCCTCATATTGATTATAAAACTCCTCTTAAAACTATTAATAATAAGAATATTGAGAATGATGGAAGGGCCAAGAATGTTATATTATCATCACTTTCTGAAAGTGAATTTCTAAGGGTAAAAGGTGTTTCCATGAAAAAAGGTATATAGGATAAATTTAGGAACATATATGAAAGAAATAGAAAAGTGAAGAAGGAAATTTTACAAATTTGGAGATTAAAATATGAATATTTGAAGATAGGTGAGCATGAATCTATTGGGGACTTCTTTACCAGGGTAAATGACATTGTGAGTATTATCAGGTGTCTTAGTGAAAAGTTGGATGATTCTTTAGTGGTTGAAACGATTTTGAGAATCCTTCCAAAAAAATTTTATGTAAAAGTTTCTTCATTGGAAAAAAAAGATCCTAAAACATTATCTCTTAATGATTTTCATAGAAATCTCATTACTTATGAAATGATAAGGGAGAAAGCTATGAAAATAAAAATTAAGGTTGATAGAGAAACTTATTTCAAGGCTATAAAGAATTAAAAGTAAAAGAAGATTATTATTTAAGATGAAGCTGGTGAATCTGATTATGAATATGGGGTATGTAAAAATCTTGATAACATTTTATCCTTGTTTTCTAAAAATTTGAAAAGAGGTATAGGGAAACACAAAGGGAATTTTTTTTGAATTTTTTTGAATGTGGATCTTTTGGGAACTTTTCTACCAATTTTACTTGAATAAAGAAAGAAGAATATAATGATAAAGAATAAAGAAATCCAATAATATCATGGAATAAATAGGGTGAAAAAGGAAAATTTTATTTCATAGAGAAAGATAGGGAATTATTAAATTCCAAAAGAAGAAGCTTCTTATCTAAAGATGAAGAATAAGTAGGCAGTGATGCTAAATCTGAAAAATCAGTTGAGTATGGTATTGAGAATACTTTTATTGGAATAGTGAATGATGAAGAATTTGGAAGCATTAGTTTTGAAGAATAAGAAACTCAACTTGAAATATATTTAAAAGAAGAATTGAAATAATGTATAAGAAAGATCAGAAGGCTTGAAAAGAAAAAAAATGTTGTAAGATGAATGATCCTCAATAAACAATCGAGAATGTTTTTCTAATGAGAAAGTTAATCTAGTAAAAGATATTTATTAATTAAAGAAATATCTTAAAGAAGAAAAGTATCATAATGAGTATCTATAAGTAAAGCTGAATGTAAAAGAAGAATAATTGTAACCTATCTAACAAAAACTTTCTAAAGATGAAAAGAAAAATACAAGTTTTCAAAAACTCTATTACTGAAGTTGGTGAAAGTTCTAGAAATGAAAAACTGAATAAGGTTTAAAAAAATTTACCTTTAAAGGGTGAAAAGAAATATGAAATTAGTTCTGAAATGATTATTTCTGGGAAAGTCATGTACGTGTCCAAGACCAAAAAAGTTTTGAATTTATAAGTCTCAAATAACCCTGAGTCTAGAAATTTTTTGAAACAATTTGAATTTAGAAAAGTTTAAAATATTTCCGGTACTGATAAATTAGAAAATAAAAGGAAGTATCTAATTGAAAATAGAAAGGTAGGTGAATCTAAAAATAAAGATAAGAAGGTGGTTGAGAAACATATTCATAATTCCAGCCAGTTTTGATGTTTCAGAGGAAAATAATCATTTTATGGATATTGCTGGTATTGTGGTGGTTTCATGCATACAAAAAATTTGTGTTGGTTCAACCAAAAACATCACTATTACTCCATATGTTATGAAAGTCATAGTTTGAGGGGGAGTCAATTCCCTCATAAGAAGAAGTCTGAGAAGATTATTTTGAAGAAATATGAAAACATTGGAATAAAGATTGAAAATATGTTCCAAATCCTGAAAATTATTTGTGAAATATTTAAACAAACTATAAACCTTGTAAAAGGATGTATTGTTTTTTTACCTTCACAACAAAAGTTTCTTAATAATTCTCAAAATCAAAATGTGAATAAATAAAAGAATGAAGATAAATCTCTTGTTGAAAATGCAATGAAAGTAATAAAAGAAGAATGACCTTGGATTCCTAATAGTGGGTGTTCTTATCATATGATTGGAGATTTAAAATTATTGAATAATTTGAAAGATTTTAAGGAAGTAATAGTTACATTTGGAAATGATTAATCCTTGAAAATCAAAGGTGTTGGATCAGCCATCATTGGGAAAGAAAAGATGAAATCCCAGAAAGCATTGTATATTGATGGGATGAAACACAACTTGCTAAGTGTTTCAAAATTGTGTGATGAGGGTAAAAGAGTTATCTTTATAAAATATGGGTTTTTTGTGAAAAGTTAGGAAGGTGGAAATTTTGTTACAAGAGGCTAACATACAAAATGAAACTTGTTTCAGGTTGGTGATATACAAAACTCTTGTTACTTGAGTATGGTGGAAGAGAATAAATTGTGGAATAAAAGGATGAAACACATGGGTAAGAGAAACATGATCAAGTTATCTAATAGAAATAGTGTTAAAAATATTCCTAATCTTCCAAGAATAAGAGATTGGTGTTTCACTATTTGTGTGAAATGATAGATTACAAATGTTGTGCATAAGAAAGTTGAGATTTGTTCAAGACAACCCCTAGAGCCAATTCATTACGACATTTGCGTGCTAATGAGAAAAAAATCAAAAAATGGAGATAAGTACTTCATCACTTTCATTGATTATTTTACTTATATTACTGGTGTTATGTATATGAAACATAAACCATATTCTTTGAAAATGTTTAAAAGTTTCAGAAGGAAGGATGAGAAAGTATGTGAGTATTCAATGAAGAAGTTAAGAACAAACAATGGTGGTAAATATAGAAGTGAATAATTTGAAAGATATCTAGGTAAGCATAGAATTAGGCATGAGTATAGTTCCCTATACACTTCTCAAAAAATGGGGTTTCTAAAGGAAAGAATAGAAGTTTTGTAGAAATGGTAAGAACCATGTTACTTGAACATGACCTCTATCATTACTTTTGGAGGAAATCCATGAGTACTACTATTTATATTCAGAACCACCGTTTCTAAAAAACTAATTTAGATAAGACTCCATATGATTTTTTTTGGCAAAAATACAAGCTTGAAAAACTTTAGAGTTTTCAAGATTCCATGTATTATAAAAAAGAAAGGTGGAAACTATGAAAATTTTGACCAGAAAGGTAAAGATGGAATTTTTCTTGTCTATAATATAGAAGAAAGAGGATATAGATTCTTCAACAAAGAGACAAAAAGAATTTTTAACTCTATTGATGTGAATGTAATTGAATGAAGAGATAAAGAAAAACATCTTCAGGAAGAAAAGTAAGTTGATCATGTTGAAGAAAACAATTATGATAAGGATACAAACAATTGTATTCCTAATCAAGAAGAAGAATTAGACTCATCCATTTCTAGTGATGGGGAAGATTCTAAAAAATCTCATCCTAGGATGAGGAAGAAAGTGGAAGCTCAGAATATAATTGGTGATCAACATTATAAGGTTCAAACAAGAACAACAACAAATGCTATTACACACACTTCTTTATATTCAAAAGTGGAGTTGAATGATGTGAAAGAAGCTTTTAAGAATCTGGAATGGGTTCAATCCATTAATTAAGAGTTGGATCAAATTGAAAAGAATGATAAATAAAAACTCATATCCAGACCAAAAGAAAAACATTATTGCCATAAAATGGGTTTTCCAGAACAATTTTAATGAAGGAGGGGGAGTTATTAGAAACAAAGAAAATTGGTGTGAAAAGGGTATTCAAAAATTTAAGGTATTGATTTTGATGAAACATTTTCTCTGGTGGAAAGAATTTAAGCAATCAAATTATTTATTTATATTACAAAAAAATGAGGCTACAAGATCTTTCAAATGGATGTTAAATCCGCAAACCTGAATGGTGATCTTGAAGAGGACATTTATATTAAAAAAACGTATGAATTTGTTGTTGGGAAAGATGAAAGTTACATGTGTAGATTGAAAAATTATTTGTATATCCTAAAACAAGATCTGAGGGAATGGTATTCCCAATTAGATACATATTTAAGAAAGATTAATTTCAAGAAAGGAAGAGTAGATAAAAATCTCTACATCAGAGAAAGTCAATAGTATTCCATAATTGTGATTGTTTATGTTGATGAATTTATATTTTCTAGGAATTATGAAATAAGTTGTGAAATGTTTTCTGAAGTGATGAAAAAAATATTTGAAATATCCATGTCAGGGGAAATGAAATACATTCTTGGGTTACAAATACATTAAAGGAATGAATACATTTTCTCTCTCTCAAGAAAAGTATGCTAAGGAACTTCTTAAGTGGTTCAACATGGAAAAATCAAAACCTATTTCCACACTGATATCAATGGGATTTTTTTTCTAAATATGGAGAAGGAAAAGTAGTTGATTAGAAATAATTTTGAAAGTTGATTGGAATCTTATTGTATTTGACTTCCTCAAGACCCAACAATATTGTTTATGCTATTACCTTATGTGCAAGATTTCATAGTTCTCCAAAAGAATCACATTTACTTTATTGAAATATAATTCTTATATACATCAAAGGAATAATAAAACTTAGAATCAAGTATGGAATCTCAAATAGAATTGAATTGTTTGTGTATCTAGATGCTGACTGGGCAAGAAAATTTGATGATAGAAGATCCACATCTGGTGGAGTATTATTTTTGGGAAAGAATTGTGTTATTTTGAATTCAAAGAAATAGAATTCAGTAACTCTCATTATAGATGAAGCTAAATATACTACTAATACTCAAGACACTACTCAACTTATGTGGATGAAAACTCAATTGGATGATTTATTTGTTGAAGTGAAGTTATCCATTCTCTTGGGTTATGAAAATCAAAGCATAATCAATCTCACTAGGAATCATGTTCAACATTTTTGTTAAAAACATATTGATATAAAATGTCATTTCATAAAAGAGAATGTGTAGAATAATGAATTGAAGCTAGAGTATGTTACAACATTGGAACAAGTTACTGATATATTCACGAAACCTTTACTAAAGGAATCATTTTCCAAATTGAGGTTGAACATGAGTGTCTAGCCTATTTCTCTTCAAGGTTGCGGTATGTGTTTCTGTCCCATCTATCATCTTACCTTTGGATTGTATTGTCAAGGGGGAGAATTGTTTCATAAATCAATGTATCTCACTTAAAAAGAGATAGTTGTGGGTAAGCTGTGAATTCAACATTGTATTTTGTGTGAACTACTCTAACTATTTGTTGGAGTGGGTGTAGGACATGAAATTGTTTTGTGTGTGAAAAATTCTTACTATTTTTTGGAGTGGCTTTAGTACAAGATTTTTTTTTGTATTTTGGGGATAATGAAGAATAGAAGAGGAAGGAAACAGAAAAAAGTTATCGTAATCACTACTTTTTGACATCATGGTTTTTTTATCAATGATTCTTGTTTCCTACAATGAGTTAACTAACATAGTCTTAGAATTGTGGACAATTAATCCATTATTTGAGAATATAAAGTTCATTGATTTATGAAACTTGGTTGACAACAAAATCCAAAGGGGGATATTGTTAGGACCAAGCCGAAGATGAAGTTGGTTGTTTTCAAATGTTGTATTTTTTGGTCAAATAAGGCTTCGTTTTGTCGAGGAAGTTTAAGATGAAAGGGAAATAACATCACTTTGTATTTGGTTAGAATCATATTGATCTATGTTTTCAAAAGAATCAGACTTGTGTTTTATATAAAATTATATTCACTCTATCCATCGTAAGGGGAAAAAATGTTTGGAAGAAATGTTTTTGATTGGACTCACCTTAGGTCTAGTGTATGAAAATATTGTAATGATTAATTGATCATTATCAAGAATGATAGAATAATTCACATGGAGAATTTATCTTGTTGGAAGTAAATGTTCCTCTGATTCACTCTAAATTTGGTCTAAAAGAAGTGGTTGTTTTGATGGAGAATCAGAGTCTATATAAATATTATTAAATGAATGTGATGATGCTTGATGATTCATATTTCATATAAATCATAAGGTTATTAGAGAACTTGTGATACAAGCATATTGAAAGAAGGAGAGAATAAGAGGTGGTGACGATTGTTTTCAAAATGATCAGATCTGGGTGGAAGTGAAGAAAGAGATACTACTGATTCAATGTATCATCTGATCATCAATCAGAAGCATAAAAAACTTTTCATACCAACACTGATCATACTTAGGATTAGGAGGAAAATGATCTACCTAGAAATGATCATATTCATAAATGATCGTACCTAATCCAATCTTACTCAGAAAGATCATAATCTGCACAATTGTACTCCGGCCAAGTTGAATAGATGACTGAATTGATGATTGAAGGGACAGATGAACTCTTATTTTCTATCAAATGTTCTCTTCAAAGTGGGTCAAGAGAAGTAATGAATAAAATGAGATGAATATGTTTCTGAGGGGGAGTTTGAAATTTAAAGAGAAGTTTTTATTTATTTATTTAAAATTTTAATTGGTACATTGCTTTGATTTGAAGAAATCAATCAGATGCAACAATTTAAAATCAAACTCAGCAATTGAAATCCTATTGGTGATTAAAATTAAAGTATGAAGAAGGAGATGAATTTTAAAGAATAATTGAGAATCTTTGAGAAGAGTTGACAAATTCAAAATGCATCCTGAGTTTTTCGGGGAAATTAAAATTTGGTTAAATTTGTGTAAGCATGATACATTTTGGGATTCCTTCCCAAACTTCCTATGGTTCAACTTTAAAAGGATAATTACTTTTTACTTTCTGACTGTTAGTATTGTTCACTACAATAGAGAGAGAAGCTTGGAGTTTTTAGTGAGAAAAAGAAGATATCGTATTGATATTTATTTAAGACCTTAAAATGGGAAGAATAAATATGAAAAGAGACAATATCACTACATTGTTTTTAGATGATAATCATACTCTATGATTATTGTGTTCAGTTGATTACTGTATTTGTCTTGTCAATTGTATTTGGTTGATCATTATATCGATCGGGATAATTGGATTTAGAAATTATATATTTGGGTTCTCATATTGGGGAATAATCGTATTGAGTTTATTGGGATAATGAATTCAAGTGGTACTAATTCCTCTCTATCGTATTATATTAGAGTCTCATTTTCCATATTGGGGATAATAATACTAGGAAGTATCGTATCGAAAAGAATAATATTGGGAGAATCATAATCGAAGGAATTAAACTGTGAAAACCAGATTGAGTTTTTTCTTAAAAAAGTCAAAGAAGTTATTACCATTTTCTGGGTAAGAAATTGAATACGTGTTTTCAATTTAATACATTTTGGAAATTTAAAAGAAGCATAGGTAACATGAATTGTCACACAAATATTGTTTTACCCTATTTGTGCTAAGAGGGTGCACATGTCCTTTTGGATTGTCTTTAAAGTATTACAAGAGTGAAAGGTTGTACCCTACTAATTGTAATAAAAGGATTGTTTTATAGTGGATTGTATGGTATTGTATTTTCTCCAAACCATACAAAGTACATAGCTATTCGTATTGAATAGTGAACCTTGTAAATACTTGTTTTCCTATGGATGTGTGTTTGAATTGTTTTTAGTAGGGAATTGAATATTTAATAAGAGGTGAAGGTTGTTTCAATTGAAAGGAAAAATAAAATAGAAAAAGTATCAATGATTCACCCCTACCAATCTTATTGATATAATTACACTGACTAGGAACTTACAGGTTTCATAGTTTGGATACACAGTTAAGAAAACAGTGTGCAAATCATTCAGACCACTTCCCCATTACAAAATGGGCTACACAGATTTCCCAAAAATACTAAACAATTATAAAAACCATGAGGTGATCATGTAAAATTTCTATGGTCTCCCCAACCCCCCTCTTATAAGGTTTAGTGCATGGTTAGTACTAATCGTGCATCAACTGTGTGCCCTAGTCTTTTCCCCAAAATTTTACATTTTTGACCCCCAACTCTTGAAAGATCCAAAAGTAAATAAAATGATTTTTTTAAAATAAATACACATTAGTGACCCAATTGAGAGGTGTGATTTTCACATCATACTTATTGAATCCCACACCAAAGATTCAATTGAGAGGTGTGATTGTTTATTACCTAGGATGTGACATCGCACCACTGAACAAATCACAGACCCAACCCGATCCATTGATTACCAATCCAGTGCATTCCCACCAAACCTAAGCACCAATGTTTCCCTATGCTAGGCGGTCCTCCTCTACTCGAACTTTCTTGAACACATAGAGGATGATTATTCTACTAACTATTAGGGTGGATGGATTTGATCTTTTAGGGTTCTTAGTTTTGGTTGAGCCTTATTATTTCTAACAAACAATTTAAATCACATTAATTTCCTACAAACTTCATGAAAAGTCATATGAAATTTCATGTTGGGAAAAAATTCCTCAAGGTAACATTACAATATTTTTGGGTTGATTGTGTTTCTTAACAAAGAGGGTTTCTAAGGTTTGTTGTGGAATAATAAAGATATTTTTGACACAATATGTTAACAAAGATACATCATGAAAGAATGGATGTCATGGAAGCGGTATAGAAAATTGCATACACAAGGTGAAAGCGTTTCCTTATGTTTTCCAAATTTTTGGGTCCAAAATTTGTATTTTGGATAACATCACAAAAAGTGGAATTCCTTGAAGATCTCATCAAAATATGGAAAAGACATGAATTTTGTGAAGATGGGCTTTGTGAAGAGTGTTTTACGAAGGATCAAAGAATGTTGACGGTGATCTACATGAACAATGATGAGCATCACAAACAACAAAGGTGAGGAGCATCATGAATGGAGTATCATGGTGGTGAAAAGTGTTAGAAGTGATCTCCATGATTATGAAGAGCACCGTGAATGGGAAATTTCCATGGAGCTTCACGAAAAAGGTAGAATCACGGTAGAAAATGAAGGAACTTCTTGAAATGGTGATGACATGGCCCAAAAGGTTCTAGAATCAGTGGAATTACTAAAAATAGTCCTATACCCCCTTTATAAGAAGTTGTGAGACTTAATGAAAATATTAAGGCTCCAGAATCATGAAGGTGATTCGTGAAGGGTGGTTTATGAAGGGCGGTTCCTGAAGGTGATATGTGAAGAAGTTCATGAAGGCTACAAAATCCAATTGAATGTTCTGAGCATCGTGAAAGTAAGGAAATCCACAAAGGCTAAGTAATCTTCATGAAATAAAGGATATTTTTGAAGGATAATTGAGCTTCATGAAAGATGCGTTCTTTTTTAAGGCTAAGTGATATTCATGAAAGGTAGAAGCTTCGAAAAAGGCTATTTGAGCTTCACAAAGGCAGTAATCATTGAGAAAGTTGTTTAGAAGGCATCATCCAATACATCTGTGATAAATTGGTATTCATCTATTGGATGAAAGTGGAACTTAAAAAGAGAATACATATACAACTGAGGATATATTCCGTGGAGATAATGAAAGGACATAAAATTTCATAAACTGTGGGTGAATCCCTTCCAATATCAATGAGAGAATGAAGAGGAAAACAATGATCTTTTCCACCAGAAATGAGCCAGAGAAAGAGAGATAGGGATTGACCCTTGTGAATGCAGTGAGTAGACCCTAAACCTTGTTAAGGTAGTGAACATGAGTATAAAAGTGATCTAGCCCGAACCTTGTAATTAGTAGTGATATTTAGTGGATTTGGTACATCGGAACATCGCTGTTGTATGCTCCTTAGATGTAGCCCAATAAGGGTGAACCAAGTAAAATGGTTGTGTCCTAGGCATGATTTAATTTTTGTTCATACATTTCTATGGTATAAAGAGAGAAGTTTGTTTTTTTAATGACGAAACAAGATCCAAAGGGGCATTAGTTTTAATCTTTCATACCCAGATTCAGCCCCCTCTCAGGATATTTGACCTAGTGGACCTAATAAATTTCACCATCCAAATTCACATGCTTGTAATACTCAAAGTCATAAGTTTCTAGCCACTAAATTCATATTGTGTGAAACTCCCAAGAAGTCATATGAACTCCTTAGAGACTTAGTAAATTTTTCCTTTGTCATATTTCAAGATGAAAAACTAAAATTTTAGATTTACCATTTTAATAAAAAACCACATTTATTTATTCTAAATAAACTTCAGTAGACTAAAATTAAATTTAGGGTTTTATTATAATAATTTTAAATATAAATAAAACAATTTAAAACTAGGTCTTAAATAATTTTTTCAATTGGACCTAAAATAATCCTATAATCTAAATATGAAAATTTACAATCAGAATGATAATTTAGTGGGATGTAAATAATTCAAATACCAAGTAAATTTAATAAAAAAATGAGATATATTAATTCCCCCAAACTTAAATGTTACACTTCTAGGAAATAATTTTATACCAATGGTTAAATTAGATCTCTCAAGATATAAATGAAAAAAATTCTCTAATTAAAACAACCAATGAAATATCATTCCCACTAAATGAATTATAATTCTTTATTTACTCATTGAATTATAAAATTTCATTCAATATATTATTATTTCTCATGGTCATTTTGGGGTTACCACCCTAGATGTGTATATATTTTCCCTCGAGGATTTCAAAATGGATATTTTCTCATTTTTAAGAGATTTCATGATTTCTACAAGTTTTATTCCATCCTAGAATATACACTTCATATAATCATAAATTTTTTTAATCATTATTACTTTAATTAGGTTGTTCTAAGGGTAAAGGGTTGGTTGGGTTTAAATGTTTAAAAACATATAATTAGAAGGAGTTTTGGCTCTAAAATGAAGTAAAGTTCATGAAATAGTTTAAACCCAAGTATAAATCCCCTCTCACTTCATTTTTTGAAAATATTGACCTCCAAACACCTCTTTATTTTTTAGGTAGTATAAAATTTGAAATTTTAAGCATTAATGATAAATTTATACCCTCTTTCACCCTTACTGTAATTGTTTCACCTTGAATTTGGAAACAATTTTTTTTGTAGAATTAAATTTTTGATATAAATAGAGGCGTATGTTGAACTTAAAGTATTGGTGTAGTTCAAATCCCATATTTTAGTGATATTTTTGGCCATCCTTGCATCTTATCAGCATGAATTTATTCTCTAAAATATAAGTGAAAATAATTTATAGCATTTGTAAAACAACTCCAACAGGTTTTTTTAAATAGTGTATAAATCATATTATACTTATACCACACTTGAGTTAAACCATATTCAAACAATTACGTCTAGATAAAGGTTGATATAGATAAATGGGTTATGATTTAGACACCTAATAAGTTATTTCCTGTCTATTATGGGTTCAATAAAAAGAACTTAAATAAGGGAAGACTTGAAATAAAAGTCAAATTTAAACAAACAGTCTTTAAAAATAAAGCCTCAACCATTTATAACACATTTCATTAATTATAATATCTTTAAATATAATGAAAATAATAATAATTTATAGATTGAAAAAATTACCTCAAGACTCTCAAGAAAAATAAAAATTGAAAGATGATATCAAATAGGTTTAGAAACCACTTAGGTTTTGGGAAATTTAAACCTTGTGGACAATAATAGTGCACATTGAGTTTCAAATTTGTTCAAATTTAAAAAATGAGAATATTAAAATTCCAAAAATAGAATCAATTTAATTAATAGTTGACTCCCATGGTAGGTTCCATACATTATCATATCTTCAATTTCTATACTTTTCAAAATTATTGATCCTAAATAATTTATATGATATTTTATGGTCTTAAATTAATTATAGATAATTGAAACAATTCATTAAACTTTTAGTACATATTTTGAATAAAAAAATAAAAAATAAAAAATATCATAAGAAAATAAATATTATGATACAATCATGATTAAGAATAATTTACATAATTCAAATTATTAAGACATAAAAAAATAAATCATATTATTCTTTAAAATATAAATTGGTACTAGGAGATACACATAATTTAACACCTTTTGATAAAAAAATTATAATTAAAAAAAAACAACTCCCCCATTTGGAAATTATCAGAAATTTCAGTAGAAGAATTATCCCTCGGTTATTAATAAATAAAAATTAATTCCATTAAAATAAAAACATACATTAAAAACACATTGTATAACCTAAGTTTGTTAAGAAATATTTTTTCAAGACATATATCTAGGGGACACTATTAAATTATTATAATTTAAAAGAATGTAAAAATTATTGAGAAACAATTCATAAAATACCCATTATACTAATTAAAAAAATTTCTAGTAATTTAACATTACCTAATACATATGAGAAGTATCTAAACATTAATATAAATAAAAGATATTTAAAAATAATAATTAATGGTATTCAAAATAATAGATTCAATATTTCATAGATTTCAAGTAAATCTCAAATTTTCAACGCATTCAAACTCCTTATAATTATGAAATTTTTTGAATATAAAACAATCAAACTCCCATTAAAAATTTTCATTAAATATTAATCTCTATGCATATAAATAAAATTGATTCTATAAGATACATCTAAAATTTCAAATATACAAATAGATATTACATCCGACAAATTACATAGGTTTAAAAAAAGATTGTTTGTAATTAAAATGTTGAAAAAATATTGAAAATTCACAACATCAGATGTTAATCATGAATAACTAAAAATATTTATAAACAATTAGAACCTAAATTTAATTTAACATGCTATTCACTAAAGTATATACTTAAAATTTCATATTTAAAAAATAAAAATGAACTTTAGAAACCAATATGATAGAAATAGACTTGTTAGAAAAAATTCTTTACTGGAAAAATATCGAAATAAAGTTAAAGTTTCCTCCCCCTAAATTGATCATTCTATATATTAATTAAAACAATTTAAATTTGAAATAAAAAATACTTATAAATTATAGATACATTATAATGAATAAATACACTAGTTTATACAAAAATTCAATTCCATCTTAGATAAAATAGTGAATACATAGTAGATTCAAAACCCATACATATTTGAATATGGAAAAAATCATTAAAAGTTGTCAGAATTTTGGATAAAAAATTAAATGTAAATAAAAACATCTCTAATAAATTTTGAAGAAGAGATTAAATTTTTGAAAAAATAATTCCATACCCCATTAACTTCAACATCCTTCTATCCAGAAAAATAAGTCATGTTCATAGAAAATTTAGAAATGAATTATATGGATATAATGTTTTTATGACTATACATTTGAAACATTTTCTAATAGGTTTCAACAAAAAAATAACCATATTAATTCCATAATTTAGAATAAGAGTGACTCACCCTAAATTTGAACTCCCATTTTAATATGAAAAAAATAGAACATTATGAGCATAATTTTAATTACAATATTAAATACATCCTAAAAGAATACATTAATATCAAAGGGATCCAGAAAACATATTATATAGTACTCAAAGAAGTATAAAATTAACCAAATGATAATAAAACATAATTAAAATAGAATTTATTACTGAAATTACATATTAATTGGACATATGAAATTGAAAATGTAGGAGAATGAAATATAAATATAATTTTCCATTGGTTCACTAACCAAAACGATCGATACATATTTAAGTTCATGGTAGCATCCTAGAATGATAAAATGTATTCAAAAATAGTAAAATAAATACAAAATCATATAATGATCATGTCTACATGCCATGGATAAAACTACAATAACATTCATGTTTTAATATAAGAATTAAAAAATACATATTATCTATTTATAAATAATGCATTAATTTTATTGGAATTTGAATAAATATAATTATGTACCAAAGTAATAGGATTTTTGGACTGTTTAGGCTTTAAATAAAATATAGACATAAAAAAACTTCTATAACCAAAGGATTGAGGGATTCAAAAAGGACAATAAAAACAATAATTTACATAATATCATCATTTAATCTAATTAACAGATGAAATGAATAGGGAAATTCCTTTAAAAATGTTTCTAAAGAAAATATTAATAAAATAATCACTACAATTCTTATTCTATTTTTATTACATTTCTTGAAAAAATAAGTATTTATAAAATTAACATTTGAATAAAATTTATTTTAAAATATCCTTTTTGAAGAACCATTTTCATTCCTAACATTACCTAATTCATTTTTCATCCTATCATTTTTTTGTTTGAACAAATTCCAAATCATCACAAGACTTTTCACGAGTCAAAGAATATTTGTTTATAATTTTTTTATTTTCATTTTATTATTATTAAATTGATCCAAAACTTTAGATAAATAATCCAAAAATAATTTAAATATTATTTATTGATCTTAATTATCCTTAGATAAAAAACCATAAACCCTATCAATTTTTTATTTAAACATAAACATATATGAAACAACATTATTTAACATAAGAGATGAATCAATTTTCTTTTCAAAAATGATTATGTATTTTTCATTGAGTGATACATGTACATAAGTAATTTATTTTATTCTATCATCATATGAATTACACATTTACTTTAGATCATCAATCATTGGATCATTGTATAAATAGTTGATAGAAAAATGAGACTCATAGCTGAAATAAACATCTTTAGTTATACATGTCACACATATATTTATAGCTTTTCTTGCATGTTAACTAAAATCACTAGAATAAGATTGTGGAGGTGAAAATTTAACCATATTTTTTTTCCATAAATGAAACATTACCTAAATCAATTGTACTTTAATCCTTGTTGTCTGAGATTTTATAATTACTCCATGAAGTCACATATTTCTTTTCTTATGCTTTAACCTCCCTTTTAGTTTTTAACTTTGAAAAATTATGTTTAATATTTCATCTCTTCCTACAACCATGAAATATGATATTAGAACAATCAAAATTCAAATGTTAACTACCTTGAATGATATTATCTTTAGGAAAATGATTTCTTCCCATTTCATGGTTGGAAACTCCTTTCTAACGTGTCCAAAAATTCTATAATTAGAGTGAACATATTTCATGTGATCTCATTCTTCAAAGGTATTCATAAAATGTTATTTCTAAATATCATAAGTGATTTTGCATCTACAAATTTTTCCAATGATATTTCTGGAAAAGGAAAAATATAAAATATTCATAACCATCCATTAAAAACTATTGGATCATATTTAGTTAAATCATAATATTTAATAAAAATATCCCAAAATATTTTATGATTAATCTTTAGATAATATTAAATCTTCATCTTTCACTAAGTATACACACAACCATTGAAATGAGGTGGTAATGTCAGATTCAAACAAATTTTATTCTTCAATTTAGTCATCCCTAAAAATTAAATATCCCATAATCTTGTTATATACTTGGGTAAAAATACTTCACAAGTAATATAAAAAATTAAATTAAGCACAATATATCTTTAAGATAAATAAGTTGTGATACTAATTGTGTGGTATCAAACACAGTGAAAAACAAATATATCCTCAAAAAGGGCCATACCCTGATACTAACTATTAAGTATTAGACAGATCAACTAACTAAACTTATACTAAGAGGATCCATGTTCCCATACCATGTGTTATGTATCAGGTTAAAAAAATATTTCTCAACTCTTAAATGGGTATAGATCTAGTAATAAATTTTAGGTATCTGGATACACAATTATTTATTGGAAACTCATAAAATTGTATGGATCTGATACAAAATGTTAAGTATCTGAATAAAAATGATATTACTAAAATCCATAATTCATATTACTCTAATACCAAATGTTATATCCTAGAGTGGTGATGGAAATGGAAAAGAGGGGGTGAATTTTATTTCAAAAAAAATTAACCAGAGTATAAACATTATGAGAATAAATTATCTATTCAAATATTATACAATTCGACAATACCAATATATGAAAATGGGGGGAAATAGAAATTCTAGAACATAAAAGATAAACACATGAATTTTATATTAGTTCTTATATGAATGACCCTAGGTATACTCTTCACATAGAAGCCTAATTTTTGTAACACACTAGGGTATATCACTTTTTAAGGAGAGTGAAAACTTATAAAATATACCTTTTTCACACATAGATGTCCAAAAAAATTACCGTTTATTTTATAGGTTCAGAAAATAAAAAATCCTTTTACTAGAGAAGAACCAACCTAGATTTTTATAGAATCAATCCAAGACTCTTTCTATTTTTAGGATAATATGGAACCCAATCATTTATTAGAGAAAACCTGGACAATTATTTTAAAGGTGCTGACCGAACCTATATTTTCACATTTTTGTTCATAAACTCTTATATTTCATGGTTTAAGAGGAAGATAATATTATAAGTGGTAAGAATAATCTTGGAATCTTTTAGGAACATTAATTTTAATTGTTGTTTTAAAAGTTATTTGGAAAATATTATTCTTGGTGGATAAACTAAAACTAGTTTTCTAAGGGGACATAACAAACCCAAACATACCTTTAGTTTGGGTAATATAACATCATGAAATATTTACTAAGTGTATAAAATACAACCCATACAATTATAACATAATAATTGAAGACAAAAGAATATCCCAATCAATCAGATATAATAGAGATGTTGGAATTTGATCAGGTAGAACTCAAGAGCTTCTAGATTTTAAAATAGTGAAACTTGGGCATCCAATAGTTTACTTCAACAAAAATATGAAAAATTAATCCCCATGAATCAGTCACAAACTATGTAGAAAAAATGAGTAAAATAAGAGCCACTAATCTTCTAAATTCATTTCATACTTTGGTATTTTTATTTACCAAAATTGAAATGATTATTTATTTCTATAAAATGCCATGAATATCCTCTATAAATTACAATGATAAAATAATCACGTGGAAGAAAATTTTAATTATTTTGTGTGAATAATAATCATGATATATATAAATAATATTTAAAATAATAAATTATTAATATAGTAGTAAATATATCCATAAGGACTGATAAAAAATTCCTTGGAATACCACCATAATCATGTAAGACAAACTCTTCATATTCCAAATTAAAATATAAACTTTACTATAACTTATTTTATGGATAAAGGGAGATAATTTATATCCATGTAATATTTCTTCCTATATTAATTTTTTAAATAATTAATATGGTATTTAATAAAAACAATTATTTTCCTTGGAATTTCCCCTGATAATAATTGATAGAAACTCTATGTATTCAAATTTTTCCAAATTTAAATATCTAAAGTTCCATAATTTTAGCATGAATATCCACACATGCATGAACCCAAGTAAATCCCATTTAAATAATCAGAAAACAATTTAAAATATTTTTTTCTTAAATTCTAAGTAATTAATTATTATTTTAATAATAAATAAAACTCTAATTATATCCACAAGGAACATGAAACATATGGAAATGTGAAACATTATGTAAAATAGAGAATATATTCATATTTTAAAAAATCTTGTATAAAATCACAAATATGCATAGAAAAATACACAAATGTGTTAAACATAGAATATTTATGTAGGGGGTTTGTATAAGAAAATCAATATATCCAAATATATGTATTTAAATTAATGTACCTGATTTCACATTAGTGATTCTGGGATTTATAGACACCTTAACTTATATGTATTCATATTTAATATAAGGACCCGACCTTAAAACATAACATAATCTTGAATTAAATGTATAATTTACATTGAGAATATTTTCAGGTTTATAGTTTTAGAGAATTTGGTCATAACTATTACACTATATCCCAAAATTTACAAAGTAGACACTTCTACTCAGTTCCCATATTTTTCACAAAATAAAAATTATTGAAAAAAAGAGTCATGTCTAGTTAAATGTTTTAGACAACATGACTTTTCCTTGATCCCATTCTTGACCCTATTCCACTTTATTTCCTATGAAAAACATTTCAACAACTTGGGATGAGCCAAAAAATCTTAGTAAGGGATACACAAATAAGGAAAACTGTTAGTTTTTTTAAAACAAAAAGTAAACCATGAATATTTTATCATAAGTAATACTTTTCACCTTTATGAAGTAGTAAATACTCTTAACTGAATAAAAGATCATCGCTTACCCTTTTATAACCAAAATATTACCATAAAACCCATATAAAGAACACATAACATATAAAGGTAACTTGGGACATAAACATACTTAAATGGAATAACCATATAGTCGACTTCCATACATATCACTAAATGGAATAGCCATATGGCCGACTTCCATACCCAATTTATTTTAGGTTATAACATAACCATCCATCCTAGTTTATCACGGAACCTCCCTTCATTTGGTTTATCACATAACCACCCATAAAATGTCCAAGTACCATTATAAAATCACAACACATACAATAAATATAAAGGAATGAAAACATTTCCACATTTCAATCACAATATATCACTTAAATATATTGAAATAAAAAATCCATTACCAAAACCATTTTGAATACCAAAATACATAAAATAGTATATCATATTTATTTTCCTTTTAAAAAAAATTACGACTTGTTAAGGAAGCCAAAGAACAAATAATACTCGCAGCGGCTGAAGGTCGTTGTCACCTCTTACGTTAAAAGAAACATTCCTTTTTGTCGTTTAGTAAAACGATTCTTAGAAAAATATTCCCTTTGGATGAAATGAAAAGTCAAAGGTGTTTATAAAGGGTATAAAATAAAGTTGTGTATTAAAACAAAATATGCCTCAATGAAAGGAGATTGAGATGAAGTCCCTTACCTCGTGTCTGACTTGACCCGTTCTTTCTTTAATATTATGAATAATAAACTAAAGTTAATTTCTACTTGATTACGAATTTTTTTTTTCAAGTTTATCATTCCTTTTAAATCACTTATTACCATGTTATAACATTATGTAATCATTTAAGTTAATAACGGTTGTTTTTTTTGATATTTGGTACTTGAGTCAAAAATGAATTTCTTATAATTACAAGTTGTTCATGTGGTCAAATATCCATTATCTCCATAATGATATTCATGATTTAGATATAATTTATATAATATATATCTAGTATATTTATGTATTTATAATAGTATATAACATTTGTAGATAAGAAATGAAATGCACCATTCATGGAGATGGTAAGCCGTACGTACGCATGAACGCTACTTTCATTTCTATTTATTATTTTAATGGAATTAAAAAAAATGTTGCATAGGTATATTATAATTCCATTATAATTTCATATATAATATCATTAAATATATCCTTTATAAGTCCCACCTATGGCATTAACGAGTCATATCACTTTGAGGGGGCGGTAGTCCGCACTTCCTCAAATGAGATTATCTTATTACCCATTATGGAAACCATAAAGGTATTGTATAACTGAAAAATAAAGAAGAATAGAAACAATATAAATATAATTTATATCATATATAAATATAGTGACATCATAATGGCCACCATGAGAGGTGTTTTGAGATATTTGAACAATCATCATTTCGTGTGGAAGTAGTTCACCGTCCACAGAAACAGTATGTTCTTTACCCATTAGACAAAGGTGTGTGTAAGTGTAGTTATAATACTTCTCATAAAAACAACCTAGTATATTGAGGGTACTATTGTAGTTATAAAATAAAGTAATAAAAATAGTTTATGTGGTTATAGAAGTAAAATAAAAAAAATAAAACAAAATAATTTAAGAGAAACCGTTACCTTTAATTCGAGTAACTCCTTTTGATTTGAACCAAAAGGACTTCTTAAAGTGCCTTCTTCCTAAGGTAAGGATTATAAATGGAATATATGGATCTTGAGAGATTATTTGGGCAGGGTTTGGAAGATCCAATGGGCTTGTGAAGTGTGAGGAATTGGTTATAGGTGAGAGCTTTTTATAAGGGGGAGGAGGGACTCTTTAGGAAAGTGTGAAAATATTATTTTATTATATAATGATTTTCGGTATCTAAAGGTCCAAAACTTATTAAAGTCGAATATAAGATGACTCATGGTCAAAATAAAATCATTCAATAAGAATTGGACATGTATTGAATATTATTTTAATCTTTATAATCTTATTTATTTAAATCATTTATTAATAAGGTAAACACTACATCATTATTGTGTCATTAATAATTTTATTTATTTGATGTCTAAAAATTATAAAAAAATACCATGATGTTGGAAATTTTTTTTGTATTTCCAAATAATATTTATAGTCGAAAAGATAACTTATATAACCATATGTAAAAACTAATTTACTAAAAGATATTTCTTTATGTCATTTTTGTCTTGACTTTAAGTTAATTAAAATAAAGTGTCATTATCACTCTTAAGTGGCTCCATGGGGTCCCAAAATCAACCCAAGGATGCCCATGGTTGGATATAACTCATCCAATAAGGTTAGGACACGTATTAAGGTAATTTTTTATTATTATGATATTCTTTTTACCTTGAATTACCCTATTTACATTTAACTGTAGTAAATAAAAGTCAAAAGTTACTATTCACCAAAAAAATATTTTCATCTTATTGAACCAAATTTTACTTACTAACTGCAATGCCCTGACCCCAGTTACCTAGAGTCGGTGCATTATTACATAACATTGGCCTGATCACAAGAAAGATCAAATCTCGAAAGACCGATTGGTTTAGTAGCCTCGGAAACACTAGATATATTCATAACATTTCACATTACATCATAAAGTGAAAAACTAATACAACAACATAATGTCTCCATAGTCCACACTATTATCCACTCATAATATCCCTGCAGGTCATTCATAATTTACTTCTTCACATCCTGGGAAAAATAAAACATAGAAAAGGGGTGAGCTCAAATGCCCAGTAAGGATAACAATATACCGGAAACTTTCGTAAATAAGAATAAACATTTAAGGCAATGTATAACTAAAACAAAATCCTTTTAAACTTTAACTTCAACATAGTATGGAAAAAATAAAATGAAATAATTCCATTTACTTATTCACATGGATATTATACTAATCTAATAATCACATGCAATATCAATAACCACTTTCATAATGATGGAATGCATAATGCCAGACTATCATAACCACATAGCCAAGGCCTCATGCCAAGACTACAAATAAGATTTTGCCAAGGCCTTGTGCCAAGACACTAGTTTGTCTCATAATACCTACCAATGCATCGAGGATCTATAACGGGCTCCACCCATCACATATTAAGTCCAATGCATTGCCATATGAAAAGGTTTAAACATAACATAAACATTCGTATTAAAACTAGCATACGAAATGTCAATACTTTCACCATAAACCATGAATGGTATAAAAATAGCACATCAACAGTCAGACATATCACAAAACCTTCAATAAAATATACAAGTTTTGTATCATAATAAATCAACTTCAAATAAGCGTAAAATCCATCAAAGGATGTTGACATAGATGAAATCAAAACTCTTTTTAGAGAAATATCTCTTTCTATTTTGAAATCATTTAAGAGTCATATATTTATAAAATAAAACATTTTCTTTGAAAATATTCTTATAAGCTTGTAAGGGAAGCTTTGACGATTTTATAACGACGGAAAATAACCGCACCCGCCGTATAAGTTAAAAAAACATTCTTACCTTAATTCTGTCGAAAAGGTTAAAAAGCACCTTTTTTGGAAAACGATGGAAAGATTCCTTTATAAAACTCTTATAAAAAGTCAAAAAATGGTATAAATGACTTTAACCCATATCCTTTTAAATATTAGAAATATTTTGAAATACATTATTTTAAAAACATGGACGTGGATGATAAAGAGATCCCAGTAGATTATTACATATAAACAACCTCGGATAATGAAGAGATTGTGAAATAACCCTTAACTTGTAATTTTCCTTGGTTAGGGTTGGTTAACCTCCTGTATAATGGTGAAATAATTGTTATTAAATTATAAAAGAATCATATACATTAATATGATATTATATATGATCTTTTAACATTGATTTGTTAATAATATCTTAGTATTATCGTTGTTTCGGGTGTTAACTTACTCGTTTTCTTTTATATGTTTTGTTATGTAAGCCATGTTTTTAATGGATAGGTTGTATCTTAATCATATCCAGAATGATATCAAGTCCTTAGATACTATTATTAATCATCAAATGAGAATTATACTCGAATGGATACGATGGAGAATGAATCTCATCGCGTTCATGGAGACGGTAGTCCGTACGTACGCATGAGCGACAATATCATTCTTTTGATATTAAAATAATATATAATTGGATGGTATATCATATATACAGAATCATTATCATGTTAAATTTATTATTTACATGAATTACACATCATTATTATACTCATCCAAATAATAATTTATTGAATAACAATTACACCAAGATGTGGAGACGGTAAGCCATACGTACGCACATATGGTGACATGTTATTCAAAGGGTGGATAGATTACTGAATATGGTTGTAAAATATTTATAATAACATCACAGTATATATAAGATACTGGAGTTATTATTTTAGAATGGTAATAACAAAGAAAGAAGAAGTGTAAGAAGAAAGGAACTTGAAAAAGGGTGGTGAAATCATTACTTATTCTTTGGGTTCTTCCTTTTGATGTGATAAAAAGGGATCCTTAGGTTGGATTTCTGATCAAAATAAGGCCTCTAGGTTGTAGTGAGGGAATTTGGGAGAGTATTTGGGCAGAGTTTGGTCGAACCAAAAGGCTTTTAAGGTGTGAAGTAATGAGAAGGGGGAGTTTCCTTTTATAAGAGGGGTGAGGGGCACCTTTGGAAAAGCTAGAAATATTAATTTATAATAAATTAATATTCGGTTTCTAATGGCTCCAAAGTTTATTATTTAAAGGTTAATGTGGGTATGGGTCAAAAAACACTCAAACAATAGAATTTAGACAAGTTTGGGTCATTATATTAACCCTATCTTTAAGTATTAACTCTTAGTTAATTAGTTTCACTTTTACAATGTCTCTTTGTATTTTTATATTATATGGTTAATAAACATACCATATACATACAAGAGACCCCTAAAGTGGTCCATTAATGATGAACCTATCATGATATAAGTATCTTGGCCAAACCTTAGATTTTTAGGAATTTAATATCAATTAATAATATAATATTTGTCTTAAAAACTCTTTTATGTCAATTTTGACACTATTCAATAATTGATTTTTTTTAAAATTATAACAGAATGATTACTTCGAAAAAAGTTAAATAAAGAAATCCTAACATGTCATATTAACCTATAAAATTAGTTTAATTCGTAAAAAGTCTCAAATTATATTTATTTGGGTATTTATAATATCAATTATTCTAATGTTTCATTAATTAGGTAATTACTGCATCATCATTGTGTCATAAATAAGATAAATTATTTAATGTCTAAAAATTATAAATAAAATATCATTATGTAGGAAATCTTTTTATATTTCTAATTAATATTTAAAATATAATTTATCTTATGTATAAACACATATTAAAAATATTTTAGTAAATAAACTTTGATTTTAACTCTTTTAACTCTTCTTTGAATTAAATAATAATAAATGTCCTAATCTAATCCAAGTGGACCTAAATGATAATATTTTATTCCTAAGGTTGTTTTTGGTCGAGATAAACTTGTAAAATAGAATTAGGACATGTGTTAGGTTAATATTAATATCATTTTTACCCTTAATTACCCTATTTAATTTTATCCGTGGTTAATAAAAGTAAAAAGTTACTATTCACCAAAAATTATTTTCATCTCATTGAATCACATTTTACTACTTGATATTAACCGTGTCTCTCGGATTTTTGAAATTCCAATCACAGAAGCGGTAAAATTAAGTTTTATGAAAAATTCAGTTTTTTAACTACCACTTATTAGTTTCACTATTCATCAAAAATCGAAGTTGTTTAGAACAATGCCAAAATTTCACCCTAAGCTATAATTAATATTCCGAATTCAAAAATGATGTCTGTTTTACAAAATTCTAAACATAAAAGTTTCAATAATTAATTTTATAATTAATTTCCGCTGTCACAACAAATAACGTGTTTTTAAGAAACAATATATATCAAAAGATTGACAATTGTTTATGTCCAATTTCAAAGTTAATTTAATTATAATTAACACCATTGGATAAAATGGTAAAAATATACTCTAATTATACTTTAAAACCACTAAATAATATAATTTATCACTATAAATTATTTTGATTAAAAAAGTTGTTTTTAAGTATTTTTCACTATTCATAAAAATTGGACGTTCTCAGAAAAATACCAAAAATTCAACTTAGGATAATTTCGATATTCTGAATCCAAAAATGAAGTCCATTTTGAAATATAAAATATATATAATTTCAAAAAGTAGGTATTAATATTAATAACGGCTAGTTTGATCGGTTGTGGTGTGTGTTAGAACTCAATGTTGCGTACAACACATGCTATTACATTATTCAAAGGGAAACGTACCGTAGAAGCTTGGGGTGTTACATTATCCCCTCCTTCAAATAATTTCATCCTCGAAATTTCTAGAATACTACCGCATGAAAAGACTTGGGTGGTTCTTCATCATAATTTCCTCGGGTTCCCACGTTGCCTCTTCCATCTTATGGTTTCTCCACAAGACTTTTACCAGAAGAGTCATCCGGTTTCTCAGTACTTGTTCTCTCGTATCAAGAATCTTGATGGGATCTTCGCAATAAGACAGATCGGGTTCCAGTTCTAATTCCTCGTAGGTGAGTACATGCGTTGGGTCAGACATGTATTTCCTCAATAGAGATACGTGAAACACATCGTGAACTTTGGGGAGACTTGGCGGCATTGCCAATCGGTAAGCTACAACCCCAATTCGTTCTAGAATTTCGAAAGGTCTGATGTACCTGGGACTCAATTTACCTTTCTTACCAAAACGTATGACTCCCTTCCATGGAGATACCTTCATGAAAACATGATCACTGACTTGAAATTCTAAATCCTTCCTTCGATTATCGGCATAGCTCTTCTGCCTACTTTGAGCTACTTTGATGTGATTTTGGATTACCTTCATCTTTTCCATCGTTTCCTCCACCAGTTCTAGGCCTATAAGTTTTCTTTCACCAACGTCATCCCAACAGGTTGGTGTATGAAATCTCTTTCTGTATAAAGCTTCATATGGTTCCATATTAATACTTTAATGGAAGCTATTATTATAGTAAAATTCTACCAGAGGTAAATATTGATCCCACATACCCTAAAAGTCAAGTGAGCAGGATCTCAACATGTCTTCTAAGGTTTTAATAGTTCGTTCTGATTGTTCATCTGTTTGAGGGTGGTAGGCAGTGCTCAAATTAAGTTCAATATCCAGGGATTTCTGAAGACTTTTCCATAATCTTGAAGTAAAACTGGGATCACGATCAGAAACAATCGATAGGGGTACTCCATGAAGTCTCACAACTTCATCAATATATAGTCTTGCTAGACGTTCCAGTGGTAGATCTTATCTTATAGCAAGAAAATGTGCTGACTTGGTAAGACGATCAACAATAACCCATATTGCATCGCTCATTCTAGGAGTCTTTGGTAGCCCCATGACAAAGTCCATCGTAATATTGTCCCATTTCCACTCCGGTATGGGAAGAGGTTGCATGACTCCTCCAGGCTGTTGCCTTCCAGCTTTCACTTGTTGATAAACCATACATCTTGAAACAAAATCATCAATATCCCTCTCCATGTTGTCCCACCAAAAATGTTCCTTCAAATCTCTATACATTTTGGTGCTCCCAGGGTGTATAGAGAAATTAGAACTATGAGCATCATCAAACAATTCCCTCTTTAGATCAGGTATATCGGGAACACAAAGTCTCTTCCCAAATTTCAAAATTCCATCTTCATACACAAAGTCTCTCAATCTCCCATCATTCACAGCTTTAATATTCTTTTGAAATTCTTCATCATCGGTATGAGAACTCTTAATCCTTTCTAGTAAAGATGGTTTGGAAACCATTTGAAAAAGAATTAATGTTTCGCCTTCCCTGGTTATTCCCATGTCCATCTTCACTAGATCCATGAAAATTGGATCCCTTTCAATTCTCATATTGTTCAAAACTCCAGGATCTTTTCTGCTCAAAGCATCTGCCACCTTGTTTGCTTTCCCCGGGTGGTAGTGTATCGTACAATCATAATCCTTGAGTAATTCAATCCATCTCATTTGCCTCATGTTGTGTTCTTTTTGTGAGAAAATATACTTCAAACTCTTTTGATTAGTATCAATCTCACATTTTTCACCATAGAGGTAGTGCCTCCATATCTTCAAAGAAAATATCACAACTGATAACTCAAGATCATGTGTAGGATAGTTTTTCTCATGAATTTTCAACTGTCGTGATGCATAGGCAATAACCCTATCATTCTGCATATGGACACAACCAAGTCCTTTCTTCGATGCATCACTATAAATAATGAACCCATCATTCCCCGATGGTAGAGTCAATATAAGAGCATTGAATAATCTTCTATTGAGTTCTTCGAAACATTCTTCACACACTTTTTTCCAAACAAATTTAACCCCTTTATGTGTGAGCTTCGTTAATGGGTTTGCCAATCGGGCAATATTCTGGATGAAACGTCGATAATAACCTGCCAAACCAATAAAACTGCGTACCTCAGTTATACTCGTAGGTGCTGGCCATTCATGGATTGTCTTGGTCTTAGAAGGATCAAAAGAGATTCTATCTTTAGATACAATATGGCCAAGAAAAGAAATCTCCTGAAGCCAGAATTCACACTTGCTAAACTTCCCATATAATTCATGTCTTCTCAGAGTCTTCAGGATAATACGCAAGTGAATTTCATGATCCTTGTATCTTTTAGAGTATACCAAGATATCATCAATAAATACCACCACAAATTCATCGAGATATTCCTTGAAAACTCTATTCATCAGATACATGAATACAAAGGGTGCATTAGTCAATCCAAAGGGCATTACAGTAAACTCATAATGCCCATACCTGGTTTGAAATGCTGTCTTCGGAATGTCTTCCTTCTTTACACACAACTGATGGTATCCAGATCGAAGGTCAATCTTTGAAAAGTATTGAGCTCCATGTAGTTGGTCAAATAAATCATCAATGCGAGGTAGGGGATACTTGTTCTTTATTGTTATGGCATTAATCTTCCTATAGTCAATACATAAACTCATAGATCCATCTTTCTTTTTAACAAAAAGAACAGGGGCTCCCCATGGAGAAACACTAGGGAGAATAAATCCCTTATTACTCAATTCCTCTAGTTGTTTCTTTAGTTCAACTAATTCTATAGTGGCCATTCTATAAGGGGTCTTCGATATAGGCCTTGATCCAGGAATTAAATCAATGGAAAACTCAACTTCTTGTTCTGGAGGATGTCCAGGTAAATCTTTCGGAAACACATCTACATATTCTTTCACAACAGGTACATCCTGTATTTGAACATTCCTTTCCTCACCCACAGTAATTTCATTCTCTTCCTCCCCAATAATTGAATTTAGTTGAGCTACTGGGGGTGGATCTAGATAAGAATTAGGTGGTGACTATTCTGTTCTAAAGATAAGGTGTTCCTTATCATCATCATAAAAAATCGTAACCTCCTTCTTCTTACAATAAATCTTCACATCATAGTCCTAAATCCAATCCATACCAAGGATTTTATAAAACTCAATCATAGTTATGACGATGATATCAACAGATAAAGAAAATTTATGTTCTCTAATAGGAACTGATTCACAAAACTTTGTTGCAATGATACTTCCCTTAGGAGTTTTAACTGACAACTCCCTTGTTAAATCAAATTGGAAATATCTAATTTTCTTAGAAAATTGGGAAGATATGAAACAATGCGATGATCCAGAATCAAATAATGCATTTTCTAAACTTGAGGAAACCATTAAATTACCTGCCACCACGTCTTTTGGAGCTTCTACCTCAGCAGTAGTGATAGCATAATCTTGGCCTTGATCCCTTGGCCTTTTCTGAGGTAAGTTACCCTGATGATTAGGACATTCATTTGAATAATGTCCCATCTCCCTACAATTGTAGCATTGAACATTGGTAGCTTCCTTCTTCCCTTTTCATTCATGAGCTTGGTGGCCTTTTTCACCACACTTGTAATAGACACTCATTCCCTTCAAGCAAATATCAGGGTGTTTCTTCCCATATTTACCACAGGATGGATATTTAACCTTTCCCTTCTTCCCCTTATTTCCATTCCTAGGTTGATCAGTAGATCTATTCTTCTCTTGCTTTTCTTTAAAGTCATAAGACTTAGAGAATTCCTTTTCTGTTTTGATAGCACATGAGAAAATGTCTTTGTACGACGAGAAGGATTGTGAGACTAATGCTCAACGAAGAAATGGTTTTAACCCATCAAAGAAACGACCAATCTTACTTATTGGGTTATGTATATAATCTTCAGCATACCTTGCTAACCTTGTAAAGTTATCCTCATACTTTGCAACATTCTCATCCTCCTTTTGTCTCAGACTCAGAAATTGCCTTTCCATATCTGCTCGATGGTCGCGAGGAAAGTATTTTTCTAAAAACAGATCCTTGAACTCCCTCCATTCCATATTTGATACTTCATCATCTTCCTTCATGTTTTGAATCAATGACCACCATTGATCAACATCTCCAGTGAGGCAGTAAACTGCCATGATAACTTTTTCCCTTTCACTACTCCCCATAGCCTGAAATATTTTCTCTAGGGAACTTATCCACTCCTCAGCTAATAATGGATTTGTACTCCCATTGAACGTTGGTGGTTGCTGCCTTATGAAGCGATCTAACATTGATCCTCCATGCTACGGATCAGGGTGCTCCATACGGGTAAGGTTATTATTCATAACCTGAGTGAGTTGTCCCAGTATGGTGATTAGCTGATCGACACCAGTTGCATCACCAACTCCACTATAATTATCTTAAGCAGGAGGGAAATCCCTACATGGAGTGCATGGATTGATACAGTTTCCATTTCTTCCACTAGGCACCATTTCTAAACAACGACATAAAATAGATCAGTTTATAAATCAAAATACATAATCCCATACTTATAAAACACTTAACATAAATTGAACTATTTATAGATATAATCCATAATCATAAAAATGTTTTATTTGAGGAAGTATATACTTATAAACCTTTCATAATGATTTGTAAAGAAAATGAGAGTTATCCTAAGCATATCCCATGGGAGTGTCGTAACCAAGAGTGCAGCAAAGCCCGTTGTCGTGCACCAGTTCCCGTTCGAGTCTAGCTCAAAGCGGTGTTTTCGGGTTTTACCCCTAGGTACATCTGTGCTAGAGCTTCCTCTACCTGATCGTATCCAGACAGGGATGTATTTCTCATAAAACTCACAAAATCTCTACAATACCAAAATTCTAGGAAGTTCTTCTATACTAATCCTCAAAGTCCATCTTAGGTCTATGTGCTCTAATCAGAGTTTATCTAAATATAGCTTCTAAGGTTTGTACTAAACTTCCTCTAATACCAACTGTAATGCCCCAACCCCAGTTACCTAGAGTCGGTGCATTATTACATAACATTGGCATGATCACAAGAAAGATCAAATCTCGAAAGACCGATTGGTTTAGTAGCCTTAGAAACACTAGATATATTCATAAAGTTTTACATTACATAATAAAGTGAAAAAATACTACAACAACATAATGTCTCCATAGTCCACACTATTATCCCCTCATAATATTCCTACAGGTCATTCATAATTTACTTCTTCACATCCTGGGAAAAATAAAACATAGAAAAGGGGTGAGCTCAAATGCCCAGTAAGGATAACAATATAGTGGAAACTTTCGTAAATAAGAATAAACATTTAAGGCAATGTATAACTAAAACAAAAGCCTTTTAAACTTGAACTTCAACATAGTATGGAAAAAATAAAATGAAATAATGCCATTTACTTATTCACATGGATGTTCTACTAATCGAATAATCACATGCAATATCAATAACCACTTTCATAATGATGGAATGCATAATGCTAGACTATCATAACCACATAGCCAAGGCCTCGTGCCAAGACTACAAATAAGATTTTTCCAAGGCCTTGTTCCAAGACACTAGTTTGTCTCATGAGACCTACCAATTCATCGAGGAGCTATAGTGGGCTCCACCCGTCACATATTAAGTCCAATGCATTCCCATATGAAAAGGTTTAAACATAACATAAACATTCGTATTAAAACTGGCATACGAAATGTCAATACTTTCACCATAAACCATGAATGGTATAAAAATAGCACATCCACAGTCAAACATATCACAAAACCTTCAATACAATATAGAAGTTTTGTATCATAATAAATCAACTTCAAATAAGTGTAAAATCCATCAAAGGATGTTGACATAGATGAAATAAAAACTCTTTTTAGAGAAATATCTCTTTCTATTTTGAAATAATTCAAGAGTCATATATTTATAAAATAAAAAATTTTCTTTGAAAATATTCTTATAAGCTTGTAAGGGAATCTTCGACGATTTTATAACGGCAGAAAATAACCGCACCCTCCGTATAAGTTAAAAAAAGAATTCTTACCTTAATTATGTCGAAAAGGTTAAAAAGCACCTTGTTTGGAAAATGACGGAATGATTCCTTTATAAAACTCTTTTAAAAATTAAAAAAAGGGTATAAATTACTTTAACCCATATTCTTTTAAATAGTAGAAATGTTTTGAAATACATTTTTTTAAAAACATGGATGTGGATGATAAAGAGATCCCAGTAGATTATTACGTATAAACAACCTCAGATAATGAAGAGATTGTGAAATAACCCTTAACTTGTACTTTTCCTTGGTTGGGGTAGGTTAACCTCCTGTATAATGGTGAAATAATTGTTATTAAATTATACAATAATCATATACATTAATATGATATCATATATGATCTTTTAACATTGATTTGTTAATAATATCTTAGTATTATCGTTGTTTTGGGTGTTAACTTACTCATTTTCTTTTATATGTTTTGTTATGTAAGCCATGTTTGTAATGGATAGGTTGTATCTTAATCATATCCAGAATGATATAAAGTCCTTAGATACTATTATTAATCATCAAATGAGAATTATACTTGAATGGATACGATGGATAATGAATCTCATCGCGTTCGTGGAGACGGTAGTCCGTACGTACGCACGAGCGAAAATATCATTCTTTTGATATTAAAATAATATATAATTGGATGGTATATCATATATACAGAATAATTATCATGTTAAATTTATTATTTACATGAATTACACATCATTATTATACCCATCCAAATAATAATTTATTGAATAACAATTACACCACGACGTGGAGACGGTAAGTCGTACGTATGCACGTATGGTGACATGTTATTCAAAGGGTGGATAAAATACTGAATATGGTTGTACCATATTTATAATAACATCACAGTATATATAAGATACTGGATTTATTATTTTATAATGGTAATAACAAATAAAGAAGAAGTGGAAGAAGAAAGGAACTTGAAAAAGGGTGGTGAAATCATTACCTCTTCTTTGGGTTCTTCCTTTTGATTTGATCAAAAGGGCTCCTTAGGTTGGCTTTCTGATCAAACTAAGGCCTCTAGGTTGTATTTAGGGAAGTTGGGAGAGTATTTGGGCAGATTTTGGACCAACAAAAAGGCTTTTAAGGTGTGAAGTAATGAGAAGGGTGAGTGCCCTTTTATAAGAGGGGTGAGGGGAACCTTTGGAAAAGCTAGAAATATTAATTTATAATAAATTCATATTCGGTTTCTAATGGATCCAAAGTTGATTATTTAAAGTTTAATGTGGGGATGGGTCGAAAACCACTCAACCAATAGAATTTAGATAGTTTTGGGTTATTATATTAACCTTATCTTTAAGTATTAACTCTTAGTTAATTAGTATCACTTTTACAATGTCTCTTTGTATTTTTATATTATATGGTTAATAAACTTACCATATACATACAAGAGACCCCCAAGTGGTCCATTAATGATGAAACTATCATGATATAAGTCTCTCGGCATAAACTTATATTTTTATGAATTTAATATCAATTAATAATTTAATATTTGTTTTAAAAACTCTTTTATGTCAATTTTGACACTATTCAATAATTGATTTTTGTAAAAATCATAACAGAATGATTACTTCGAAAAAAGTTAAATAAATAAATAATAACATGTCATATTAACCTAAAAAATTAGTTTAATTCATAAAAAGTCTCAAATTATATTTATTTGGGTATTTATAATATCAATTATTCTAATTTGTCATTAATTAGGTAATTACTGCATCATCATTGTGTCATAAATAAATTAAATTATTTAATGTCTAAAAATTATAAATAAAATATCCTTATTTAGGAAATCTTTTTATCTTTCTAATGAATATTTAAAATCGAATTTATCTTATGTATAACCCTATATTAAAAATGTTTTAGTAAATAAACATTGATTTTAACTCTTTTAACTCTTCTTTGAATTAAATAATAATAAATGTCCTAATCTAATCCAAGTAGACCTAAATGATAATATTTTATTTCTAAGGTTGTTTTTGGTCGAGATACACTTGTCCAATAGAATTAGGACATGTGTTAGGGTAATATTAATATCATTTTTACCCTTAATTACCCTATTTACTTTTAACCGTGGTAAATAAAAGTAAAAAGTTACTATTCACCAAAAATTATTTTCATCTCATTGAACCACATTTTACTCCTTGATATTAACCGTGTCTCTCGGATTTTCGAAATTCCAATCACAGAAGCGGTAAAATTAAGTTTTATGAAAAATTCAGTTTTTAACTACCACTTATTAGTTTCACTATTCATAAAAAATCGAAGTTTTTCAGAATAATGCCAAAATTTCACCCTAAGCTATAATTGATATTCCAAATTCAAAAATGATGTCTGTTTTAAGAAATTCCAAACATAAAAGTTGCATTAATTAATTTTATAATTAATTCCCGTTGTCACAACAAATAATGTGTTTTTAAGAAACAATATATATCAAAAGATTGACAATTGTTTATGTCCAATTTCAAAGTGAATTTAATTATAATGAACACCATTGGATAAAATGGTAAAAATATATTCTAATTATAATTTAAAACCACTAAATAATATAATTTATCACTATAAATTATTTTGATTAAAAAAGTTGTTTTTAAGTATTTTTCACTATTCATAAAAATTGGACTTTCTCAGAAAAATACCGAAAATTCAACTTAGGATAATTTCTATATTCTGAATCCAAAAATTAAGTCCATTTTGAAATATAAAATATATATAATTTCAAAAAGTAGGTATTACTATTCATAACGGCTCGTTTGATCGGTTGTGGTGTGTGTTAGAACTCAATGTTGCGTACAACACACGCTATTACATTATTCAAAGGGAAACGTACCGTAGAAGCTTGGGGTGTTATAATAATAACAACCATGTATGTTGTATTTTCGAAATTAAATTCACAGAAGTGGTAAAATCTCATTTAAATGAAAAAGTCACCTTTTTAACTACTACTTAGTGTTTTCACTATTCATCAAAAATTGATGTTTTTTAGAAAAATACCAAAAATTAAGCCTAAGATATATTTGATATTATGAATTCACAATTTATTTCTATTTTTCCAAATTCAAAATATATAAGTTGGATTAATTAATTTAAAATTAATTCCCGTTTTCAAAACTAAAGGTGTGTTTTTAAGAAATATTAACTATCAAAATATTGACACTTGTTTATGTCCAATTTCAAAGTAAAATTAATTCCAATGACCAAAATTGGATTAAATGGTAAAAATATACTCTAATTAAACTTTAAAACCAATTAAAAAGATAATATAACCATATAAATAAATTATATTAAAAGGCAGTTTTGAATTAAAATACATTATTTTCCACTATGCATTAAAAAATGAATTTTATCAGAAAAATACCAAAAATTTACCCAAAGTAAATTTTGATATACTGATTCTAAATAAAAAATTTCATTTGGTCAAATAAAACATATAAAAGTGACCAAAACTAGATTTAAATAGGGTTCACCATAAAAAAGCAGTAAATCAACCTTTTAAAGTAAATTATGCTTAAAATTAGATTCATACCCATTGTAAGCCTCTAACTTTTGTTAGATAAATGTAAAAACATTTAACAAAAATGTATAATCATATTTTAGTTAGTTCTGTTCATTCATTCCAATACAACGACTAAGCGTTAACTAACATTTAAAATAATAATATTATATTATTAGTGTGGAATGTAAGATTTAAAAAAAACCTGTTGTTGCATATCGGGTATGCCATCGAACATAGAAAACCCTTAAAGGTAAAATTAATATTTAATTCAAAAATATTAATAAATATGAAAATGTCATATTTCTTTATTTACCTCAGATGTTACATCCTTCCCCCCTTTTGGAAATTGCGTCCTTGCAATTTTATTCACTTATCAAATAAATGTGGGTATTTATCCCTCATAGCATTTTCAGATTCCCACATTACCTCTTCAACTATATAGGTTTTCCACAAAACCTTTACCTGGTGAATTACCTTATTTCGCAACACTTTCTCTCTACGGTCAAGAATCTGGACTAGTTGTTCCTCATAAGAGAGATTCTCTTCCAACTAAACCTCCTCTGGGCTCAAAACATGAGATGGATCTGGTATATATCTTCTCAACATTGAAACACAAAAAACATTTTGTACCTGGGACAAACATGGAGATAAATCCACTTTATACAAAACTGATCCAACTTTCTCCAGGATTTTATAAGGTCCAATGAACCATAGAATCAACTTTATCTTCTTACCAAAACACAACACACTCTTTCATGGTGAAACTTTGAGAAAGACATGATCACATATCTGAAAAGAAAGATCCTTCCATCGATTATCCGCATAACTTTTCTGCCTACTCTGAGATGTTCTTATGTGCTTCTGAATCAACTAAACTTTTTCTGCCATCTCTTCTACCAATTCTAGTCCCATAATCTTCCTTTCACCTACTTCATCCCAAAAAGCTAGAGTTCAACAACGTTTTCTTTATAATGCTTCAAACGGAGCCATCTGTATACTGGATTGAAAACTGTTATTATAAGAAAATTCAACCAAAGAAAGATGTTGGTCCCAAATTCCATGGTAATCCATCGATCAAGCAAGTAACATATCCTCCAAGGTCTGAATTGTTCATTCTGACTTCCCATCTGATTGTGGATGAAAACCTGCACTAAAATTTAATTTAGTACCCAACTACTTCTGAAGGCCTTTCCAAAAGTTAGAAGTAAACCTGAGATCACGATCAGATACAATGAGGAGGGGAACACCATGTAACCTGACTATCTCTTTAATATACAACCGATAAAGTTGATCTAGAGACAAAGTATCTTGAATAAGAAGGAAATGAGCATATTTATTCAATCGATCAATAATAACCCAGATATCATTTTTACCTCGAGATGTCTTTGGTAATACCACAATGAAGTCCATGTATATATTTTTCCATTTCCACTCTGGCACCAGTAAAGATTGAATCAACCCCTTTGGTAACTACCGCTCTACTTTAACCTGATTATAGGTCAAACACTTCATAGTAAAATCAACAATATCTATTTTCATTCTATCCCACTAGTAATAATCCCAAATATCTCTGTACATCTTAGTACTGCCATGATGAAATGAAAATGAGGAACTATGAGCTTCACATAAAAACTCATTCTTCAACTATGAATCACAAGGAACACATAATCTCTTCCCAAACCTCAAAACACAATCATTATCAAAGTTAAAATTAGGAAACATACCCTTCTAAACCAGCTCTACCTTTTTCTGCAACTCACTGTCTTCCTTCTGCGCTTGCTTAATTTTTTCTGATAGAGATGATATCACTGACACCTGAAACAAAACAGAAGAATTTTATGCACCAAAAAATTCTATGCTAAAGTTCATAAAATCAAAAACCAAAGGATCTCATTCCTAACATAGCATGGTTAATGAAGTATTACTTTTTTGACTCAACGCATCAGCCACTTTATTTGATTTTACTGGATGGTAAAGGATCGTGAAATCATAATCCTTGATTAATTCCAACCATCTCCTCTATCTCATGTTCAATTATTTTTGAATGAATATATACTTTAAACTTTTTTGGTCAGTATATATTTCACATTTTACTCCATAAAAATGATGCCTCCAATTTTTTAAATCAAAAACAAAAACAACTAATTCCAAATAATTTGTAGGGTAATTTAACTCATGAGGTTTCAACTAATGTGAAACACAAGCAATTACCTGATCATATTTCATAAAGACACAACCAAGTCCTTTTAACGAAGCATTACTATAAATAAAAAACTCACCATTTCTGGAAGGCAGTGCCAAAACTAGAGCATTCACTAATCTTCTTTTCAATTCCTGAAAACAATCATCACATTATTTTGTCCAAATAAACTTAACACCTTTTCGAGTTAACTTAGTCATTGGACTAGATAACCGTGAAAAATTCTCAACAAACCTCTGGTAATAATCTTCTAAACCAAGAAAACTACAAATCTCAGATATATTTTTGGGTCTTGGCCATTCTTCAACAACTTTTGTTTTAGCAGGATCAACAACTATTCCATTTTTTGAAACAATGTGATGAAGGAAAGAAATTTTTTGTAACCAAAACTCACACTGGATGAATTTACCATACATTTTATTTTCTTTTAATTTTTACAAGAAAACCCTTAAATGACCTTCATATTCCTCTTTTCTTTTAGAATAAAACAAAATATCATCAATTAACACAGCCACAAACTTATCCAAGAACTCATGGAAAATTCTATTTATAATATCCATGAATACAACAGGTGCATTGGTTAAACCAAAAGGCATAACTAAAAATTCATAATATCCATATCTAGTATGAAATGCATTCTTCGGAATTTCTGCTTCCTTTACTTTCAACTGATGGTACCCCGACCTCAAGTCAATCTCCGAAAAATACTGAGCACCTTGGATATGATCAAACAAATCATCAATATGAGGCCAAGGATACTTGTTCTTAGTAATTATGTTATTCAATTCTCTATAATCAATTCATAGTCTTATTGAACCATCTTTCCTTTTAACAAACAAGGTAATAGAATCCCATGGTGATGTGCTAGGTTGAATGAAACCTTTATCTAATAACTCATGTAATTGCTTCTTTAACTCTAAAAGTTCAATTTGATCCATTCAATAAGGGGGTTTTGAAAATGGCTTAGAATAAGGAACTAAGTCAACAGTAAATTCAACTTTCCAATCAGGTATAATAATAGGCAACTCATCAGGAAAAACATCAAGATACTCATTTACCACTGTCACATCATTAATCTGAATAGTTCATTTGTTTTCAAAAATCCGTGCAAGGTAAAATTCATTTCCATCTTTTACTAGTTTCTCAGCTTCCTAATATGTTATCATAAGTAAGGGTTCATTATTGAACACAAACTAAAAATATTTCTGAAAAGAAACCTCTTTATCTTTGTAGTCAATATTATCATGATAAACAGACAGCCAATAAATTCCCAAAATAACATCAAACTCTACTAGAGGTAAAACAATAAGGTTTTCAGGTAGATTATTTTCGTACACAAGGATATGAAGGTTCTTATAATTTATTTTTGTCTCAACATTTCCTCCAGGTGTTTTTACTGTAAGTTTAGGATTCATATATTGATATAAAATTCCCAATTTACTAGAAAACTTCTAAAAAATGAAAGAATGTGTAGAAACTGAATCAAACAATACATTGGAATAATCTGATCAAATAAATGGTATACCAGATATTACTTCATTCAATGGCCCAACATCTGCTGAAGTAGTTGCAAAGGATTTCACCACCCCTTTCTGCTTGTAGTCTGGCTACTTTCCCTCAGTTGAGTTCTTCGTTGGACACTCATTTTCATAATGAACCATTTAATTTCACTTAAAACATCTTACCATTGGCTTTTCATTTCCTTCTTGATTATCTTTCTTACAGTTACGAGTAATATGACCAGACTTACCACATCGAAAGCACTTTCTAGACTTTGATAAACATTCTACAGGATGATTTTTACCACACTTATCACAAAATGGATATTTAGTTTTCTTACCTTCAGGATTATTTGATGAATTATTTCCCTTTTCCTGCCAACTGGACCTCTTATTCTGTTGTTTGTCAAAGAACACCTGATCATTGGAAAACTCCATTTCCACCTTCTCTGCACATCGAACAAGTTTTTCATAACTTTTGAACTCACGAGAGGATAATGCTCTTCAATATCGCAGCTTTAGTCCTTAGTAAAATTGATTTATCTTACTATCAAGATATAGGATGAAATTTAGAGAATACCTTTCTAGTCAAGTGAAATTTCATTTGTAAGCAGCCACAGAGTCGTCCTCCTACCTCAATTCCAAGAATTGTTTTTCCATCCTAAGTCGACCACATTAGGAAAATATTTCTCAAGGAACATAACTTTGAATTCATCCCAATCAAGAGCTTCAATATCCTCACTATCTGTAGAGACCCAAAGCATGACGTACATAGACATTACATTATTTTTTCAGAATAATTAATACATAATAAAAACAGACACTAAAGGACCGTAATAGTTTAGTGTCTTTGGAAACTTGGAACATAATCTTCTAATCATGGTGAAAGATCTTCAACATATCTCATAAAGATATTCCCTTTTTTCTTACCTAAAACCTTTATTTATATACGAGGAAAAAGAAAACATATAAAGGGTGAGATCAAATTCTCAGTAAGGGTATGCATGGAGAAAATAAAACAAACCATATACATTTGAACTTCAAAACATGAACATAAAGTTTAAACATCAAAATATTGAGTTGTGAAATAAATCTTGGCAGTACGTAACACATAGATCATAAAGGAACATAAATCATGAAAAATTAGCATGGGAATAAAACATTTAATTGTGGAAAACCATTAATCACAGATATGATTTCCATAGTATCCAAGGCATTGCTACCAAGACCATCTTAGTGGACAAAGTCCCTTTTTGAATCGAGTTCACTCCTCGTTCCGGTCCTGTATCACTGAACCGGATTAAATTATCCTTTCAGCCATGTCTATCTCATGAGATATAAATCTTTACCCAATGCATTATAGGAATATATAGGTCTCACCCATCTCATAATGAAATCATTCTTACTTGTGCCACAACATAAACATAAATCATTCATCATAACCCAAAGAATAAAAATGGGTTTCATAAACATCATCCCATCATAACATAATCCATATAAAACAAATGAATATCATTTAATCATAAGAAAAGTGAAACCATGTAAATAATAGAGACATTATACTTGACACATAAACATAATGTCATCTTAGATGAAAAATAGTTTTGATAAAACACTTGAAATAAATTCTTGACGAAAATATCCTTTCTTCTTAAAAATAATTTTATTTTCACAAAATTCCACACAATTTTGAAAGAAAATGATTTTATTGAAAATAACCACGAAAACTTTTAGAGGAAGATGCATGAAAATTAGGCGTTATGAAATCGTAAAAATCCATTCATTCTGTATAAGTTAAAAAAACATTCTCCTCGTAATTTTATCAGAAAAGTCAAAAAGTTCCTCGTACTGTAAACAAAAGAAAGATTTCTTCTATAAAAAAAATGTAAAAATCAAAGAGGGGTAAAATGATTTTAAACATATATTTAATAATATTAAACACTTTATGAAATTTTTTTATGGACATGGATGAAAAATATAACCCCAGTAAATACTTACAAATAAACAATCTCAGATAAGAACGAGATTGGAATAGTTATCCCTTACCTTAGGTCCGATATGTTTCATACGTATCTGAACCTTCTGTATAATGATTTAAATAATTTCATTGACTTATTAAATAATCATATTCAATGTTATGATATCATATATGGTTCAATTATAACTTTATATTACCCGTTATTTTGTAAATTCCATGTTAAAGCAGCGTTTTGGGTAAAATCGTTTTATTTATCGTACGTGTTTAGACTTGTTGTTCTTGATATTATTACTACTTATATCATGATTTACTTACTTCCAGAATTTAAATAATGATTTATATATCATATATATTCAGTATATATATATATATAATAGATAGATAAATGAAATGAAATACACCGTTCATGGAGATAGTAGGCCGTACGTACGCATGAACACTGTTTTCCTTTGTTTATTGACTTGAATGGAAGTAAGTAGATGAAATATATATATATACATAAATCCAGTAGCTTTATCATGTCATATATTTCATTAGTATTCATTATATATACTTTATAATCATTCTTGAATGGTTAACATGGAGAATTAATCTCATCATGTCGTGGAGACGGTAATCCGTACGTATGCACAAGCGATGATATCATTCCCATACTTATTAAATTGAATTGGAGTGGATGATATAATATCTCAGAATCTGTATGATGTTATAATAACTATATATAGTTATTTTTTACACCATTATACCCATCCAATTAAGGTGGTGGTGGAAAAACAGATTACACCACGGCGTGGAGACGGTATTCCGTACGTACGCACACGCGATGATTTCATTTTCCGTAGGATGGATATAAGGTGAAATGGAGTTGTTTCATATTTATAATATCATATCAGTATATTATTGATAATTATTGTATTACTTTACAATGAAACAACTAAATAATAGGAAGATGAAGATGAAAGAAACTTGAAAGAATCGGTAGAAGTGATTACCTCTTCTTCGACACACCTCTTTTTAAGCTTCCTCTTAAGGCACTAGAGATTGTATTTTGAGGATACCAGAACCTCTATAATATAACTAGAGATGTTGAGAAGAGAAATTTGAAGGGTTTTTTCGATATTTAAGGCTCAAAATTGTGTAAAGAGGAGAGGGAGGAGGTGCCCTTTTATAAGGGAGGAGAGGGGCACTTTAGGAAAAAACTTAAAATATTATTTTATAATAAAGTCATATTTGGTTTATAATGGATCCAAAGTGACTTATTTCGAAGATAAATTGGGTTATAGGTAGAAATCCTCTCAACCAATAGGTTTTAGAAAAGTTTAGGTTACTATTTTAACCTCATCATTAAGATTTAACTCTAAGTTAAATAATTTAACTTTTACCATGTCTTCTTGTTTTCTTACACTATATGGTTAATAAACTTACTATAACAAGCCAAAAGAACCCCAAGTGGTTCATTATTATTATATATAACCTTATCTAATTCATTTGGATGATCATTAGATTTTTTGGAATAGAATAACAATTAATAATATAATATATTTTTAAAAACTATTTTATGTCAATTTTGACACTATTTGGTAATTGATTTTTGTGAAAATGATAACAACATGATTAGTTAGAAAAAAATTAACTAAATAAATACTAACATGTCATATTAACCTATAAAATTAGTTTAATTCATAAAATTCTCAAATTACATTTATTTGGGTATTTATAACATCAATTATGTTAATATTTCATTAATAAGGTAATTACTGCATCATCAATGTGTCATAAATAAACTAATTTATTTAATGTCTAAAAATTATAAATAAAATACCATAATGTAGGAAATATTTTTATATTTCTAATTAATATTTATAGTTGAATTTATATTTTGTATAACCCTATATTAAAAATGTTTTAGTTATTAAACTTTGATTTTAACTCTTTTAACTCTTCTTTAAATAAAATAATAATATGTTTCCTAATCTAATCCAAGTGGACCTAAAGGGTAATATGTTATTCCTAAGTTTGTTTTTGGTCGAATTAAACTTATCCATTAGAATTAGGACATGTGTTAGGGTAATAATAATATCATTTTTACCCTTAATTACACTATTTACTTTTAACCATGGTAAATAAAAGTAAAAAGTTACTATTCACCAAAAATTATTTTTATCTTATTAAACCACATTTTACTCCTTGATATTAATCGTGTCTGTAATATTTTTTAAATTCAACTCATAGAATTGGTAAAATTAAGTTTTATGTAAATTTGCAAATTCTCCTAGGAGGTGGGTAAAAGACGGTGAAAATTTCAATAAAATTTTTATATATCTAAAATTACTATAAAATGACTTCAATGAATTACATAGAACTTATATAGGTATTATGTATCAATTTTGACCTAAAATAAATTCAAATAAAATAAATAATTATTTAAATAAAAAGTCGATTTTTAAATAGTAACCCAGTGTTTTCACTATTCATCAAAAATTGAATGTTTTCAGAAAAATACCAAAAATTCACCCTAGTTTAATTTCGATATTCTGAATCCAAAAATGAAGTCCATTTTGAAATATAAAATTTATAAAATTTCAAAAAGTGGGTATTACTATTCATAACGACTAGTTCATAATAATATTATAATAATATCTCGTTTAGTGAAACTCGGTATTGCGTACTACACACGCTATCGAAGAAGGTCTTGATTGAGTGTAATGTAATCCAAGTCAAGGCTGTGTATAGTGAAAGCTCCGTTTGGTGTTGTGTATAACATAATCAAAACATATTTCATTTATACAATAAAAAAATCTATACTTAATGTTGCATAGAATAATTTCCACAAAACGAACTTGAAATTGTGTGTAACACGAGCCAAGAATAGTGTTGCGTATACTACAAGCTAATACGGTGTTGCTTATAGTAAAAGATAATCTTGGTGTAGCATACAACATAGGACATCAAATAAATTAAAAAGAATACTTCTCATAAAATCTCAGGGTGTTACATTCTACCCACCATAAAATGAATTTCGCCCTCAAAATTCGTCAGGGTTATAAATCGTTTACTACTTTAAAGTTTCTTTCGTAGAAACCCACATTGTAAAAAGGAATACTAAAACTTAATTTTAAAAACTAATGTATGAAACGTAACGGTTACCCAAAGTAACTCAGCGCTGGGTTTCCACATAGGACAACATAGGTGAAAATATGGATATGGAAGAGAAATCTAACCATCAAGTTCTAATGGAGAGTGGTATAGAACATGGATATGAAAAAGTCATCCATCACAAAGCCATAAATTTGTAATGATTTAAGGTACCATCTAATTCATCATGTATGAGGGTATTAGGACAACATTTTTAGTTCTCAAGATCATTTCCCTAATGTTCAAGAATTATTTAATTAAAAGAAATACTTACTTGATTTTGGTACAATCTCACCATTGTTCGTGCCTTGAACAATTTCCACTTCATCTCTTAAAGAAATGAAGTTGAATTTTTTATTCGTGAAGTGTTAGAAAATCATGCGATAAAATGATAGGTCATTCCATCTATTTCTATCGCAAAAAGTTTAGCACAATTTATTAAATATACATAAGTCCATCTATGTTGAGGTTAATCGTATATGGTTGCTAAAATGGACTTATACTTCATCTATCATACATCTTAATAAAATAAAACTAGTTTCTACTAACCAGGGACTTCCTGTAGGCCAGTGCTATGCGATAAAGGCTGGTCGCACTTCGGTTGTGGGTTTGATTCCCGCATCCTTGTCCGACGTGACGAGTTGTCGTCCGTCCTACGGGTTGTCCTTTTTCTAAAACTACACTATTATAACATTCTAGAAATAATATCAAAAAAAAGTTCTATCCTTAAACAATACTATCTGATGTCCAAAATAATCCATTCCAATATTTAGGCTTATCCAAAATACATATGTCCAATCTCATAGTATAAATAAAATTATTACTTGAAATGTTACATAACAAGCATGTGAATACCATCATTTATCCCCCATATATCATAAAATATACCTTGTTGGTCACATTATAGACATGTGAATACCTTAATAATGTATTCTCTTGAAAAATTAATACCCATTGAACTTTAGTAAAACATGAATACTGTCAAAAGTTAACTCTTTCCACATACCAAAATCCCAAAAATTCTATATACTCAAACCATGATATCACTTTGTCCTTATATCAATCATGAGATCATTAATACTATCAAACATCTCCTTATCTCCTTATCCTTTCATTATGCACATATCATCTACCTTCCAAAAATATTCGAATAACCTTTCATGGTTACCGGTACCATTCATCATATACTTTCAAAAACTCAAGGAAAGACAACAGTGTAACAATCCTTAGATTTTTCTTTATTCCATAGTAACATACATTATTCATGATAAACATACAATCATTCCACTACCTTCTTAAACCACTGAATGAGATTCATCATTTCTTTCATCTCATATATCATTTGTAGTCTCTTCATCATCATCCACATAAATACTACTCATATGACCATGCTGATTCTCTTCATGAGATTTTCCCTTAGGGCATTGGTTTGCATAATGCCCGTACATTCCACATTTAAAACATTTAACCATTGTTGATGTCTTAGAAATACCATTATCCTTGTCCATGGTGTTAACTGAACCTTTTCTTTTACAGTTACTGGCTTTGTGTCCTTTTTTCCCACACCCAATGCATCTTCCAGTTCCTTTGAAACATTCTCCCTGATGCCTCTTTCCACATGATTTACATGAGGAAAATTGAACTTTCTTTCCTCTATGATCATCATGAAACTCCATCTTTCTATTATTAGCTGATTCAGGAAACTTACCAAAGTTGAGATTATTGATCTTATTATGAGATTTCTGATTAGGCATAATAAGGATATGTGGACTTCCAGATCCAATTTCATTTGGTTTCTCATGAAGAATATCATTCCATTGTCCAATATATCCTCCATTATCGTGAATCTTCCTGTTTCCAACCATTTTCTAAAACCCAAAAAGAATAGTGTGAGAGGAAAAAATCATAATTAAGGGAGAGTACCTTAAATATCTAACATCTTAGGTTTTATTATAATATCATTACCATAATTCTAGGACTATAACCTATACGTATACTTCTCCTTAGGGACATCCCTAGACATACCTTAGAAATATCTCTAGGGATTTCACTAAAGTTTTCACATCCTAGTTTCCAAAGGTTAACTAAACCTTTCCTCTAATACCAATTATAGAGACCCAAATCTTGACATACATAGAAATTACATTATTTTTGTGTAATACTTAATACATAACAAAAACAGATACCAAAGGACCGTAATAGTTTAGTGTCTTTGGAAACTTGGAACATAATCTTCTAATCATGGTGAAAGATCTTCAACATCTCCCATAAAGATCTTCTATTTTTTTTCTTACCTAAAACCTTTATTTATATCTTGGGGAAAATAAAAAATATAAAGGGTGATCTCAAATGCTCAGTAAGGGTATGCATGGAGAAAATAAAACAAACCATATACATTTGAACTTCAAAACATGAACATAAAGTTTAAACATGAAAATCTTGAGTTGTGAAATAAATCTTGGCAGTATGTAACTCATAGATCATAAAGGAACATCAATAATTAAAAATTATCTTGGGAATAAAACATTTAATTGTTTAAAACCATTAAACACATGATATGATTTCCATAGTATCCAAGGCATTGCTTCCAAGACCATCTTAGTGGACAAAGTCCCTTTCTGAATCGAGTTCACTCCTCCTTCCAGTCCTGTATCACTGAACCAGATTAACTTACCATTCCAGCCATGTCTATATCATGAGATATAAATCTTTACCCAATGCATTTGAGGGAGATATAGGTCCCACAAATCTCATAATGAAATCATTCTTACTTTTGTCACAACATAAACATAACTCATTCATCATAACCCAATGTATAAAAATGGGTTACATATACATCATTCCATCATAACATAATCCATATAAAACAAATGAATATAATTTAATCATAAGAAAAGTAAAACCATTTAAATAATAGAGAAATTATACTTGACACATAAACATAATGTCATCTTAGATGAAAAATAGTTTTGATAAAACACTTGAAATGAATTCTTGATGAAAATGTCCTTTCTTCTTAAAAATCATTTTCTTTTCACAAAATGCCACACAATTTTAAAATAAAAGGATTTTATTGAAAATAACCATGAAAAATTTCAAAGGAAGATTCAAGAAAATTAGGTGTTATGAAACTGTAAAAATACGTTCATGCCGTATGAGTTAAAAAAGCATTCTCCTCGTACTTTTGCCGGAAAAGTCAAAAAGTTCCTCGTACGGTAAACAAAAGAAATATTTCTTCCATAACACAATGTAAAAATCAAAGAGGGGTAAAATGAATTTAAACATACATTGAATAATATTAAACACTTTATGAAAAACATTTTTTATGGACATGGATGAAAAATATAACCCCAGTAAATACTTACGAATAAACAATCTCGGATAAGAACGAGATTGGAATAGTTATCCCTTACCTTAGGTCCGATATGCTTCGTACATATCCGAACCTCCTGTATAATGATTTAAATAATGTCATTGACTTATTACAGAATCATATTCAGTGTTATGATATCATATATGGTTCACTTATGACTTTATATTACCCGTTCTTTTGTAAATTCCATGTTAAATCAGCATTTTGGGTAAAATCGTTTTATTTATCATACGTGTTTGGACTTGTTTTTCTTCATATTATTATTAACTATATCATGATTTACTTACTTAAATATTGTAAATAATGATTTATATATCATATATATTCAGTATATATATATATATATAATAGATAGATAAATGAATTGAAATACACCGTTCATGGAGACGGTATGCCGTACGTACGCATGAATGCTGTTTTCCTTTCATTATTGACTTGAATGGAAGTAATTAGATGACATATATATATATAAATAAATACATTAGATTTATCATGTCATATATTTCATTATTATTCATTATATATACTTTATAATCATTCTTGAATGGTTAACATTGAGAATGAATCTCATCACGTCATGGAGACGATAATCCGTACGTACGCACGAGTGATGATATCGTTCCCATAATTATTGAATTGAATTATAGTGGATGATATAATATCTTAGAATCAGTATGATGTTATAATTACTATATATAGTTATTATTTACACCATTATACCCATCCAAGTAATGTGGTGGTGGAAAAATAGATTACACCACGGCGTGTAGACAGTATTCCGTACGTATGCACGCGTGGTGATTTCATTTTCCGTAGGATGGATAGAAGGTGAAATTGGGTTGTTTAATATTTATAATATCATATCAGTATATTAGTGATACTTATTGTATTACTTTACAATGAAACAACTAAAGAAGAGGAAGATGAAGAAGAAAGAAACCTGAAAGAATCGGTAGATGAGATTACCTCTTCTTCGACGCACCTCTTTTTAAGCTTTCTCTTAAGGTTCTAGAGTTGGTCTTTTGAGGAGACCAGAACCTCTATAATATAACTAGAGAGGTTTAGAAGATAAATTGGTAGGGTTTTTCCGAGATTGAAGGCACAAAATTGTGTAAAGAGGAGAGGGATGAGGTGCCATTTTATAAGGGAGGAGAGGGGAACTTTAGGAAAAAACTTAAAATATTATTTTATAATAAAGTTATATTCAGTTTATAATGGATCCAAAGTGACTTATTTAGAAGATAAAGTGGGGGATGGGTTTAAATCCTCTCAACCAATAGGTTTTAGACAAGTTTAGGTTACTATTTTAACCTTATCATTAAGATTTAACTCTAAGTTAAATAATTTAACTTTTACCGTGTCTTCTTGTTTTCTTACACTATATGGTTAATAAACTTACTACAACAAGATAAAAGAACCCCAAGTGGTTAATTATTAATATATATAACCTTATATAAGTCATTTTTCCTAACATTAGATTTTTAGGAATATAATAACAATTAATAATATAATATTTTTTTTAAAAATTATTTTATGTCAATTTTGATACTATTTGGTAATTGATTTTTGTGAAAATGATAACAGCATGATTAGTTAGAAAAAAATTAATTAAATAAATACTAACATGTCATATTAACCTATAAAATTAGTTTAATTCATAAAAAGTCTCAAATTAAAATTATTTGTGTATTTATAACATCAATTATGTTAATATTTCATTAATAAGGTAATTACTGCATCATCATTGTGTCATAAATAAATTAAATTATTTAATGTCTAAAAATTATAAATAAAATTCCATTATGTAATAAATTTTTTTATATTTCTAATGAATATTTAGAGTTGAATTTATCTTATTTATAACCCTATATTAAAAATGTTTTAGTTATTAAAAATTGATTTTAACTCTTTTAACTCTTCTTTAAATAAAATAATAATAAGTGTCCTAATATAATCCAAGTGGACCTAAAGGGTAATATTTTATTCCTAAGGTTGTTTTTTGTCGACTTAGACTTATCCAATATAATTAGGACATGTGTTAGGATAATAATAATATCATTTTTACCCTTAATTACCCTATTTACTTTTAACTGTGGTAAATAAAAGTAAAAAGTTACTATTCAACAAAAATTATTTTTTTCTTATTGAACCACATTTTACTCCTTGATATTAACTATGTCTCTCATATTTTCTAAATTCAACTCACAGAAGCGGTCAAATTAAGTTTTATGTAGCAAATTCTCCTAGGAGGTGGGTAACAGACAGTGAAAAGTTTAATAAAATTTTTATATATCTAAAATTACTATAAAATAACTTCAATGAATTACATAGAACTTATATAGTTATTATGTATCAATTTTGACCTAAAATAAATTTTAATAAAATAAGTAATTATTTAAATAAAAAGTCAGTTTTCAAATAGTAACCCAGTGTTTTTACTATTCATAAAAATTGAAAGTTTTCAGAAAAATACAAAAAATTCACCGTAGGCTAATTTCAATATTCTGAATCCAAAAATGAAGTCCATTTTGAAAGATAAAATTTATAAAATTTCAAAAAGTGGGTATTACTATTCATAATGACTAGTTCATAATAATATTATAATAATATCTCGTTTAGTGAAACTCGGTATTGCGTACTACACACGCTATCGAAGAAGGTCTTGATTGCGTGTAATGCAAGCCAAGTCAGGGCTGCGTGTAGTGAAAGCTCCGTTTAGTGTTGCGTATAACATAATCAAAAAATATTTCATTTATACATTAAACAAAATCTATAATTAATGTTGCGTAGAATAATTTCCATGAAACGAACTTGAAATTGTGTGTAACACGAGCCAAGAATAGTATTGCGTATACTGCAAGCTAATACAATGTTGATTATAGTACAAGATAATCTTTGTGTAGAATACAACGCAGGACATCAAATAAATTAAAAGGCATACTTCTCATAAAATCTTATGGTGTTACATTATCCCTGATATTTTTCACTATCGACCACCACTGATTAGCTTCACCTTCAAAATGGTAAACAGTGAGACTAACCTTTTGATGTTCTGAACACCCCATGTCATCAATTTTTTTTCAGTGCTTTAATCCACCCTTCAGCTAGCACAAGGTCATATGATCCTCTGAATGATGGGGAATGTTGCCTCATAAAATTCTCCACTACTGACATGTTCTTCTGTGGTTGATCTAGATGATCTCGTGCATGGATACCGCCACCATTTATAGCCTTAGTCAATTGTTCCATCACTATAAAAAACTGTTTAGTTCTGATTCCGACCATCTCAGGTTGCTGATTTGGAAGGTTGTCTTCCTCCTGATGTCGTCCCAACATAGCTACCCTATTTCCTCTACAGAAAACCATTAAGAACACAGAAATATCTTAGGTGAAGAAACATGGTAATCTTTAAATGCTATACCACTTCAATCTTATCATAAATTTATTTATAGATATTAATTTAACAATACCCTAACTCCTAAAGTTATCTAAATTGACCTCTGATACTAACTATAAGGACAAAACCTTTAATCATTACATAATCATGAATTAAATGAATAATTCACATTGAGGATATTTTCAGGTATAGAGTTTTAGAGAATTAGGTAATAACTATTACATTACATCCCAAAAGTTATAAAGTAGACACTTCTACTCAGTTCTGATATTTTTCACAAAATAAAAATTCTTGAAAAAAAGAGTCATGTCTAGTTCTATGTTTTAGACAACATGACTTTTCCTTGATCCCATCCTTGACCCTATTCCACTTTATGTCCTATGAAAAACATTTCAAAAACTTGGGATGATCATAAAAAGCTCAGTAAGGGATACATAAAGAAGGAAAACTGTTAGTTTTTTTAAAACAACAAGTAAACCATGAATACTTTATCATAAGTAATAATTTTTACCTTTATGAAGTAGTAAATACTCATCACTGAATAAAAGATCATTGCTTACCCTTTGTATCCAAAATATTACCATAAAACCCATATAAAGAACACATAACATATAAAGGTAATTTGGTAATAAACATACTTAAATGGAATAAACATACGATCGACTTCCACACATATCACTAAATCGAATAGCCATACGGCCGACTTCCATACCCAATGAATTGGAGTTTATAACATAACCAACCATTCTGGTTTATCACAACACCACCCGTCATTTGGTTTATCACATAACCACCTATCAAATGTCCAAGTATCATTATAAAATCATAACACATACAAAAAATATAAAGGAATGAAAACATTTATACATTTCAATCACAATATATCACTTAAATATACTGACATAAAAAATCCATTATTAAAACCATTTTCAATACCAAAATACATAAAATAGTATATGGTATTTATTTTCCTTTTAAAAAAATTATGGCTTGTTAAGGAAGTCAAAGATCAAATAATACTCGCGGGGGCTGAAGGTCGTTGTCACCGCTTACGTTAAAAGAAACATTATATTTTGTCATTTAGTAAAACGATTCGTAGAAAAATATTCCTTTTGAATGAAATGAAAAGTCAAATGTTTTTATACAGAGTATAAAATAAAGTCTTGTATTAAATCAAAATATGATTCAATGAAAGGAGATTGAGACGAAGTCCCTTACCTCGTGTCCGACTTGACCTGTTCGTTATTTAATCTCTTGAATAATAAACTAAAGATAATTTATACTTGATTAAGAACCTTTTTTCTCAAGTTTATCATTCCTTTCAAATCACTTATTACCATTTTATAACATTATGTAATCATTTAAGTTAATAACGGTCGTTTTGTTGATATTTGGTACTTGAGTAAAAAATGAACTTCTTATAATTACAAGTTGTTCACGTGGTCAAATATCCATTATCTTCAGAATGATATTCATGATGTAGATATCATATATATCATATATATCCAATATATTTATGTATTTGTAATAGTACATAACATTTGGAGATAAGAAATGAAATGCCCCGTTCATGGAGATGGTATCCGTACGTATGCATGAACGCTACTTTCATTTCTATTTCTTATTTTAATAGAATTAAAACAAAATGATACATAGGTATATTATAATTCCAGTATAATATCATATATAATATCATTAAATCCATCATTTATACTTCCCACATATGGAATTAATGAGTCATATCACTTTGAGGGGGCGGTAGTCCGCACTTCCTCAAATGAGATTATCGTATTTACCCACTATGGAAACCATAAAGGTATACTATAAATAAAAAATACAGAAGTATAGAAACAATATAAATATAATATATATCATATATAAATATAGTTCCATCATAATGACCACCATGAGAGGCAGTTGGAGATATTTGAACAATTATCATTTCGTGAGGCAGTAGTTCGTTGTCCACAAAAATAGTATGTTCTTTACCCATTAGATGGAGGTTTTTGTAAGTATAGTCCAAATAATTATCATAAAAAAAAACTAGTATATTTAGGATACTTGTGTTGTTATAAAATAAAGGAATAAAAAGAGTTTATGGGGTTGTAGAAGTAAACTAAAACAAAATAAAACAAAAGAATTTAAGAGAAACTGTTACCTTTAATTCGGGTAACTCCCTTTGGTTTGAAATAAAAGGACTTCTTGGAGTGCCTTCTACCTAAGGTAAGTCTTCTAGGTAGAATAGAGGGATCTTGAGAGCTTATTTGGGAAGGGTTTGGGCGATCCAAGGGGTTTGTGATGTGTGAGGAATGGGTTAGAGGTGAGGGCTTTTTATTAGGGGGAGGAGAGGCTCTTTAGGATAGTGTGAAAATATTATTTTATTATATAATGATTTTCGGTTTCTAAAGGTCCAAAACTCATTAAAGTCAAATATACAATGACTCATGGTCGAAATAAAACCATCCAACAATAATTGGACATGTATTGGATATTATTTTAATCTTTATAATCTTATTTATTTAAATCATTTATTAATGAGGTAAACACTGCATCATTATTGTGTCATAAATAATTTTATTTAGTTGATGTCTAAAAATTATAAAAAAATATCATGATGCAGGAAATCTTTTTATCTTTCCCAATAATATTTATAGTCTAAAAGATAACTTATATAACCCTATGTAAAAATTAATTTACAAAAAGATATTTGTTTATGTCATTTTTGTCTTTAATTTAAGTTAATTAAAATAAAGTGTCATTATCACTCTTAAGTGGCTTTATGGGGTCCCAAAATCGACCCAAGGATTCCCATGGTCGGCAATGAATCATCCAATAAGGTTTGGAAAAGTGTTAAGGTAATTTTGTATTATTATGATATTATTTTTACCTTGAATTACCCTATTTACCTTTAACCGTGGTAAATAAAAGTCAAAGTTACTATTCACCAAAAAAATATTTTTATATTATTGAACCAAATTTTACTTACTAATAACAAAAATTTATGTTGTATTTTTGAAATTCAATTCACAGAAATGGTAAAATTTCATTTAAATGAAAAGTTCATCTTTTTAACTACTACTTAGTGTTTTCACTATTCATCAAAAATTGATGTTTTTCAAAAAAATACCAAAAATTAAGCCTAAGATATATTTTATATTCTGAATTAAAAAATTATTTCTATTTTACCAAATTCAAAACATAGATGTTGGATTAATTAATTTAAAATTAATCTTCATTGTCAAAACAAAAGGCGTGTTTTTAAGAAATATTAACTATCAAAAGATTGACACTTGTTTATGTCCAATTTCAAAGTGAAATTAATTACAATGATAAACATTGGATTAAATGGTAAAAATATAATCTAATTACACTTTAAAACCAACTAAAAAGATAATATAACCATATAAATAAATTATAGTAAAAGATAGTTTTCAATTAGAATACAGTATTTTGCACTATTCATTAAAAAATGAATTTTATCAGAAAGTACCAAAAATTTACCCAAAGTAAATTTTGATATCCTGATACTAAATAAGAAATTTATTTGGTCAAATATAAAATATAAAAGTGACCAAAACTAGATTTAAAGAGGGGTTTCCATCAAAATGTGGTAAATCAATCTTTTAAAGTAAATTATGCTTAAAATTAGATTCAATCACATTTTAAGCCTCTAAATTTTATTTGATAAATGTAAAAACATTTAACAAAAATGTATAATAATATTTTAGTTAGTTATATTCATTTCCACCAATACAACGGCTAGGCGTTAACTACCATTTAAAATAATAATATTATATTGTTAGTATGCAACGTAAGATTTCAAAGAAACCCATTATTGCGTATCAGGTATACCATCGAACATAGCAGCCCCTTTAAGGTAAAATTAATATTTAATTCAAAAATATTAGTAAATATGAAAATTTCATATTTCTTTATTTACCTGGGATGTTACACTTAAAAAATACTTTAATAATGGAAGAATAATCTTTATCTCTAGTTGAATTATATTTTTATAATTCCATTACAATCACAGAGAATAAAAAATCACCTTAATCATAATTGTATAGATCTTGTTATCATAAAAAATTAAAATATTATTTTTGAAAACTACATAATTAAAATAGAAAATATGTACTAAATTAAATATAATTTATATATATATATATTAATTATTATTTTATTTATTTTGATGAAATTTAGATAATTTTTTATCTTTAAAATGAAATAAGAATAACTTAATTTGGAGTTCTTTTCCCATTTTATAGTAAAAATTAAAAAGGAAATTTCACTCGTGCTTAGTTTAATGGTAGTTTATATGACAGGTTGACATGGTATGGTGACATAGTTTGTTGAATCTAATGGTAGGTTCCATAATCACTAATGTTTTTTCATGCGTTAGTTTGATATATTCAGGTGTCATGGTCAGTTAACTCCCATTATAGGTTCTCCTATTATTACATTTTCTCAAGTTTAAGGTTGATATGGTCATGTGATTGGGTTAGTTGAATCTCATGGTAGGTCCCACTATCAGTACATTTTGATCATGTGGTAGGTTGATATAGTTCGGTGTCTTGGTCAGTTGAATCCCATAGTAGAATCTAGACTTTTCAAAATTTTCAATTTATAGACATTAAAAAATTATAGATCTATAATAAGTAAAATGATAGATTACAATCTCAAATGAATTATTTTTCCTTGTAACACATCATAAAATTTGTTATTCATGTTATGAAATATAAAAACTATAATTTAATATCATTTTTTGATGATAAATATTATGATATGATCATGATTAATCATACATTACATAATTAAAATTACTAACTTATTTGAAATAAAACAAAAAATAACAATTCTTTGTAATTATGAAAACATATATTGGTTCAAGGATCCACTCAAAAATAAGATTTTATCTCCAATTTATTAATTTATTTATTAAAATAATTGTTTCCTTGTGTTAATTATTTGGGTTTTCATAAACGATCTGATACAGACGTTTTGATCCTCATACATTGTTCATGTTTCAATCATCACCGAAATGTTATTGATGATGTAAATATTACATATATACCTTAAATATATATTTAGTGTGATCTATAAAAGGTGATATAGAGAAATGAATAACACTATTCTTAGAGATAGTGGCTCGTATATACACATTAACATGATTTTAATTTTCTAATGAAAAGAAGTAAATATCTATAATTAATATTATATCATTAAAGAATAATTATTACATCCTTAATATAATATATATAAACTAAATTCTTCATTACAAATATATATGTGAGGTGGTGATGGAAAATGATTTATCTTGCTACATGATGGTGGCAGTCCAGAAGTACGCATGAGCGATACTTTAATATTAAATTTCATAGAAAATGGGAGGAAAAAGGTTTTTGAATCATCATAATAACATCTAATTGAATTTATTTTATAGGATTAATCATTTTATTATGGAGGCAAAATGTTCAAAGAATTTGGATGAATAAATAAAATAGAAAGATCTCAGTTAAGAGCTATACATCTTTATTGAGAAACCTCCTTTAAAATACAATCATAAGCATTCATAGGATGGTATTTTGATAAAACAAACTATGGGTAATGGATATGGAATTTAGGAAAGGGTGTGGGAAGGTATAGTAAATGATAATAGGCTCTTGAAGTATTGAGAAAAGAGGATAGGTGGTGTCTTTTTATAAGTGAGGGGGATGACACAACTGTAATATTTCAAAAGATTAAAATATATTAATATATCAATGAGGTAAAATGGTACCAAAATGATTTATATGTGAATAGGATAAGAGATAGGGTAAAAATTTAATCATCCAATATTATTTTGGAAATTTTATGGGAAAATATCATCTTTATCACTTATTTTAACCCCCATGTAAATCCATTTTTACCATAACCATTGTAAATTTTTTTTCATATTTTTTACTATTTAATATGATGAAAAATGAATGTAGACTCATTAAATAAATTATAAATTATAATTCTTAAAATTTAATATATTTTATAAAATTCAATTTATAGAAGGGTTACAATTTATATATAAAATAAACCCACAAACCTTTTTGACAAATAGTTTTCAAAAAAAAAAGTATTTTAAAGCATGAATGTGTAATTACACAAAAATTATGAAAAATTCCAATTATAGTTACATTTATTGAAATATGTTTAATAAAAATTAAAAAATTATATTTTAAAATAAATTCAAAAAAATATGTTACATTGTAAATACTTGAATTGAAATTATAGTTTTCTATAAAAAGTGTATTTCTTAATATTCATTAAAAATAATATTTTTAGAAAAATCCAAAAAAAATCATGTTATGATAATTTTAATATAATTATTTTTAAAAATATATCCCTTTTATTAAATAATAAAATTTATTTTTTAAAAAATAAAATTTCTTAAAGTCTTGTAAAATAATAATAATATACAAACACAAAATTTTAAAAAAGCTATTTTTATGAAAATTTATTTTTTGAAGCATTAAATGACATTACTGAAAATTTAGTACTTATTTTGGATGAATTAATAAACAAATTATAATTATATAAAACACTCAAATATATCTTTTATAATGTTTTAAATATTATTCACACCACTAATTTAATGGAAAGTTTATAATATTACACTATATTGAAATTCATTTATACTCATGTTATCATGTAAAAAAACTATCAAATATTTGAAGTTTATTTCAAATGAATATATATATATATATATAGAATCTCATGGAGTTAAATTATACCTCCCTTAAAATTAATTTATATTTTAAAATTCAATCACTCTAATAAATGAGAATGCGGATATCTCTAGTGCATCACATCCTTTTGTTCCCATATAGATTTATCAAATTACTGATTCCTATATAAAACATTAACCATGTGAGTAGTCTTTTCTATAACACATTATTTCTATAATCCATGATTTCTAATGGTTATTATTTATATGAAATATCAAAATACAGTAGTACAACCTCTGGGTCCACTACATATGAAGGATAGTGAATGTACTTCCTCAAAGGAGATTCATGGAATGCGTCATGAACATGAGAGATGTTCGGTGGAGCCTTAAATCTATAAGATAAAATCCCAACTCAATCAAGAATATTGAATGGACCAATATACCATGATCTTAGATTTCCCTTTCATCTAAATCTCATAACCATATTTCATTTTGAATTCATAAGAATAACCTCTCACCATTATCAAATTCTATATATTGTTGATGATTTTTAGAAAAATATTTCTATCAACAATGAGCTACATTGATGTGCTGATGAATAGAGCATACCTTCTCTTCCATTTTCATAGTTATAATAGGTCCCAATAGATTTCATTCTATAACATCATCACAAAATTTCAGATTTACTCACTTCATTATATAGTGTTCTTCATAATTATCCATATGTGTTATTGAGTGGAATATATTGTTGTAAGATAACATGATTAGTGGAAAGTGTTGGTCCCAAGAAACTTTGAAATATAGAAAAAGGATCTCATAATATTATCCTTGTATTGAATGGTTATCTCAAACTAAATATAAATATCAAGATGATATGTAGTATTGAAACATAAATACGTATCCAAATATTTATGGAGACTTCTCCATAATAGAATAGTAAACCTCTAATCTTGATTAGATTTAATGAAAAGTTGTACTTCATGATACCATCCCACTTCCTTAATGTATTTTAATCAAAGTTTATCAAGTGAGAAATATTCTTTTATAGCAATGAAGTGTATTTACATTGTAAGGTTATCAACTATGATTCAAATAACATTATGACCTTTATATGTTTTATAGAATTTAATAATAAAATTAATGGTGGTTTTTTCGAATTTCCATTCTAGTTTGGGTAATGGTAGTAACATCACCTTATACATCATTCTCTTATCCTTAACTTGAAGACATATCAAGAACTGAAATACATACTCTACAATGTCTATATTAATTTTGTTTCACCTTAAATACTCTTATATATCTCTATAAATATTTTTACATCTTGGATAAATAGAGAATGACGAGCTATGAGCTTCCCACAATAGCTCCTTCATCATATCCTATATTTATGGGGAACATAATCGATTCCATAAAATTATAATTTTTTCATAGTAAAGTAAGATATCAATATAATTTATCAAATTATTTAGAATATCTACACCATCCTTCTATGGCTCTTTAATCTTCAAATGGATATATAGTTGGAAATTGATTCAAGAAATATATGATTTTCCCCTTCATTCACAATTTAATGCTCTATACTTTGAAAATCAAGAAATATTGGATCTTTTGTGATACTCATCATATATATGTTATCATGTTTCTATCGACTTAGAGTATCATCCTCCTTTTTCACCTTTATAGGGTGCTAATGTATTTAATAGTCATAATGTTTTTTCAACTATAAAAATATTATCTGACTCTTATTCAACTCTTTTTGGATGAATATATAATTTATAACTTTATTATTATTATATCTATCACAAATTTTTGGTAAATATAGTGCCTCCATATCATTAATAAATGAGTTCTATTTCTAACTCCAGGTTATGAGTTAGGTAATTATACTCATTAACCATCAATTGGTGTAAGGAAAATCCTATAACCATATCAATATGAATAAGGAAATATCTCTTCCCCTTACACGATGCACAAATATAAATGGAATTACATTCTCCACTATAGGGTAGTGTGAGTATATTGTCACTAACCAACATTATTTTTAACTCACTGAAATTTTCCTTACATTATTTAGTTCAAAGGAACGTGAGTAACTTATATGTCATCTTGGTGATGGATTTGATAGCTATGGTAAATTATTAAATTTTTTTAGATAATATATGTTGAGTCTAAAAATATAAAAATCATAATCACAATGGATAGTCAAGTATAAAATTTAATAACTACATATTTTGATAGATCCACTAATATTCCAACACTATAAATTACATCAAACAAAAATTAATCTTTATACCATTTCCATATATTTTATCCTTCCATAGGGTCTTTAGTATAATTCTCAAGTGATCTTAATACTCTTCCTCTATATTAGAATGTATAATAATATAATCTATAAAGACTACCACAAATATATAAAGCTATTCTTTAATTAATCTATTCATTAAATCTCTGAAAATATTGGCGAAATCAGTAAAACCAAATGGCGTCACTATAAATTCATATTTCTGAAACCACATATGAATTTTTGTTATGGGTATGTCATCAAATTTCACCCCAATTGATAGTATATTGATCAAAGATCAATAATGGAAAATTATTTAGCTTCTCTTAATTTATAAAGAAATCATTCATACAAGGAAGATGATACATTTTATTAATTTTGATATTTTTGAGTTCCATGTAATAAAAGGAGAGTACCATTAATCCATTATTCTTTTTAACAAATAAAATTGTACACCCCATAGTGATTCACTTGGATGAATTAATTCCCTATAAAGATACACCTAGAGTTTCTTCTTCAATTCTAGTATATCAATTAGGGTTATTATATATAGATACATTAACATAGATTTATCATATGGTATGAGTTATATTGAAAATATATATTCACAATTCATTGTAAGGCTAGGAAACTCTTTCATAAAGATATACAAAAACCCCATACAATAGAAATATCATAAATGTTATGTTTTTACCCAATCATATAAAATAAATCCTATTTAAAATATGAATCAAAACCCATTAAATGGATGGAATTTCAATAGGATGTTATAATTTATCCACCCAATGATATATGATTATAGCTTATATTGGAATATCAATGGTGACTTCCCATCCATGGAAATTGATATGGGATTTATTTAAATAATTTCCATAAATTTTAAAAATAAAATAAAATTCAACTAGAGGTAGATTAATGAGATTTTCATGAGATAAATTTAGAAAAATTTAATCTAAGAATAAAAATTGACATTAAATATGATCATTGTATCATTAAAAGTTTTGACTGCTAATTAAATATCTAGTCATTTTGGTGTTAATGTGATACCCTTATAAAATATTTCAAACATAAAAGAGTTGGAAGATATATAATTAAATAATACATTAGTAGTTCTACAGGGAATGACAATTTTACATTTTTCCACTTCATTGTCATACTATACATTGGAAATAGTTATTTAATGAGATTTATCTTTCACTATAGTTTTAAGAAGTTTTTAACATCTATCATCATTGTTTACCCCTATATTTTACAAATAGTTATCATAACACCCATACTCCTTGAATTTTAAAAATAGAGAGTGGGTGGTGCAATCAATAAAGCCTTTTATCAATTCACATCAATTAGTTAACTTTTTCTCATCACATAAACATTTTATGTACCAAAGACCATAATTTACACATTTAAAGAATTTACTATTCCCATTCTAAAAATTCTCTCCCCGTTTCTTTCCAAACATCTAAAATTATGTAAGTCTCATGTTCTCACCTCTATGGATTTTTTTTATAACTTATTTTTAATTCAATATTTCCTTTCTAATCAAAATGTTGACATTGATGGGTATATAAAATATCCATTTATACCATGATATAAAATTAAATTATTTTTTCATTAATGATGAAGTATCTTATGGATAACTTGATTTATTTACATTGTTTTTATGACACTAAATAATAAATACATCATACATTAAAATTGGATAATAATACCATAAGTGTAACTCAAAAGTCTTGTAAAATTTTATTAATTTGTAATAATGGATTCATCATTCTTCTACATAAGATTATGGAAGTCCTTATAAATTACCACATAAAAAATATGAGTTAATAAATTACTAAAAAATAACCTTCTATACTCATCCCACTCCATAGAGTAAATTTATTCTTATTGCATTGTGTTCTTGAAAATATTCAATAATTGATCTTCTTCACCATCAAAATGATAAACATCCAAAATAAATTCATCATAATATAATCACTATAGAATGAATAAAATATTTTCAGTGGTACTAATACATTTATCATTAATTATTGGATCACCAGACCCACTAAAAGATGGCATATTTTTCCTCATGAAGGACTAAATAAAATATTGTTCCCTATATGACTTGTATAGATGCTCATCATGATTAATTTCATGATAATGTTATATAAGAATATAAACATTAATTTTTTACTCTATCTCCCATTACATTTATTTTCTCAAGAGGAAAATCATTATATTTCCCATCACATTCTACACTAACACAGTTCCATCATTTTACATACATTGATTAAAACCAAATAACATAGCATGAAAAGTAATAATAATACTGAATTCCATATAATCACTGTAGATTATTCATAGGACAAAAAAATCATAGAAATTTAATTTCAATATTTGACTCCTTTGGCTTAACCATGTTCATAACTAGCCATCATCTAATCAAATCCTTCATATCATATCATAAATAAAATAGGAACCAATCTATGAATATATTTTTTATGCTTATTTCAAGGTGTCTAGTCTCAGGCCCAGTAATCATGTCCCAATGAGTATTGTTATAATACTCAATCTACCCTATTTAGAGTTGTTACCCCTAAATGTATATGTTCCATAACCAAAACCAATTTCTAGTGTCAGGACATGAAGGTATTTTATAAATATTATTACTCTTCCTTCTCTACAATAAATTAGGATATTCACCTATACATAGGATTATACTAATGATTATAAAAAATGTTTCCTTATACTAGTTTCAAACAATTAATAAAAATTTCTTGATAGGTAAATAAGTGTACCAAACATTTCATATAAAAATATTATATCTTATTTGATATATATTAATTATATATCATTGTGATCCCTTCTATAACCATAAGGGTTTATTGTATATGGAAACATGGATACATAAGAAAATTATTCCTAAAAAATATACATCATTTCCCACTAAATTTATCACAATCAACACCCATCTTAAACATGTCATACTTAAAACCTTTATTAATATCTCACAGAAAAAGATACATAATAAATGGTGAGCTCATATGCACGGTAAGGCTAAACAAGGAAGATATCAATGATCATTTAAGCATAACCTAACAATATAGGTATGATAAAATTAGAATAAAAATTTAAAATAATAACCAATAATTCATATATAATGATCACGTGTTAAAGAATAACACTTGGCAATTTATAAGACATGAATCATAAAGGAATAAATAAACATGATCCATTAGAGCCTAATATTATCTTAAGATCATGTCATAAAATAGTGGCCTAATTTATTGAAAAATAATAATCATAGAAATAATTTTTCAGGGATACCTACCAAGAAATTCATCAAATGTTAGTATTTGGAAAAACCAACCATGTATCTTCTTCGGGATTAATATTACCTCCAATGATCTCTCTTTTGGGATTGGTAGAACCTCTCATTTACCTTATTCAGGGCTTGGCAAAAGCACTCATGTACCCATTGAGATCATAAAAGTTTTATCATTTTAAAATTAGTTAGGGTTATATAACATAAACACCGATTACATAACCATAGACAATTTATATTTTTAATACATAATACCCTAGTATAATAGGTAAATACTGTATCTTGAAAATATTTCTAAATATTCTATTTTAAGCGAATTTATTCAAGAAATTATTTCAAATATAAAATTTATAATTTTAAATATTACAAAATAAACTTCATTTTTTTTATTGTATCAAAATTATCTTAGTATTAATTTTTTAACCATTTTATAAAAAGGGCGTTTTTTAGTCTGAAATTATTGTTTTCAAAAAAATTATAATTAATATAACATTGCTATTATATAATATTTACCTATATGTTTATAAAAAAATTAGGTAAGAAATAATGAAATTTAAGAATAAAATTATACATTTTATAATATTATATGAACATATTAAAAATGTTGAAAACATTTTTATAACTAATTTATATGTGAAATTAATATAAAAAGAATATATTTTTTATTTTCATTGAATATAATATTTTCAAAAGAGGTTTAATTTTGTATTCCATTTAAGGCCTCATATATTTTATTTATTCCATAAAAATAAAATTTATATAACTAAATTCACTATCCATGATAATATTATCTTATAAATTATAACCATAGATTATTGAAAATTTAAGGGTTAATAAGAAAAATACCCTCCCCTTCACTTATACAAGGGTAAAATCATCACCACTTTAAGAAAATCATATCATTATAATTTCTCCATGAAACTCTAAAATTTTATCCTTATTGAAACATGTACCACTTTCAAAACCTTATGGTCACCATTACTTATCAAAAGGCCATTATTTTAAAGGATACTTCCAAGAAAAATTCATGTCCCGCATGTGAGTATTATAAACTACTTAGCTTTTAATTATTAATTATATTATTTTAATTTTATTATATAAAAACTAATATAATGATATTATTATATTTTTTATAATTTAATGTCAATATATTAAGGTTATTACAATTATTTATCCACATACACCTTCCATAATGAAAAAAACATTGTTTTTGTGTTGTGTGGACTACTGCCTCCATGCCATAACATGTTTCTTTTTCTCCATCACCACTTTATATTTTGTGATATAAGGAAGCTATTAAATAATGAATATGAAATTTATTATATCATTATGTTTCTGGTTGGATAAATTTGAAAACCAACTAATCATATTATAAAAACACGATCATCAATAATTTAATCATTTAGAACAAGTTTACAAAGAGGATAATATTTTATTCAAAATATGTAGTGTTTTATTATCAAATTAATATTTTTATAAATAATTATAATATGATACATATCATTAATAAAAACTAAATTATTTCATTATGCTTTTGGAAAAATTATATTACCACAAACCACCCATTAATCATTCATTAGATTTTGGTATATTCATATTTTGGTTGGTTTAACCACCTACAAGAATAGTACATTGGATTTATTACACGAATGAAATTGGGAAAAAAATTAGTAGTATAACATGATAAAAATGGGTAAATAAGTTTTTTTTGAATATATTATAGTAATACCTAATTCATCAATTAAAGAAAAACCCTCAATTCCTCAAAAATAATCAAAACATGGTTATTATCAACATCATCTTAAATGATTAGGTAAAAAACTAAAAAAATGTAATTTTAAAGATATTAAATTATTTTAAATAATCCATAAGGGAAATTTAATAACCTGTTAATAATGAAATTTTAACGAATAATGAATAAAATTCCTGATATTATGAACGTTGTACAAACATTCAAAACTATAAACACCTAATATGGAAATTTAGAAGAATTACTATAAATAATGACCTTTTATCAAGTTTAAGAATGAATATGGATATGATTAATATTATTAATTAATTTATTATGATACCTATAGTTATGATACAAAATTTCAATGGAAATTTGATGATGTCTGGAAAAGATGTTTGTGTTTTCCATCTTAAATTGCACAGTTTTTGACATGTTTTGTTATGTACAACAAATTTCCACTATATGATGTATATAAAACCTATTTGAGATGTTATATCATGAAATTAAATTATTTGGGGGTATTTTAGTATCTTATTTAATTCCATATTTTATATGTGGTTATGATTTAATTTCTACCATGTATGATCCACACCATTCTGGATATTCTTCATACTCTATTTAAGTATTATTTTACATTTGTTTTGATCATATATTTTTTGGATTTTATCTTAGGGTTGTTTCAGGTGAATTTTGAGAAATTTAGAATCCCATAGGGCTGTGCATAGTTGGTTAATGGTTAGGGAAACCCATGCAGTTTTCCCTAGGAAACCATGCACCCCTTTTTCTAGCTATAGGAGATGGCACACAGTTTTTCAAAACCATACAACATTCCTCCCCAAACTGTATACCCTCAAATAGAGAGGGTTTTCATATTTTTTACATAGTTTGTCAAACCTTATCCCCACCTTAGAGAAATTGTACACCCCCTATGTTAGGGAACATGGTTAAGGTGAACGGTTGGCAAACAGTGTGCCCTTACCATGAAAATGTGCACAAGGGATTTTGAACCACTGAAAATTTGACTAAAAATTCATGGACACCACGTTTTTATTTCCATTCACCCCTACTCAACCCAATAGAATTTCCTTTGATTCTAGAGGCTCTTGGGAGGATTACAGGCCACCTCAAACCCCTTTCTTAGTAAACCAATGTTCTTATTAAATAATTATCTCATTGTTGTTAATTTTTTTCTTCCTTATTTGGTTTAATAACTCTATGTATATTTTTCCAATAGAGAGGGTTGATTTTTCCTACATTAGAAATTTTTTAGGTCTCTGTTTTGATGTATTTGTTTCATTAGATCTTGGTCCTGGGTATTGATCCTAGATCTTCTGCGCTGTTGTGATTTTGATTATTCTGTATGAAATTGAGGGTTATGATATGGAAAGAATCCACCAACAATATTGAGGTAGATGGTTTAATTTTGAATTCCCATTATTTTAGTTATAATTGGGTGTATGTGTTTTATAAAAGAAATTAACACATTGGTTAATTGGATTTTAAATTGATTTAATTAATTGAATCCCTTGAGATTGTGAAACCATTCATGGATCCTGTTGGACCCATTTATTATTTTGAATCTAGACTTATTAGAAACCCATGGGTTGTGCCAATATAATTAAAATTATAAATTATGAATTATGAATGGTTGATAAATGAAATTTTGAATATGTTTAATAAATGAAATTATGAAATTGGTTGAATAAAGAATTATTTAAATGGTTGGTAAATGGGTTATGAATGTGGAACCATGTGATATGATATTAGTGACTGAGTTTTGGGACAATTAATATTACTTTAAATAACCACGGGGTTTCAAAATAATTCTTTGAGACCCTAAGATATATATTTATTACATGTGATCACTGAGTTTTTGGATACGGAGTACTACTCCGAACACCCATTGAATGCTAGATGTTTCTCTATGCCCCTATTTTCTAAATGTGAAATTATATTTTAAATTATTATAAAATAAAATGATAAAATGAAATTTTATATCCATTTGGAGGATTCTTCAGAATCTAGAATGGGAAAAAAAGAGGTATTACTAGTTTTGGTGTCACTGTGAACTCTAGGACCAATGTGGTTAATTAATGAATAATTTAATGTGAAAAATATTTAGATTATAATTTTTAATTTATTATTATTACAACACTATATAATTTTATAGGATTCATATTTAGTTAAATGTTTTTGGTGGGATCTTAATGGGTTATACTCACACTCGACTTAGGCTACCCGATCAGTACCCAAATAGACATCATGTTTGTAGGACCAGATAAATGTTATAACCCTATATAGATGGTTGAGTTGGGATTCAATATGAAGCATGGATGAGGGAATTAGATATTATAGAAGGGCCTTACTGGGATTTTTTAGTGTACAATTATTTTGGTTTTCCATTTAATACTTAACACTTATTTAGAATGACATATTTATTGATTTTATTTATTGATCACGTAGTGATTCAATATTCATTTACACCCTTACATCATTGTATTAATTTAGTTTTTTATTAAAAATTCCATTTACAATAAAAAATTAAACATAATTTTTTATCCAATAATTTAATTTTTGTCACTTATAAAAAGGGTATTTTACTTGTTTTGATGATTTCATTACAGATAGAGGTGATTTGGAGATCCCATAATGGAATTCAGGAAAAACATTCCAAATCTGCACAAGAACCCAATCACACATGTGGAATTAAATATTTACTATGGATGATACATGAATTAAATTAGTATGAAAATGGATAGATGAATGAAGGATACATTTCCCTTTAAGACCATGGCACCCAAATTTTCAATTTAGAGAACCAAAAGTGGACCACAATGTGAATAAATTCAAGGCGAGACAGATTGGACCACACTTCTATGATTGGGCCATAACTCGAGAATCATAACTCAACATTAGATGATTCTATATCCATTTGATAGATAAATAACATTTCCACCTCTACACCCAATTTTAAGACATTTAAGCATGTTTTCATTAATAAATCATCCAGATAGATAAGGTGGAAACATTCTACCATAAATAGTCACCTATTCCAATAGATACATGACTTATTTTTGTGGAATCATTGATGTATTTGTCCAAAAAACCACAAAGGACCCTCATAATTCAATGTTAATCAACCATAGGGTATGATTGGAGGTCTTATTATGATCTTATTTATATATATATGTCTTCCTACCCTTCCATGGAGTTCTAAACTCTTTGTGATGACCCATGGTGGAACATAATGAAAATTCCAAGTTTCATGTTTTTATTATTTTTAATGATCATTTAAAATTTTAGTTTATGTGTGATTTTTATTCATCACATCTTCTTATTTAATCTATTTATGTATTGGTATGTAATTATTGAACTCAAATGATCATGTTTGGGGGTACCCTTTCTTGTGATATTTCACACACCGTTCACTATTTCTTCTTCCCCCATTTAATTATGGTGTTTGTGTGGTTTATATTGTTAAATTGAAATATAATAAACACTTTTAAGGAAATTTTCATATATTTCATGTAATAAAAATGAAATAATAGAAATACATGGATGAAATGTCAATTTATTCGTATGTTTCCTTAGTGAGCATTGCTTGGGGAGTTAGACACAAATCACCCTATCATCGGCGATATATACTAAATTGTTTTGTGTTTAAGATAGAAACCTAGGAGGTATCCCAGTATAAACTCAATAAAATTATGGCTCTAAGTGTATCAAACTAGGGATTAATATATCTAAACCATAGCTGTTTATGCAATAAATGAAGAGCATCATGAGAATTCCTAGGGTTGATCATTCTTAATCAAATATTTTAATTTTTTATTTCTTATATTGCTTGATTTTATATGTTTCATCTTAAATAGAGAAAGAATTAATTTTATTCAATACCATTCCCAATTTTCATAAACAAAAAAATTTCTTTTATTTATTGATCTATGGATCTATTGATAGATGAGATAGGGTTCCTGTTATACTTTAAAATTTTTAGTAATACTAAACATATAATTTGATGTGCTCGACAACATGATCAAATTTTGGAACCTTTTTAAGGATAAAAGATCATTTTAACATTTATTTAATTATTTCATTTTTTTATTTCTTACTCATTCCAATATTCCCCCTTCGCTTTTATTTTTTTATTTTTTGTTTCTTCTTTCACTCTCTCTTATTCTTCTTCTTCTTATTCTTATCTCTCTCTATAATTATATAATGTAGAATAATATTTTATTTTATCATTTAAATTTTTAGAAGTTCTTTACATATTATTTATGTTTACATTAAAAATAATAAAAAATAAATAGAAACTGGGAATCATTGTTTCATGAAAAGATTTGGAAAAGAAATATTCCTTGAATTTGACCAAGAAATTAAAAAGTACCTTTACTCACAAATTAGGACATTTAGAGTTCGACAATAAAGTAACACTAAGGAAAAATTTGCGAAACCTGAAGAGTGTATAATAAAATAAAATAGTGAACAAAACCAAACCCCAAAAAACATGGATGAAAATAAACAGACCTTAAAAGAATTGACCACCCTAGATATGGAGTACCAACCTGCATACGTCCAATACCCCGAGGAAGTATCCATCTTTGAGATGATATCAGGACTTATTCACTATATTACTAAATTCTATGTTCTTCCTGGAGAGATACCTCACAAAAAGCTCAAGGAATTTAACATAGATTGATCCACCATGAAACCCCAAAAGTATTACTAAGGACTTTATTAAGTTTAGGGCCTTCCATTTGACCCTTGATGGTGTAACCAAAGACTAGATATGCTATCTTCCTACCAAAACTAGAGGATAAAATTACCTAATTTTCTTTCTAGATATTTTCATCCCTTCCATATGAACTACATCAATTAGAAATAAAATATGTGTAATTAGACAATCACAATGAGAGAACCATAATCAATATTGGGAAGGATTCAAAAGACATTGTTCAAGTTTCCCCCATCCCTAAATTAGGGAACAATTTGTAACTCAATAATTATATTATGTATCCCCCCCATGGATAATTGTATTATATATGTTGTATTTTGTGTTAAACAAGTTGATAAAACTGCTACCATCGCTTGTGAATTAATATAAAAAATGGCTCAAAATGCACAAAAATTTGGTAACACAATAAATTTCACCCACTCGAGGTGTTAATGAGGAAACTCATTCATCCATATAACAAAATATAGATAAAAAACTTGATGAGATTCATACTATTCCAATGAAATTAGACCAAAAACAAGGAAATTCACACTCTCCTCCCATTCTATCACATTGTGGCATTTATTCTAATAACACTCATTCTTATGTCCAATGCCCAGAATATCAGGCTTCATCTGAGTCTTTTTTGGTTGTTTTCTCTGGGCGCCCATTCTAATAAGAACCTCAATTCAAGAAAGAACCATTAAATATTAATCCAAACCTCAATTGGTAAGGATAACTATAGTAATGACAATGAGGGAACTTGAGCTACCCTAAATAGAACTGGTATCAATAAGGCCAAGGTATGAAAACTTCTTATCCTTAAACATCTTGAAACAATCACGCTTCTCCAAAATATAAACCAAGCCTCAAGGATATGTTGAATAAATTGGAATCCCATAACCCCCAATTCCAACTGACCACAAAATCATCTATTCATGACCTACATACTTATATGTGATAATTGGAAAACACCATCAGTGAGATAAAGATGCAATGTTATAGACAATTACCATCTCAACTAGTTACTAATTAAAAAGGAAAGGGTAATTTTTGTGAAATCACACCTCATAGTGGTAAATAATTTTCAATTCCCAGTAATTATACACAATAGGTAAGTCCCCTACTTGAAAACTATCTTCCTTTATACACAAATGCTTCTAATGAAAAAAAGAGTAAATAAATTATTATTGAGGACTTCACTGAATATTCCATTCCTCTTATTTTCCCTTAAAAAGTCTCTAAATCTACAGAAAATTTAGATAATGATATTGATAAATAAATAATAGATATATTTAAAAAGGTGCAAGTTAATATTCATTTATTGGATTCAATTAAACAAATAACTCACTACACCAAATTTCATAAAGATCTTTGCACCAATAGACTTCAAATGAAGGGTAATGATAGATTCAACCTTGAAATGAATGTCTCAAATTTGATAAAATTATAAATTCAAACCAAATGAAATGATCTAAGAACATTTTAGATACCGTTCACCATAGGGGAGACAATCTTTTCTTATGCAATGAAAAATTGGGGTGGTTAATTTAATATAGTACCCCATTATGTGTACACCCCTGCTGGTTGGAGAGCTTCAACCAAAGATAATTTTCATGATACTTTACAACTATAGAACAACACACCCATCAGGAGTGAACAAGGACATCTTGTTAGAGTGAAAATATCATCTCCCATATTCTTAACATAGATTATACCTAAACCCAAGGATATTATCCTCTCATTATTGGATTTCCATTCCTTAAAATAGTAAATATGATCATTAATGTTCACAATGGTACACCATCCATGGATTTTGTTGTATAAAAGGTAAGTATTAATATCCTTGATTCATTGAAACACCCCATTTAAGAGCACTCCACTCTTTCTGTATATTCCATAGAAGTTCTCTCTAACAACACACACACACATGAAATTATCTCCTCAAACCATACTATGATTGTTTTCGTATTCATCACTCTTGGATGATTTGAGTTTTTATTCATGTTTTTAGTGTTGTGAGGGTTTAGAAAAGTGTAAAATATGTGATTTTAATTAATGAGTTTGTTCATTATGAGTACCCATGACTGTCGATTATTATGAAAATATTATTTCCATAGATTATCTCTATATAGAGAATATAAATGAGTAGATAGATAGTTTCATGGACCTCACACCCCATAAATTTCCTACCTTAATGAAAAAACAACCTATTTTGAAATTAAAATCACTTTCACATACTTTAAAATATTCCTACCTTGAGGGTATTAACCAAATTCCCAACATTATTTCCAATAACCTATCTCTATGGAATGAATCCAAACTACTTGAAATTTTGAGAGAGTGTTAAAAGGAGATAGTATGGACATTTTTAGATATTGTATAGATAATAAATGTATTTGTATACACCATATAATCTTATATGATAATAATAAACCCATATAGTGTAATCAAATCCAGTTAAATGCCACTCTCCTTGAATTGGTAAAATTGTAATTTAGTCAATTACTTGTTGATGGGATAATTTATCCAATATATAATAGTAAATTGGTTAATTAATTGAAAAATGTGCCTAAAAATTGGAATAAAGGTTATGTAAAATGAACATAATTAATTGGTTCAATCATGTGTAGAAAACAGTTGGCGGGTCTGTATTGACTACCATCGAATAAATCATGCCATGTGAAAGGACCACTTTCCTCTACCTTCCATTGACCAATGTAATAAATACTAGACATTAAGTCCCATTATTTCTTCCATGAAGGCTATTTGGGTTATTTTCAAATCCATATAGCCCATGAGTATCAATAAAATAAAACATTTACCAGTCTATTTGGAACATTTTCATATAGAAGGATGCCTTTTGGTCTATGTAATGCTCCTGATACTTTTCAATGATATATGTTTAGTATTTTTTTAAGTACCTTGATAATTTTATTGATGTTTTTATTGATGATTTAATGGTTTAGCTCTCTTCCTTTATTGACTTTTTGGAACACCTGGGTTCTTCCAGCCACCGTTGCAATGAAAAAGATCTCATATTAAATTATGAGAAATTACATTTTATTGTTGAGTAAGGGATAATTCATGGGAATGTTATTTCCAATGAGGTAATTCAAGTGGATAAATCAAAACATTAATTAATTTCTTCTTTTCTATATCCAAAATGTGTTTATGAGGTGTGATCATTCTTAGGACATGCTGATTTTTAGTGCTTATTCATTAAATACTTTAGTAGGATCCCACTTCCGTTGTCCCAGTTATTACATAAAGATTGTGATATTTTGTCTTATTAAAATTGTGATTATTATTTAAATTCAATATAAATAATTCTATAATCACCTACCATCATCTAACTAGTTATGTGGGATCTCCCCTTAAAACATATGTGTGATGCCTCAAACTTTTCTTTTGGGGAAGTTTTATCACAAAGGGTGATGAGGGCTTCTCATGTCATTACATATGCCTCACGTACCCTTGGCCCTTCTAACGAAAAAACCCAACCACAAAAAAGAACATATTTCTATTGTGTATTCCTTGTAAAAATTCCATTCATATCTTATTGGGTTAAAAATCATTGTCTTTTCCGATCATGTTGCACTTCATTTTCTCCTACTGTAACCTAAAGCTACACCTCAACTCATTTGGTGGATTTTGATCCTATAAGAGCTAAATAATGATATTAGAGATTAGTGGTGAGTGAAAAATGTGTTTGGTGATGACATTAGTCAGATTTCACCACAATTGGACCACTATGTTGACTCATACCTCCCCATTGGAGAATTATTCCCTCATGAGAACCTATGTGATGTTGTGAACCTTACTCCTTAGTATGAATACCTTGTGTGTATTCTAGTAACATATTAGGTCCCCAATAGTTTCATTACTTCACTGTCCAAGATACTTATTCATGATTAATTATGGTGCAAATTGGATAACCCATACTTGTAGAGAATATTTAGTGAACACGTTATTAATCAGTGTATCCTTGAACATGAGTTAACCTCAATTTTGATCTTTTCCCACACTTTGTTTTGTGGGGGACACATTTTCTCTCAACGTATAAATTAAATGGACCTTAACTTAGGATATTATTTTCCAAAATTTTATAGATATTACCATTAGTTTTGTTAGTCATGCACAAAATGTCAATTTACCAAGAATATATCTGTTGGGATCCTCATGTGTTAATCATGTTTTAATGATGACAAATATTATTAATGTTAATTAATCTCGATCTTCATTGCAAATCTTACTAATGCTCTTCAATCTCAATAATAACTACTCATCGTGTTTTAATGATAACAAATCTTACGGATGTTAATTACTCTCTTTATTATTTACAAGTCTCATGCATGATCAAAAATATCACATATATTATCAAGCCGTTATGTTTATGATTCAAGTTCTCTTACTCTCTAATGATTAAACTTAATCCATATTCTTCATATTACTGTCTAAGTCCAAATACAGATATTTGTCTAAGTATGGACTCACCGTGAAGGACTCACCATGACCCAGACACCGTCAAGGACTCACCGTGACCCAGACACCGTGAAGGACTCACTATGACCCAGACACCGTGAAGGACAAACCGTGATCCAGACACCGTGACATGGACATACCGTGAAGCTCATACCATGAAGCTCATACCGTGAAGCTCATACCGTGAAGCTCATACCGTGAAGCTCATACTGTGAACCTCATATCGTGAAGAAGACACCGTTTACTTAATCAATGTGACACCGTTTCTTAATCTTTTTTCAATATTATTTAAATAATACTAACTGTCATATTTGATGTTTTTAATGCAATTAATGTTATTTAATGATAGTTGTCAGCATGTCAGGAAACCGTATATCGTACCTATGAAAAGGGAATCATTCCTATTGCTAGAACTCGTGGAATTTAAGGAAGATTAAGATGCAGTACATGATATAGAACAGAAGTGAGGTGTGAAAGTGTGAATATACAACAAGAAGAACTTACATACACCCAAGAGCACTGTGCTGAACAAGAAGAACAATCCTGAGCAAGAAAGAGATTTCCATACTTTCAAAGAATTCTCATGAATACAATCCAACACCACTGAAGAACACACGACGAATCAAGAGATTTTTTTTCATTCCTGTAGAAGACAAGATGACTACGACACTCTGTTTTTCAACAGAAAAACCAGAGAATGACTTAGAAGAATTCCTGCTGAATCCAACGAGTCCAGAGCTACATTGATAATCACTAGAGATTTCTAAACTCTTATATGATCTCTCTAAGTTATTTATTTATTAACTTTCAAGCAGTGTGGTGTAATTTGTATTTCTTATACACACACTATCTCCTGCGCAGAACTAGAGGATATCAAAATCCTCACTCCAAATCTCTTATCTCTTGTTTACCCACATCAACTGTGGAAGAGGTCCTTGTGTGACCTGGTCTTTGTTTTGTTTCCCACAAAGAAGAGTGGTAGAGGTCCCTGCGTGGCCTAGACAGTTTTGTAATATGTTGTTAACCCCGATCCAGGGTGTGGATCAAATTTTATATAAATTTGAGAGGACTAAGTCTCGGCTTGAGACTGAACCTCTTGTTATATCTGTTGTTCACCTCTTGTTTAAGTTCAAAGTTTACTACATATATCTTATTTATTCCCCTGCTGTTACTTTGAAATACAAAAATATTTTAAATCTACTTTGATAGTTAAATTAGCAAGTGTTTACACTTATTGAAAATCAGTAGGTTAGTTTCAAAAGTTAGTTTAATCTTGTGGTTAAATTAACTAAGACCTAATAAATCTTTTAGAAGCTAAGTGAACATTTATAATCTGTATAAATTCACTATAGTTTAAATTGTTTTATAAATTAGGAGATTTTAAATAGACAATATTTTAACAGAAATTTTAATTAGAACTCAATTCACCCCCCCTCTTGAGTATCCACTCCGACCAACATTTGGTATCAGAGGATTTGTTTTGGTTTAAGGATTTTTTTTGAAATACTCTATTTCTCAACTGTGATTTTAGTTGCATCTTTAAAGATCTTAAATTTCTTTTAGTTCTAAATTTTATCTCTTTAAATTATCTTTATTAAATCTAGTTATGGATAATAGACTAGAGGGTTCTGCTACTAACATGCCACCTTTCTTCAATGGTACAAACTATGCTCAGTGGAAACTTAAAATGAAAATTAATTTAGAAAGCATGGGTTTTGATATCTGGACTTCTATAGAATCTCAATATAAAATTCCAAAAACTGAAATAATAACTTGGGATGAACCTACAGACTACCTACAATAATAATTTTAAAGCTATGAATTCCCTGTACTGTGCTCTAGGAGATGAAGAGTTTAATATAATTTCTTCTTGCAAAATTGCTTTTGAAATTTGGGATACTTTGGGTGTTTCTCATGAAAGAAAAACCAATATTAAAGAAATGTGATTGAATACATATACTATTAAATATGATAATTTTAAAATGAAGACTAATTAACCTATTTCTCATATGTATCTCAGGTTTAATGAGATAGTCAATACAATGAATTCACTCGGAAAGGCTGTTCCAGCAAAGGAACAAATTATGAGAATCTTGAGATTTTACCAGACCGATGGAGAGGCACATCTGTTTCAATCAGAGAGTCATGTGACATTGCTGCTCTGCCTGTCAAAGAACTCATTGGTAAGCTCATGATGTATGAGGAATAACTCAAGGTGAATAAAGAGGAAGATGATAATCCTAAGAGAAAATATGTGGCTTTCAAGACTACTGCTTCAAAGAGTAAGGACAAAGATAAAGCTCAAATACAAACTGACAGTTCAACCAGCGAAAATTCAGACTTTGATAGTGATGCTGAAATGGCTCAAATAGCCAGAAGGTTTAAGAAATTTTATAGGAAGAAGAAATTTTTCAGAAAATCTTACTACAAAGGAAAGTATGACAACAAGGGACATTGGAAGAAGGACTGGAAAAAGCCAGATAAAAGTGATGAAGTTGTTTTCTATGAATGCAAAAGAAAAGGACATATAAAAGCAGATTGTCCAAAGCTGAAATACAAGAAGAAGTATGAGTACAAGGATAGTAAGTACAAAAATGCTATGAAGGCTACCTGGAGTGCTTTTAAAGACAACACAAGTGAATATGAAATGTCTGATTCTGAAATAAAACATGCCAACATGTGTTTCATGACAAACACATCTGAGGTAACCTTAGATAATCCTGTTTTAAATTCTTACTATTCTGGAAATGATGGAGAATATGATTCTGATTCTGAAAACATGACTAGTGAGGAATTATTTGAATATTGTAATATACTGGAAGAGACATGGAATGAACTTAAGGATAAATACAAATCATTAAAGAAAAAACATGTTCTCACTACTACTGTTAAAACTGAACTTACTATTGAAAAAGAGAAAAATGATCAACTATTAAAGGATAACACTAAACTGAAAATGTCAAATGAGCAACTTAGGAAGGATTTAGAAAAGTTCACAAATGGAAAAGATACTCTTACTCAAATTCTAGGTAAGCAGGTTGCACCAAAATACACTACTGGAATAGGCTACAAACCTGGACATAGACAGATTACCAAGAATAGATTTATTCCTAAATCTGGATAGAATACTGGTAGTTCTAGTTCTGGAAATTTATATGCTTCAACTAGTTATTCACTTAGTTATAAATCTAATAGAGTTTATCTTTCAAAATCTTTTGATTCTATAAATTATATGAGACCCATAAGACAAATGTGGGTACCGAAACCTTTGATTGCTAACCTATTTGGACCCAAGAAGATTTGGGTACCAAAATCATTTCCTATTTAAATTTGTATTGTAGGAAACCTACTCGAAGAGTTCCCACAAGAAGAAATGGTATCTGGACAGTGGATGTTCACGACATATGTCTGGGGATTACTCGTGTTTCAAAAGTTTAATAAAGGTTTATGGAGGTCATGTCACCTTTGGTGATAATTCTAAAGGAAAGATCATCGTCCTAGGTCAAATTGGTAACACTGATTCAGTTTTAATTACTAAAGTTTTATTTGTTGATGGACTTAAATATATTTTATTAAGTATTTCTCAATTATGTGATAATGGTTTTAATGTCAAATTTTAAAATGATTCTTGTAATGTTTTTAATTCTAAAAACGTTTTAGTCTTTTATGCTCTAAGAAATGAAAATGTTTATGCTGTTGATTTAAATTCCTTAGCTAAGCAAAATGTTACCTGTTTAAATGATTTTCATAAAGAGTCCTGGTTATGGCATAGAAGATTAGGACACTAAAATTTACACTCACTTAGAAAACTAACTAGGAAGAACTTAGTTAGAGACCTACCAAAACTTGAATTCCCAGCAGACAAAGTTTGTAATCCCTGTCAAAAGGGAAAGAAACATAAGGTTTCTTTTAAATCAAAGAAAGAAGTTTCAACTTCTCAACCTCTCGAGTTCGTTCACATGGATTTTTTTGGACCATCTAGAGTTTCTAGCTTAAATGGAAAGAACTATGTCTATGTCCTAGTAGATTACTTTTCTAGATATACTTGGGTATACTTCTTATCTTATAAAAGTGAATCTTGTTCTTACTTTGTTAAATACTCCAAATCTGTAGAACATCTTAGTAGATTTAAGATTAAAACCCTAAGAAGTGATCATGGCCATGCGTTTGAGAATCATGAGTTTGAATCCTACTGCTCACACAATGGCTATAGTCACAATTTCTCTGCCCCTAGGACACCTCAGCAAAATGGTGTAGTAGAAAGGAGGAATATAACCCTACAAGAAATTTCTAGAACTATGCTTAATGAATATGACCTGCCTATTTATTTTTGGGATGAAGCTATCAATACAGCTTGTTATATTATTAATAGAGTCTTAATTAGACTTGTTCTTAAGAAAACCGCATATGAGTTGTGCAACAATAGAAAACCTAAAGTTAGTTACTTTAGAGTCTTTGGCTGCAAAGTATTTGTTCTAAATACAAAAGATAATCTTGATAAGTTTGCTTCTAAGAGTGATGTAGGAATATTTTTAGGATATTATTTAACCAGCAAAGCCTATAGAGTATTTAATAAGAGAACCAAGTGTGTGGAAGAATATTTTCACATCAAGTTTGATGAAACTGATCCACATGAGCCTAAAACCTCTCTTGAAAATCTTGAAGAAGACTTATCTGTTCTGGACCTTAATGACAAATATAATGAACCTGCTATAAAGATAACTAGTTCTGTACTTATTCCAGAATCTATTCCTAATGAACCTGAACCCAGAGAAGAAGCTGAAATTTCTAGTCCTACCTTTACAAGATCAACTAGAATTCTAAAGAAGCATCCTTTAGATGCTGTTGTAGGAAATCTTGATAGAGGGACACAGACTAGAGCTTCTCTTAGAAATCAGGTTAAACATCAAGCCTTCTTGTCACAGCTTGAACCTAAAAACATTGATGATGCTATTAATGATGAATTTTGGGCAATTTCTATGCAAGAAGAAATCAATCAATTTGAAAGAATTAAAGTTTGGAATCTCGTTGAAAGACCTAAGGACACTTTCACAATAGGCACTAAATGGGTGTTTAGAAATAAAGTAGATGAATCGGGAAACATAGTTAGAAATAAAGCTAGGCTATTTGCACAAGGCTATATTCAAGAAGAAGGAATTGACTATGAGGAGACTTTTTCTCCAGTAGCCAGATTAGAAGCTATTAGGATTTTACTTGCTTATGCTGCTCATCTAAATTTGAAACTATATCAAATGGATGTTAAGAGTGCATTCTTGAATGTATATATTTCTGAGGATGTTTTTGTTGAACAACCACCTAGATTTTCAAACCCTCATTTTCCAAATCATATTGTCAAATTATCAAAAGCTTTATATGGTTTAAATCAACCTCCAAGAGCTTGGTATGATAGATTAAGTACTTTTCTAATTTCTAAAAGTTTTACAAACGGAATAGCTGATCCTACTCTGTTTATAAAAAGAATTTCTAAAGATGTTTTAGTTGTACAAATTTATGTAGATGATATTATTTTTGGATCTTCAAAAACTACATTATGTACTGATTTTTCCAAAATGATGCAAAATGAATTTGAAATGAGTTTAATGGGTGAACTTAAATTCTTTCTTGGATTTCAAATCTTTCAAAATGATGATGGAATTATTTTAACTCAAAGTAAATATACTAGAGATCTTTTAAAACGTTTTGGATTGGATAACACAAAAAGTAGCGACACTCCCATGAGTACCACCTGTAAGATGGATCTTGATGAAAATGGTAAATCTGTTGATCAAACCACTTATAGAGGAATGATTGGAAGTCTACACTTCCTGAATGCTAGTCGTCCTGAAATTATGTTTAGTGTGTGTATGTGTGCTCGTTTTCAAGCAAACCCTAAAGAGTCACATTTAAATGATGTAAAGAGAATTTTCAAATTCCCCAAGCATACTCCCAATTTAGGATTGTTCTATCCCAAAGGAAAATCATTTGAATTAGTTAGTTATTCTGATGCTGATTTTTCTGGATGTAAGTTAGGTAGAAAAAGAACCTCTGGAATGTGTCACCTTTTAGGCAAGTCCCTAGTATCATGGTGTAGTAAGAAACAAAATTCTTCTGCATTATCTGCTGTAGAATCTGAATACATAGCTGCTGGCAGTTGTTGTGCACACATTTTGTGGATAAAACACACATTACTAGACTATGGATATCAATTCAGAAATTTCCCAATAAATTGTGACAACACAAGTGCTATTAATATTTCTAAGAATCCTGTTTCTCATTTTAGGACAAAATATACTGATGTAAGAAATCACTTTTTGAGGGATCATTGTCAAAAAGGTGATATCACTTTGGAATTCATTGGTACTGAATATCAACTTGCTGATATATTCACTAAACCATTAAATTCTGAAAGATTATACTACATCATACATGATCTTGGTATGATTAATCATAAGTAAAAATCCTACTGATCTTAATGTTTAATACTTTACTATATTTTACTTTACGATTTCATGGTCACTGTTTCTAAGTTACTGTTTTATGTTCACGGTCTCACCATTAAGACTTTATGCTCATGGTCTGTTAACTCACCGTCTCACCATGACTACAAAGAATGCTCACTGTCTCACCATGACAACTACCAACTGTCTCACCGTGATGACTAATTTTCATCACACCATAATGCCTACTCAGGGTCTCACCGTGAAGATTATTTATATTCTTATTTTAACCCGTATCGCGTAATGTTTATTTTACCTCTATTTGATTTCCCACGTTTTTGTTTTTATGACATTTGACATTCCCAAATGATAAAAATTATGTGTTTCATTCGATTCCTTACCCGAACTCTCTCCTGAACCTTCTCTTCCCTCTTGCCCGAACCTTCAAAGGATGCCAAGGATGAAGCGTCCATCTTCACCCTCGTCTGAGAAGTGCCACTCTAAGAAACAGAAGAGGATACCGAGGATAGCTCCCAAAGGACCTCTAAACCCAAACCTGGTAAGTTTTATAGTTCTACCTGAAAAAGACATTTGTCCAGAGTGGTTGCTGTCTAGAAGATCTTTAGTTTTGAATGTTTTAAGAGAACAAGGATGGCTTGGATGGTTCACTGTACAGAATAGACCGATTTACCCAATATTGGTATCTTAATTCTATCAGTATGTGAAGTTTTCTTTTGAGTTTAGAGAAAGATTTATGGTGACAAGCTGGATAAATGGTCAAAAGTGATCTTTCTCATCGAGGATGCGGCCTTTATGCATAGGGATTCCCCATGAAGGAGTTTGTGAGGATTACCAGAGAGACCCTCCCCCAACAACCGATATCTTTGACCTGGATACTTCATTGGAAAACCTGGCTGGAAATGGCACCAAGCGAAGGGCCATAGCTGCTGAATTAGATGGGGAGACTAGACTTCTGTTCAAATTTGTTCAAAATTTTATTAGCCCGAGAAAAGGAGATTTTGCTGTGATGAAGTATCAGGATGTGTTCCTGATTCATCTGTTGAAGAATGGCCATAAGATCAACCTATGCAAGTATGTTATCAACCATATCTATGAGATGATCAAAGTCACTTCCAAATCCACCTACTTGTTTTACTCAAGGATGATTTCAACTATGTTAGCTGCCAAAGGGATGGTTGGACCGAATGAAGAAAAGTTAGAGGACCTTGATTTCTGCCTATCCATGCCTATCATCAGAAGGATGAAGATTAGCTGGAACCCCTGGAAGAAGCAGTGGGTTGAGGATAATGATCAAGTATATAAAAAGTTTAATCCTATTGACTATCCAAGAAGGCCTAAGAATATATCTGATCTTGGTTTGGAACCAGATGAAGTGGCTGAGTTTTCAGAAGAAGAAGAATAGGAAGTAATAGTTGAAGTATCTCCAAGAGAAGAAGATGGAAGACCTCAAATAAAAACAACTCCTGTTGAAAAAGAAAGGACTATTGTCCCTACTATTATCCCTGCTGAAATACCTCAAGTAGAGGAAGTAGGTGTTAGTTTGAGAGAAGAGGAAGCTCCTATTTCTAGTGCGGATATAAATCTAGAAGCTCATCCTAATGCTGCAAGGAAGCTTGTTTTTCCTAATTCAGAATAGCAAGTAACCTTAGAGGAAGATCCTGTTGAAGAGGATCTTTATGTGGAAAAAGAAGCAAGTCGGGAAGTTCAAACAGTGGAACAATCGGTTCCTGAGATTATTCCCTCTGCTGAAGAGAGGATGGAAATTGCCTTTCAGCTAGTAAGGAAAGAGTTTGCTGAAGAGATCAGGGATGATCCTGTGGATCTTATCCATGTTCCTGAGCCTCAATAATTTGAAAGGGAAGCACAATTTGAGGGGGAGGAACCTCAAAACCTTGAGATTACAGAAGCTGGATCTGCTGAAGCTTCTCAACCACTACGGGAAAAATGAGCAATTGCGACGGGTTATTTGCGACGGGACTAAATCCCGTCGCAAATAGTCATGTTAAAAACTTATTTGTGACGGGGGTATTTCCCCGTCGCAAATAAGGAGTCTTTTGCGACGGGATTGCTTTCCCCGTCGCAAATAGTTTTCCCGCGATGCGCGCCAAATCGCGGGAAACTTATTTGCGACGGGGAAAGCAATCCCGTCGCAAATAACCGGCGGCGGTAAAAGGTAGTTGCGACGGAAATATTCCCCCGTCGCAAATACTATGTCGGCAGGGGTTATTTGCGACGGGTCCCGTCGCAAATAACTATTTACCGGTTGACCGTAATAAATGTTGGCTAAGGTATTTGCGACGGGTACCGTCGCAAATAATTCTATTTGCGACGGGAATCCCGTCGCAAATGGGCCCGTCGCAAATAATCTAACCTATAAATACCCCCATCCGTTTTTTTCATTTCATTCTCATTCCTTATCTTCTCCTTCTCTCAAAATTATATTTCTAGAGTTGAGTTTTTCTCCAGTTTAATTTTTTTCTCCGGAGCTGATATTAAAGTTTTGAAGAACGATCAGAACAGATCAATTTTCAAGGTATTTATCTTCATTTTAATTTTTTATTTATTTTGAATTTTTTATTAGTTTCAATTATTATTAATTAGTTGTAATTTAATTATGTTTACATTGTTTTATTACTTAATAAATTTAAATTATTAGTATTGTTTATAGTTAATGGTAATTAGGAATAATTAGTAATAATTTTTAATAATTAAGAATAAATATTAATAATTAGTAATAAATACCAATAATTAGGAATAAAAACATTATTACATTATTAGTTTATTTTATTATTAATATTAAAATAATATAATTTTTTATATATATACAATTCTTTTTTGATCTATGTGTTTGCTGTCTTCACATGTATTATTTGTATGTGGAGATAGAAAACGCACAGATCAAAGAAGAATTGTATATAAATTAGAAAATTATATTATTTTAATATTAATAATAAAATATATTAATAATGTTATTATTTGTAATTATTGGTAATTATTTCTAATTATTGATAATTATTCATTTAATTACTAATAATTAGGAACAATTATCAATAATTATCAATAATTAAGAATAATTAGTAATAATTAGTAATAATTACCAATAATTAGTATTAATTACCTATAATTAGTATTAATTACCAATAATTAGTATTAATTACCAATAATTAGTAATAATTAGGAATAATTAACAATAATTAGTAATAATTAACAATAATTAACAATAATTAGTAATAATTACCTATAATTAGTATTAATTACCAATAATTAGTATTAATTACCAATAATTAGTAATAATTAGGAATAATTAACAATAATTAGTAATAATTAGTAATAATTAGGAATAATTAGTATTAATTAGGAATAATTAGTAATAATTACCAATAATTAGTATTAATTACCAATAATTAGTATTAATTACCAATAATTAGTATTAATTACCAATAATTAGTATTAATTACCAATAATTAGTATTAATTACCAATAATTAGTATTAATTATGAATAATTACCAATAATTATCACTATTTAGTAATAATTAACAATAATTGCCAATAATTACCAATAATTAGTAATAATTACCAATAATTATCAATAAATACTAATAATTAACAATAATTAATAATAATTAGCAATAATTAGTAATAATTAGCAATAATTAGTAATAATTAGCAATAATTAGTAATAATTAGCAATAATTAGTAATAATTAGAAATAATTAGTAATAATTAGAAATACTTAGTAATAATTAGAAATAATTAGTAATAATTAGAAATAATTAGAAATAATTAGTAATAATTAACAATAATTAGTAATAATTAACAATAATTAGTAATAATTAGGAATAATTAGGAATAATTAGAATTAATTAGGAATAATTAGGATTAATTAGGAATAATTAGTATTAATTAGGAATAATTAGTAATAATTACCAATAATTAGAAATAATGATTATTAATTACCAATAATTAGTATTAATTACCAATAATCAGTATTAATTACCAATAATTAGTATTAATTACCAATAATTAGTATTAATGACCAATAATTAGTATTAATTACCAATAATTAGTATTAATTACCAATAATTAGTAATAATTACCAATGTTAATAATAATTAACAATAATTGCCAATAATTAACAATAATTAGTAATAATTACCAATAATTATCAATAATTACTAATAATTATCAATAATTACTAATAATTATCAATAATTAATAATAATTAGCAATAATTAATAATAATTAGCAATAATTAATAATAATTAGCAATAATTACTAATAATTAGCAATAATTACTAATAATTAGCAATAATTAGTAATAATTAGAAATAATTAGGAATAATTAGAAATAATTAGTAATAATTAGAAATAATTAGTAATAATTAGCAATAATTAGTAATAATTAGCAATAATTAGTAATAATTAGCAATAATTAGTAATAATTAACAATAATTAGTAATAATTATTATTAATTAGGAATAATTAGTAATAATTAGGAATAATTAGTAATAATTACCAATAATTAGTAATAATGATTATTAATTACCAATAATTAGTATTAATTACCAATAATTAGTATTAATTACCAATAATTAGTATTAATTACCAATAATTAGTATTAATTATCAATAATTAGTATTAATTACCAATAATTAGTATTAATTACCAATATTTAGTAATAATTACCAATATTTAGTAATAATTACCAATAATTGCCAATAATTAACAATAATTAGTAATAATTACCAATAATTATCAATAATTACTAATAATTAGCAATAATTAGTAATAATTAGCAATAATTAGTAATAATTAGCAATAATTACTAATAATTAGCAATAATTAGTAATAATTAGAAATAATTAGTAATAATTAGTAATAATTAACAATAATTAGTAATAATTAATAATAATTAGTAATAATTAGGAATAATTAGGAATAATTAGTATTAATTAGGAATAATTAGTTATAATTACCAATAATTAGTAATAATGATTATTAATTACCAATAATTAGTATTAATTACCAATAATTAGTATTAATTACCAATAATTACCAATAATTACCAATAATCACCAATAATTACCAATAATCACCAATAATTACCAATAATCACCAATAATTACCAATAATCACCAATAATTACCAACAATGACCAATATTTTCCAATATTTTCCAATAATTACCAATAATTACCAATATTTTCTAATAATTACCAATATTTACCAATAATTACCAATATTTACCAATAATTAGGAATAACTACCAAAAATTAAGAATAACTACCAATAATTTGGAATAATTACCAATAATTTGGAATAATTACCAATAATTTGGAATAATTACCAATAATTTGGAATAATTACCAATAATTTGAAATACTTACCAATAATTTGGAATAATTACCTTATTACATTATTTGTATATTTTATTATTAATATTAAAATAATATAATTTTCTATATTATATACAATTCTCTTTTCTTCTGTGTTTTTTTTGTCTCCACATGTAATATTCGCATTCTTTTTCAAAATTATCAACCTACTCGGCAATGGAGAGGTGAAAGTGAATGCGAATATTACATGTGGAGACAGAATGTTAAACACACAGATGAAAGGAGAATTGTATATAATATAAAAAATTATGTTATTTTAATATTAATAATAAAATATACTAATAATGTAATAATGTTATTATTATATAATTAATATTTATGAAAAAATTATATTAGTGTTATTAAAATAATAAAAAATCAATATAATATTAAAATTATCAATATTTGTAATAGGTTTTGCTTTATTCTCAATATATTCAATCCTTGCTTGTGTTTTTTCTAACAAATTATTCAAAATCAGTAATGCTTTTATATTTTATAGAAAAATATGGAACAACGAGGTCGTCAACAGTCATTATTAGATGACCGCATATGGATAAATCAACGTAGAAATCCAAATGGTTCTGGTTTAAATCCAGTATATATAGAGGGTGTGGAGAGTTTTTTATCATTTGCAGCATCAAATCCAGAATTTGTTTCAGAAGGAAAGATAAAATTCCCTTGTAGAAAATGTGCATTGAGAACATTTGACACGTTTGACAAAGTGGGGGAACATCTCTTGCGTTTTGGTTTTCAAGCAGATTATGTTTTTTGGTATCAACACGGTGAACGCAGTTCCAGAGCAGGTGATACCAACTTGATTCCGGATCCATCCCAGTTTCAAGATTTAGTACATGATGTTGCAGGTTCATCTGTTCAACATACAGAAACTCCGGCTGATATAGCTTCAAATCCTGAGTTGGGACCGTCTGAATTTTATGAGTTGTTGAAGTCTGCTGAGGATGCATTATATCCTGGCTGCAAGATGAGCAAATTAGAAGCAGTTGCAAAATTTATGGCTATCAAATCAGATAACGGAATGTCAAACACCTGTTTTGACCAGATATTTTCTTTGCTGAAAACACTGTTACCCGAAGGAAATGTTTTACCTGCAAATTACTATGAAAGTAAGAGGTTGGTTCTAAATTTGGGACTTACTTGTCAAAAGATTCATGCATGTTCAAATGACTGCATTTTATATTCAGGGGAAAATGAGTCGTTGGATAGTTTTCCCACATGTGGGCAACTGAGATATAAAGAAGGACAACACGGGAAGTCTGGTTTGATTCCTGTAAAACAGTTGAGATATTTTCCGCTTACATCCAGACTTCAGTGTTTATTCATGTCTAAGAATACAGCGACAATGATGTCATGGCATAAAGAGAATAGTTCAACCGATAAAAGCTTGAATCATCCAGCTGATGGTGATTCATGGAAACATTTTGATAGAGTGCATCCATCATTTGCTTTAGAAGCTAGAAATGTTCGACTGGGCCTTTCCACTGATGGTTTCTGCCCGTTTGGATCTTATGGTAGTCAATATTCATGTTGGCCTGTTTTTTTAACTCCGTATAATTTACCTCCATGGATGTTGATGAAGGAGCCATATATCTTTTTGACTTTACTAATTCCAGGACATCCGAAGAAAAATATTGATGTTTATTTGAAGCCATTGATTGATGAATTAAATTTATTGTGGAGTACTGGTGTCAGTACATATGATGTTGCAACGAAACAGAATTTCATACTGAGAGCAGCATTGATGTGGACAATAAGTGACTTCCCGGCTTATGGGATGTTATCTGGCTGGAGTACACATGGTCAGAAATCATGTCCTTATTGTATGGGAGAGAACAAAGCATTTATGCTCATTCATGGAAAGAAACCGTGTTATTTTGACTGTCATCACAGATTTCTTCCAGCTGATCATCCTTTTTGCAGAAACAGATCACATTTCAGAAAAGGAACAGCTGAAAGGGATGGACCTCCAAAAATGCTATCAGGTTCGGAGTTAAAATCGGTTGTATTTTCATTACCTCCCATCACTTTTGGTCCCACAATAAACCAACAGAAAATTTCTGGTTTTGGTAAAGAACACAATTGGATTAAACGTAGCATATTTTGGGATTTGCCATATTGGTCTGATTTGTTGGTCCGACACATGTTAGATGTCATGCATATTGAGAAGAACTGTTTTGATAATTTGTTTCATACAGTTTTGGATACGCCAGGAAAGAGCAAAGACAATGTAAATGCACGTTTAGATCTTGCCCAAATTTGCAGGCGTCCAGAATTGGAACTATTTGAGAATGTCAGAACAAAAAGGTTACTGAAACCAAAAGCAGCTTATACACTGTCTAAAGAAAACCGTTTATTATTTTGTCAGTGGATTGCAGATTTGAGACTTCCAGATGGCTGTGCTTCCAATTTGGGTAGATGTGTAAAGAATGGTCATATTACTGGATTAAAAAGTCATGATTGTCATGTTATAATGGAGAGACTTCTACCCATTGGATTAAGAGGTCTGTTGAATTCTGTGATTTGGGATTCCATAACAGACATGTCTCATTTTTTTCGGGAAATTTGTGCGGCTACGACAGATTATGATGCTCTAGGCAGAATCGGGGGAGACAGGAGGTGACTCATCGAGCTGGGAGTCGTTCTTTCAGTACTCATAGACAGCATCTGGTACGTACATTATTTATAAATATTTTATATAACTATAAATATTAACAGTTTATTTTTTATTCTTATAGGCTGTCGAGCACCCCGATATTACAGAGTACGACGTATATCGGAGGATGTACAATGATCCTGCTACTTGGGAGCTCAGAGGTGATCGTCAGCATCACATCGTGGTCAGTATTATTTGTTTTCAAGTTTAAAAATAAACTGCATATAATATATTCACAATTTTAATTTTAAATTGCAACTATAGGAGTCATATGAGGCCGCAGCGGCACAGGCCCGGCCTGAGAGTCAGGCCGAGTCATCAGATCAGACCACTGCCCGTCAGTTTGATGAGGCGGCATGGATGAAGGCCACCCAGTATGCCTTCGAGAAGGGCCGGGTAGTTGGTATCGGCTCTCGACTGACTCCCGGAGATTATTATGGCAGTGCTGCGATGTCGGCGTCCAGCTCGAGAGGAGCTCGTGCATCTTCTTCTACACAGTATGAGGATCAGTTGCGATCTCAGACTGCACAGATAGAGAGTCTCCGACAGGAGCAGGAGCAGATGCATCAGCAGCATGAGGAGGAGCGTCGACGCCAGCAGCAGCTGTACGAGGAGCAGACGAGTCGGTGGCAGCAGCAGCATCAGGAGTAGATGGAGTACATGCGCCAACTCACTCATGCTTTAGGGATGGAGTTTCCTCCACCATCATCTGCAGACCCCCCACCTCCCCCCCTCCCCCCCTCCTTCAGATTAGAGTTTGTATTTCTGTTATAAAATTTGTGAAATCAAAATATTTTTTTTTCTATTCGTAGTTTCTGTCTCATTATAAAATATTAATAATATTATATTTTTAAATAACAATATTAATATGAATACTTGAATTATTTTAATATTTGAATGTAAAATAATTCTATTATTTTTATATTTATTAAAATAACTTATTAATATTTTTTTTATTTATGAATTATAATTGTAATATTATTATATTAATTAAATTATTTATTAATATTCTATTATTTTTATTTTTGAATTATAATTCTACTATTATTATAGTAATTAAAATAATTTATTATTTTCATTTGTAAATTATAATTCTATTATTATATTAATTAAAATAATTTATTTTTTTTATTTTTTTTATTTTTTTATAGTATTTGCGACGGGATACTATGCCCGTCGCAAATACTAGTATTATTAATAGTTTTTTATTTTTTTTAAAAACATATTTGCGACGGGTCCCGACTCCCGTCGAAAATACTAGTATTATTAATTTTTTTTTATTTTTTTAAAAAAGAGTTATTGCGACGGAACCGTCGCAAAAGATATTTGCGACGGGTCCCGTCGTAAAAGGTTTTTGCGACGGGTCCCGTCGCAAAAGGTATTTGCGACGGGTCCCGTCGCAAAAACTCTTTTAAAAGTTTTTTACAAAAATACGGAATACTATTTGCGATGGGGAGAATGCCCGTCGCAAAAACAGTCTTTAGCGACGGGCCCGTCGCAAATAGCCCGTCACAAATACCTGTTTTTCTAGTAGTGAACCTTTTGTCTCATACTCTATGCACACCCGATTTTTTTTCACAAGCTTTTATGATGTGGTTGAGTCAGAGAAAGTATCTACAACTGGAATGGATATTTCTTCTCTGTTTCAACTAAACTCTGTACCTCATCCAGAACCAGAAGCAGAGCCCCAACCTCAATCCGAATTAGAATCTGAGTCTGAAGATGACTCTGAACCTCAACCAGAATCTGAACCACTACCTATACCCGCATCCTTACCCGAGCATCACTCCTTTGTGACTAAAGATGATATGAAAGTTTTTGGAGAAACTTTGTTAGCTGGAGTTGATAAAATTTTCTCCACTCAACCTCGTCCAGTAAGTCAGTTAATTCAAGAAGATGCATCGATTCTCTTGGAAAATATTATCTTGCATATTCAACCAAGGATGATCCGAGAAATTCAAGAAGTCAGAGTTGAGATTAAGCTGCTGAGGGATGATGTTGAAAATCTGAAAAATATGATAGCGAATTTGCAGAATGAGTTATCTTTGAGATCAGAGCCTGCTCCTGTTTCTGCTCCTGCACCTGTTGCTGCTTCTCCTGAGACATTTGATTCGCTCCTTTCTAGGGAGATTGTGTCTCAAGTTCATCCACACCTGCTTTCTTTTGATGAAAAGATTGGAAAAAGACACACCAAGATGCTGGAACGCATGAGAGAGCTTGTGGAAAATCTGAATAAGCTTACAGATGAATACACCGGATGCCTAAAAAAAGTGTTGAAATAGCTCAAAGTTCTAACTGAAGCTGTCAAGGCTTCACCTGCTTCTGGTCAGACCTCCACATCTTCTTTGGATGATTCTATGATGAGATCCATAATCAAGGAAGAACATCAGAGTGCCTTCAGTGGCTTGGATCTATCTTCTTTTTCAGAAGTGGTTAAGGACAGTGATAGAGCATTGGACTTGGTTATGATTTATTCTAAGATAGCCAATGATGCTCAACAAGAGATCACCCATAAAATAGATCTTTATCTCTCCCAAATTTTCTCTAAAGGTGATATGATAGATCACTTTAGATATCTTGTTGAAAATTTGAGAATCCCTCTGGTGACTCAAGATTTTAAAGCCCAAGATCATAAACTTACAGAGTTCACCAGATTGTTGGACAAGTTTATGGAGAATAAGGATTATTTTGAAAAATCTATGCAATATTGTGGTGAAATCATTACTGATTTCATCAATCTATTGAAGTTGTATCTTCATGTGCAGAGTACTGCTATAGTTTCTCCATCTACTGCACCCCATAGACCTGGTCTACCTGCCTTAGCCTCAACTGCCATGACAGTCAGCCAAGCTCTTTCTCAGATCCGACCAGTCATTCTTGACCGAACTAAGCTTGTATATTCTACTATTCTCACTTTGGATCCATCTGTTTTTGAAGGTCTACCCTTACCCTCTTTGTCTACTGCATCTATGCCTTCTTCTACTTCAGCACCAGCTCCTACTACTGATAAAGGCATAGAAAATATGGATCCCTGAAGAGTCTAGCGACTGTTTTCGTTTTGATGGGATGTCATTTCTTGTTTAATGTTTGTACTTATTGTAACGCCCCGACCCCAGTTACCCAGAGTCGGTGCATTATTACATAACATTGGCATGATCACAAGAAAGATCAAATCTCGAAAGACCGATTGGTTTAGTAGCCTTGGAAACACTAGATATATTCATAAGTTTTACATTACATCATAAAATGAAAAACTAATACAACAACATAATGTTTCCACAATCCACACTATTATCCCCTCATAATATCCCTACAGGTCATTCATAACTTACTTCTTCACATCCTGGGAAAAATAAAACATAGAAAAGGGGTGAGCTCAAATGCCCAGTAATGATAACAATATAGCGGAACATTCAAAATAAGCATAAATATTTAAGGCAATGCATTACTAAAACAAAAGCCTTTTAAACTTGAACTTCAACATAGTATGGAAAAATTAAAATGAAATAATGCCATTTACTTATTCACATGGATATTCTACTAATCGAATAATCACATGAAAAAATCAAAAACCACTTTCATAATGTTGGAATGCATAATGCCAGACTATCATAACCACATAATCAAGGCCTCGTGCCAAGACTACAAATAAGATTTTGCCAAGGCCTTGTGCCAAGACACTAGTTTGTCTCATGAGACCTACCGATGCATCGAGGATCTATAGCGGGCTCCACCCGTCACATATTAAGTCCAATGCATTCCCATATGAAAAGGTTTAAACATAACATAAAAATTCGTATTAAAACTAGCATACGAAATGTCAATACTTTCACCATAAACTATGAATGGTATAAAAATAGCACATCCACAGTCAAACATATCACAAAACCTTCAATACAATATAGAAGTTTTGTATCATAATAAATCAACTTCAAATAATCTTAAAATCCATCAAAGGATGTTGACATAGATGAAATCAAAATTCTTTTTAAAGAAATATCTCTATTTATTTTGAAATCATTTAAGATACATATAAAATAAAACATTTTCTTTGAAAATATTCTTATAAGCCTGTAAGGGAAGCTTTGAAGATTCTATAACGGCGGAAAATAGCCGCACCCGCCGTATAAGTTAAAAAAAACATTCTTATCTTAATTCTGTCGAAAAGGTTAAAAAGCACCTTGTTTGGAAAACGACGGAAAGATTCCTCTTATAAAAAGTCAAAAAAGGGTATAAATGACTTTAACCCATATTGTTGTAAAAATGTTTTGAAATACATTTTGAAGAAACATGGATGTGGATGATAATGAGATCCCAGTAGATTATTACGTATAAACAACCTCGGATAATGAAGAGATTGTGAAATAACCCTTACCTTGTACTTTTCCTTGGTTGGGGTAGGTTAACCTCCTGTATAATGGTGAAATAATTGTTATTAAATTATACAAGAATCATATACATTAATATGATATCATATATGATCTTTTAATATTGATTTGATAATAATATCTTAGTATTATCATTATATCGGGTGTTAACTTACTTGTTTTCTTTTATATGTTTTGTTACGTAAGACATGTTTGTAAAGGATAGGCTGTATATTATTCATATCTAGAATTATATCAATTCCTTAAACATCATTTTTAAATCATCAAATGATAATTATACTTGAATGGATACGATGGAGAATGAATCTCATCGCGTTCGTGGAGACGGTAGTCCGTACGTATGCACGAGCGACAATATCATTCCTTTGATATTAAAATAATATATAAATGGATGGTATATCATATATACAGAATCATTAACATTTTATATTTATTATTTACATGAGTTACACATCATTATTATACCCATCCAAATAATAATATATTGAATAACAATTACACCACGACGTGGAGACGGTAAGCCGTACGTACGCACGTATGGTGACATGTTATTCAAAGGGTGGATAGAATACTGAATATGGTTGTACCATATTTATAATAACATCACAGTATATGCGAGATACAGGATTTATTATTTTATAATGGTAAGAACAAAGAAAGAAGAAGTGGAAGAAGAAAGGAACTTTAAAAGGGGTGGTGAAAACATTACCTCTTCTTCGGGTTCTTCCTTTTGATTTGATCAAAAGGGCTCCTTAGGTTGGCTTTATGATCAAACTAAGGCCTCTAGGTTGTATTGAGGGATGTTGGGAGAGTATTTGGGCAGAGTTTGTCCGAACAAAAAGGCTTTGAAGGTGTGAAGAAATGAGAAGGAGGAGTGCCCTTTTATAAGAGGGGTGATGGGCACCTTTGGAAAGGCTAGAAATATTAATTTATAATAAATTCATATTCGGTTTCTAATGGCTCCAAAGTTGACTATTCCAAGGTTAAGGTGGGGATGGGTCGAAAACCACTCAACCAATAGAATTTAGACAGGTTTGGGTACTTATATTAACCTTATCTTTAAGTATTAACTCTAAGTTAATTAGTTTCACTTTTACAATGTCTCTTTGTATTTTTATATAATATGGTTAATAAACATACTACATACATCCAAGATACCCCCAAGTGGTCCATTAATGATGAACCTATCATGATACAAGTCTCTTGGCCGAACCTTAGATTTTTAGGAATTTAATATCAATTAATAATATAATATTTGTTTTAAGAACTCTTTTATGTCAATTTTGACACTATTCAATAGTTAATTTTTTTGAAACTCATAACAGATTGATTACTTCGAAAAACGTCAATTAAATCAATCCTAATATATCATATTATCCTAGAAAATTAGTTTAATTCATTAAAAGTTTCATATTATATTTATTTGGGTATTTATAATATCAATTATTTTAATTTTTCACTATTATAGTAATTACTGTATCATCATTGTGTCATAAATAAAATAAATTATTTAATGTCTAAAAATTATAAATAAAATATCATTATGTAGGAAATATTTTTGGCTTTCTAATGAATATTTATAATAGAAAATCCAACATGTATAACCCTATGTAAAAATTTTTCTTCTAAAAGATGTAAGCTTATGCCATTTTTATTTTTATTTTAACTTTATTAATATAATGTGTCCCTACCACATACAAGTGGATCTAAGGGGTCCCCAAATCGACCCAAGGATTATCATTGTCGGGTATGTGTCCACCAATAAGGTTAGGACACGTTTTAGGGTAATTTTGTATTATTATAATATTATTTTTTAACCCTTATTTACCGGATTTACCCTTAACCATGGTAAATAAAATATTTACCACAGTAATTATTCAAAATGTCTAAAAATAAAAGTTACCTATTTACACAATTTGGACATCATGATTCCAAATATGGAATCCATTTTTCTAAATTCAAAACACAGAAGTGGCAGAAATTAATTTAAAATTAATTCCCGCTGTCAAAACAAAAAGCGTGTTTTTAAGAGATAATAACTGTCAAAAGATTGACACTTGTTTATGTTCGGTTTAATTGTAAAATTATGTCCAATGACCAACATTATATTAAATGGTAAAAATATATTCTAAATATACTTTAAAACTACTAAAATTCATAATTTATCACTATTAATTTTTTTGATTAAAAAAGTTGTTTTTAATTAAAATTTAGTAATTTTCACTATTCATCAAAATATGAAAGTTATCCGAAAAGTACCAAAATTTCACCCTAGGCTAATTTAAATATTCCGAATCCAAAAATGAAGTCCATATATATGATTTCAAAAAGTAGGTATTACTATTCACAACGGCTAGTTTAATTAGTTGTGGTGTGTGTTAGAACTCGAGGTTGCGTACAACACACGCTATCGCATTATTCGAAGGGAAACGTACTGTGGAAGCTTGGGGTGTTACATTCTCCCCTCCTTCAAATAATTGCGTCCTCGCAATTTCTAGGGTATTACTGCATAAAAATACTCGGGTGGTTCTTCATCATAAGTTCCTCGGGTTCCCACGTTGCCTCTTCCATCTTATGGTTTCTCCACAGAACTTTTACCAGACGCGTCGTCTGGTTTCTCAGCACTTGTTCTCTCGTATCAAGAATCTTGACGGGCTCTTCGCAATAAGACAGATTGGGTTCCAGTTCTAATTCTTCATAGGTGAGTACATGCCTTGGGTCAGGCATGTATTTCCTCAACAGAGATATGTGGAACACATTGTGAACTTTGGAGAGACTTGGCGGCATTGCCAATCAGTAAGCTACAACCCCAATTCGTTCTAGAATTTCGAAAGGTCTGATATACCTGGGACTCAATTTACCTTTCTTACCAAAACGTATGACTCCATTCCACGGAGATACCTTCAGAAAAACATGATCACCGACTTGAAATTCCAAATCCTTCCTTCGATTATCGACATAGCTCTTCTGCCTACTTTGAGCTACTTTGATGTGATTTTGGATTACTTTCACCTTTTCCACCGTTTCCTCCACCAGTTCTGGGCCTACAAGTTTTCTTTCACCAATGTCATCCCAACAGGTTGGTGTACAACATCTCTTTCCGTATAACGCTTCATATGGTGCCATCTGAATACTCGAATGGAAGCTATTGTTATAGGAAAATTCTACCAGAGGTAAATATTGATCCCACATACCCTGAAAGTCAAGTGAGCAAGATCTCAACATGTCTTCTAAGGTTTGAATAGTCCGTTCTGATTGTCCATCTGTCTGAGGGTGGTAAGCAGTGCTCAAATGAAGTTCAGTATCCAGGGATTTCTGAATACTTTTCCAAAATCTTGAAGTAAAACGGGGATCACGATCAGAAACAATCGATAAGGGTACTCCATGAAGTCTCACAACTTCATTAATGTATAGTCTTGCTAGACGTTCTAGGGGTAGATCTTCTCTTATAGCAAGAAAATGTGCTGACTTGGTAAGACGATCAACAATAACCCATATTTCATCGTTCCTTCTAGGAGTCTTTGGTAGCCCCATGAAAAAGTCCATCGTAATATTGTCCCATTTCCACTCCGGTATGGGAAGAGGTTGCATGACCCCTCCAGGCTGTTGCCTTCCAGCTTTCACTTGTTGACAAACCATACATCTTGACACAAAATCAGCAATCTCCCTCTTCATGTTGTCCCACCAAAAATGTTCCTTCAAATCTCTATACATTTTTGTGTTCCCAGGGTGTATAGAGAAATTGGAACTATGAGCATCATCCAGCAATTCCCTTTTCAGATCAGGTAAATCGGGAACACAAAGTCTCTTCCCGAATTTCAAAATTCCATCTTCATACACAAAGTCTCTCAATCTACCATCATTCACAGCTTTAATCTTCTTCTGAAATTCTTCATCATCGGTCTGAGAACTCTTAATCCTTTCTAGTAAAGATGGTTTGGCAACCATTTGAAAAAGCATCGATGTTTCACCTTCCCTGGTTATTCCCATGTCCATCTTCACTAGATCCATGAAAATTGGATCCCTTTCAATTCTCATATTGTTCAAAACTCCATGGTCTTTTCTACTCAAAGCATCTACCACCTTGTTTTCCTTCCCCGGGTGGTAGTGTATCGTACAATCATAATCCTTGAGTAATTCAAGCCATATCCTTTGCCTCATGTTGAGTTCTTTTTGTGAGAAAATATACTTCAAACTCTTGTGATCAGTATAAATCTCACATTTTTCACCATAGAGGTAGTGTCTCCATATCTTCAAAGCAAAGATCACAGCTGCTAACTCAAGATCATGAGTAGGATAGTTTTGTTCATGAATTTTCAACTGTCGTGATGCATAGGCAATAACTCTATCATTCTGCATAAGGAAACAACCAAGTCCTTTCTTTGATGCATCACTATAAATAACGAACCCATCATTCCCTGATGGTAGAGTCAATATAGGGGCATTGACTAATCTTCTCTTCAGTTCTTCGAAACATTCTTCACACTCTTTTGTCCAAACAAATTTAACCCCTTTACGTGTGAGCTTCGTTAATGGGTTAGCCAATCAGGCAAAATTCTGGACGAAACGTCGATAATAACCTGCCAAACCAATAAAACTACGTACCTCAGTTATACTCGTAGGTGCTGGCCATTCTTGGATTGCCTTGGTCTTAGAAGGATCAACAGAGATTCCATCTTTAGAGACAATATGGCCAAGAAAATAAATCTCATGAAGCCAGAATTCACACTTGCTAAACTTCCCATATAATTCATGCCTCCTCAGAGTCTTCAAGATAAAGCGCAAGTGATTTTCATGATCTTCGTAGGTTTTGGAGTATACCAAGATATCATCAATAAATACCACCAAAAATTCATCGAGATACTCCTTGAAAACTCTATTCATCAGATCCATCAATACAGAGGGTGCATTAGTCAATCCAAACGGCATTACAGTAAACTCGTAATGCCCGTACCTGGTTCGAAATGCTGTCTTCGGAATGTCTTCCTTCTTCACACACAACTGATGGTATCCAGATCGAAGGTCAATCTTTGAAAAGTATTGAGCTCCATGCAGTTGGTCAAATAAATCATCAATGTGAGGTAGGGGATACTTGTTCTTTATCTTTATAGCATTGATCTCCCTGTAGTCGATACATAACCTCATAGATCCATCTTTCTTTTTAACAAAAAGAGCAGGGGCTCCCCATGGAGAAACACTAGGGCGAATAAATCCCTTTTTACTCAATTCCTCTAGTTGTTTCTTTAGTTAGACTAATTCTACAGTGGCCATTCTATAAGGGGTCTTCGATATAGGCCTTGATCCAGGAATCAAATCAATGGAAAACTCAACTTCTCGTTCTGGAGGATGTCTAGGTAAATCTTCTGGAAATACATCTACAAATTCTTTCACAACAGGTACATCCTCTATTTGAACATTCCTTTCCTCACCGACAGTTATTTCATTCTCTTCCTCCCCAATAATTGAATTAAGTTGAGATACTGGGGGTGGATCTAAATAAGAATTAAGTGGTGACGATTCTGCTCTAAAAATAAGGTGTTCCTTATCATTATCATCAAGAATCGTAACCTCTTTCTTCTTACAATAAATCTTCGCATCATAGTCCGAAAGCCAGTCCATACCGAGGATTATGTCAAACTCAATCATAGGTATGACGATGAGATCAGCAGATAACGAACATTTATGTGCTCTAATGGGGACTGATTCACAAAATTTTGTTGCAATGATACTTCCCTTAGGAGTTTTAACTGACAACTCCCTTGTTAAATCAAATTGGAAATATCTAATTTTCTTAGCAAACTGGGAAGATATGAAACAATGCGACGATCCAGAGTCAAATAATGCATTTGCTAAACTTGAGGAAACCATTAAATTACCTGCCACCACGTCTTTTGGGGATTCTACCTCTGCAGTAGTGATAGCATAAGCCTGGCCTTGATCCCTTGGCCTTTTCTGAGGTAAGTTCTCCTGACGCTTAGGACATGCATTTGCATAATGCCCCATCTCCCTGCAATTGTAGCACTGAACGTTGGTAGCTTCCTTCTTCCCCTTGCAATCATGAGCTTGGTGGCCTTTTTCACCACACTTGTAACAGACTCCCATTCCCTTCAAGCAAGTACCAGGATGTTTCTTCCCGCATTTACCACAAGATGGATATTCAACCTTTCCCTTCTTCCCCTTATTTCCATTCCCAGATTGATCAGCAGGTCTCTTCTTCTCTTGCTTTGCTTTAAAGTCATAAGACTTAGAGAATTCCTTTTAGGTCTTGATAGCACATGAGACAATGTCTTCGTACGATGAAAAGGATTGTGAGACTAACGCTCGACGGAGAAATGGTTTTAACCCATCAAAGAAACGATCAATCTTACTTCTTGGGTTGCGAATATAATCTCCAGCATACCTCGCTAACCTTGTAAAGTTAGCCTCATACTTTGTGACATTCTCATCCTCCTTTTGTATCAGACTCAGAAATTGCCTTTCCATATCTGCTCGATGGTCACGAGGGAAGTATTTTTCTAAAAACATATCTTTGAACTCCCTCCATTCCATATTTGATACTTCATCATCTTCCTTCATGTTTTGAATCAATGACCACCATTGATCAGCATCTCCAGTGAGGCGGTAAACTGCCATGATAACTTTTTCCCTTTCACTGCTCCCCAAAGCCTGAAATATTTTCTCTAGGGAATTTATCCACTGCTCGGCTACTAAGGGATTTGTATTCCCATTGAACGTTGGTGGTTGTTGCCTCATGAATCGATCTAACATTGATCCTCCACTCTGCGGATCAGGGTGCTCCATACGGGTAAGGTTATTATTCATAACCTGAGTAAGTTGTCCCAGTATGGTGATTAGCTGATCGGAACCAGTTGAATCACCAGCCCCACTATAATTATCTTGAGCAGGAGGGCAATCCCTACATGGAGTGCGTGCATTGATACGGTTTCCATTTCTTCCACTAGGCGCCATTTCTAAACAATGGCATAAACTAGATCAGTTTATGAATCAAAATACATAATCCCATACTTATAAAACACTTAACATAAATTGAACTATTTATGGATATAATCCATAATCATAAGAATGTTTTCTTTGAGGATGTATATACTCATAATCCCTTCAAAATTATTTGTAAAGAAAATGAGAGTTATCCTAAGCATATCCCCCGAGAGTGTCGTAACCAAGAGTGCAGCAAGGCCCGTTGTCGTGCACCAGTTCCCGTTCGAGTCTAGCTCAAAGCGGTGTTTTCGGGTTTTACCCCTAGGTACATCTGTGCCAGAGCCGCCTCTACCTGCTCGTATCCAGACAGGGATGTATTGCTCGGAAAACTCACAAAATCTCTACAATACCAAAATTCTAGGAATTTCTTCTATACTAATCCTCAAAGTTCATCTTAAGTCTACGTGCTCTAATAGGAGTTTATCTAAATCTAGCTTCCAAGGTTTGTACTAAACTTCCTCTGATACCAACTGTAATGCCCCGACCCCAGTTACCCAGAGTCGGTGCATTATTACATAACATTGGCATGATCACAAGAAAGATCAAATCTCGAAAGACCGATTGGTTTAGTAGCCTTGGAAACACTAGATATATTCATAAGTTTTACATTACATCATAAAATGAAAAACTAATACAACAACATAATGTTTCCACAATCCACACTATTATCCCCTCATAATATCCCTGCAGGTCATTCATAACTTACTTCTTCACATCCTGGGAAAAATAAAACATAGAAAAGGGGTGAGCTCAAATTCCCAGTAAGGATAACAATATAGCGGAACATTCAAAATAAGAATAAACATTTAAGGCAATGCATTACTAAAACAAAAGCCGTTTAAACTTGAACTTCAACATAGTATGGCAAAAGTAAAATGAAATAATGCCATTTACTTATTCACATGGATATTCTACTAATCGAATAATCACATGCAAAAATCAAAAACCACTTTCATAATGTTGGAATGCATAATGCCAGACTATCATAACCACATAGTCAAGGCCTCGTGCCAAGACTACAAATAAGTTTTTTCCAAGGCCTTGTTCCAAGACACTAGTTTGTCTCATGAGACCTACCGATGCATCGAGGAGCTATAGCGGGCTCCACTCGTCACATATTAAGTCCAATGCATTCCCATATGAAAAGGTTTAAACATAACATAAACATTCGTATTAAAACTAGCATACGAAATGTCAATACTTTCACCATAAACTATGAATGGTATAAAAATAGCACATCCACAGTCAAACATATCACAAAACCTTCAATACAATATAGAAGTTTTGTATCATAATAAATCAACTTCAAATAATCTTAAAATCCATCAAAGGATGTTGACATAGACGAAATCAAAATTCTTTTTAAAGAAATATCTCCTTTTATTTTGAAATCATTTAAGATCCATATAAAATAAAACATTTTCTTTGAAAATATTCTTATAAGCCTGTAAGGGAAGCTTTGAAGATTTTATAACGGCGGAAAATAGCCGCACCCGCCGTATAAGTTAAAAAAAACATTCTTATCTTAATTCTGTCGAAAAGGTTAAAAAGCAACTTGTTTGGAAAACGACGGAAAGATTCCTCTTATAAAAAGTCAAAAAAGGGTATAAATGACTTTAACCCATATTCTTGTAAAAATGTTTTGAAATACATTTTGAAGAAACATGGATGTGGATGATAACGAGATCCCAGTAGATTATTACGTATAAACAACCTCGGATAATGAAGAGATTGTGAAATAACCCTTACCTTGTACTTTTCCTTGGTTGGGGTAGGTTAACCTCCTGTATAATGGTGAAATAATTGTTATTAAATTATACAAGAATCATATACATTAATATGATATCATATATGATCTTTTAATATTGATTTGATAATAATATCTTAGTATTATCATTATATCGGGTGTTAACTTACTTGTTTTCTTTTATATGTTTTGTTACGTAAGACATGTTTGTAAAGGATAGGTTGTATATTATTCATATATAGAATGATATCAAGTCCTTAAACATCATTTTTAAATCATCAAATTATAATTATACTTGAATGGATACGATGGAGAATGAATCTCATCGCGTTCGTGGAGACAGTAGTCCGTCCGTACGCACGAGCGACAATATCATTCCTTTGATATTAAAATAATATATAAATGGATGGTATATCATATATACAGAATCATTAACATGTTATATTTATTATTTACATGAGTTACACATCATTATTATACCCATCCAAAAAATAATATATTGAATAACAATTACACCACGACATGGAGACGGTAAGCCGTACGTACGCACGTATGGTGACATGTTATTCAAAGGGTGGATAGAATACTGAATATGGTTGTACCATATTTATAATAACATCACAGTATATTTGAGATACTGGAGTTATTATTTTATAATGGTAAGAACAAAGAAAGAAGAAGTGGAAGAAGAAAGGAACTTTAAAAGGGGTGGTGAAAACATTACCTCTTCTTCGGGTTCTTCCTTTTGATTTGATCAAAAGGGATCCTTAGGTTGGCTTTCCGATCAAACTAAGGCCTCTAGGTTGTATTGAGGGATGTTGGGAGAGTATTTGGGCAGAGTTTGGCCGAACCAAAAGGTTTTGAAGGTGTGAAGAAATGAGAAGGAGGAGTGCCCTTTTATAAGAGGGGTGAGGGGCACCTTTGGAAAAGCTAGAAATATTAATTTATAATAAATTCATATTCGGTTTCTAATGGCTCCAAAGTTGACTATTCAAAGGTTAAGGTGGGGATGGGTAGAAAACAACTCAACCAATAGAATTTAGACAGGTTTGGGTACTTATATTAACCTTATCTTTAAGTATTAACTCTAAGTTAATTAGTTTCACTTTTACAATGTCTCTTTGTATTTTTATATAATATGGTTAATAAACTAACTACATACATCCAAGCGACCCCCAAGTGGTCCATTAATGATGAAAATATCATGATAAAAGTCTCTTGGCCGAACCTTAGATTTTTAGGAATTTAATATCAATTAATAATATAATATTTGTTTTAAGAACTCTTTTATGTCAATTTTGACCCCATTCAATAGTTGATTTTTTTGAAACTCATAACAGATTTATTACTTCGAAAAAAGTCAATTAAATCAATCCTAATATATCATATTATCCTATAAAATTAGTTTAATTCATTAAAAGTTTCATATTATATTTATTTGGGTATTTATAATATCAATTATTTTAATTTTTCACTATTATGGTAATTACTGTATCATCATTGTGTCATAAATAAAATAAATTATTTAATGTCTAAAAATTATAAATAAAATATAATTATGTAGGAAATCTTTTTATCTTTCTAATGAATATTTATAATTGAAAATACAACATGTATAACCCTATGTAAAAATTGTTCTTCTAAAAGATGTAAGCTTATGCCATTTTTTTTTTATTTTAACTTTATTAATATAATGTGTCCCTACCACATACAAGTGGCTCTAAGGGGTCCCCAAATCTACCCAAGGATGATCATGTTCGGGTATGTGTCCACCAATAAGGTTAGGACACGTTTTAGGATAATTTTTTATTATTATAATATTATTTTTTAACCCTTATTTACCGGATTTACCCTTAACCATGGTAAATAAAATATTTACCACAGTAATTATTCAAAATGTCTAAAAATAAAAGTTACCTATTTACACAATTTGGACATCCTGATTCCAAATATGGAATCCATTTTTCTAAATTCAAAACACAGAAGTGGCAGAAATTAATTTAAAATTAATTCCCACTGTCAAAACAAAAAGCGTGTTTTTAAGAGATAATAACTATCAAAAGATTGACACTTGTTTATGTTCGGTTTAATTGTAAAATTATGTCCAATGAGCAACATTATATTAAATGGTAAAAATATATTCTAAATATAATTTAAAACTACTAAAATTCATAATTTATCACTATTAATTATTTTGATTAAAAAAGTTGTTTTTAATTAAAATTTAGTAATTTTCACTATTCATCAAAATATGAAAGTTATCCGAAAAGTACCAAAATTTCACCCTAGGATAATTTCAATATTCCGAATCCAAAAATGAAGTCCATATATATGATTTCAAAAAGTAGGTATTACTATTCACAACGACTAGTTTAATTAGTTGTGGTGTGTGTTAGAACTCGAGGTTGCGTACAACACACGCTATCGCATTATTCGAAGGGAAACGTACCGTGGAAGCTTGGGGTGTTACACTTATCCTGTATGTTCTATTCTAAACCCTTTGTTTAATGAAAAATGTCGAGTTTCATTTCATTTTATCTACTTTTTGATAATCCCAAAAGGGGGAGAAAAATCTACAAGTATAAATGGGGGATAAAAACTACAACTGTCAGTTCTATAATGTTTTTTCTATGATAGTGTCTTTAATGTTACATTTCATTTATATTCTGACTATATCTGATTTTTGATCATCAAAAAGGGGGAGATTGTTGGACTCCTAATGTGTTAATAATGTTTTAATGATCACAAATCTTATTACAATTAATTAATCTCGATCTTCATTGAACATCTTGCTAATGCTATTCAATCTCAATAATAACTACTCATCATGTTTTAATGATAAAAAATCTTACGGATGTTAATTACTCTCTTTATTATTTATAAGTCTCATTCATGATCAAAAATCTCACATATATTATCAAGACGTTATGTTTATGATTCAAGTTATCTTACTCTCTAATGGTTAAACTTAATCTATATTTTGCATATTACTCTCTAAGTCCAAATACAGATATTTGTCTAAGTATGGACTCACCGTGAAGGACTCACCGTGACCCAGACACCGTGAAGGACTCACCGTGACCCAGACACCGTGAAGGACTCACCGTGACCCAGACACCGTGAAGGACAAACCGTGATCCAGACACCGTGACATGGACATACCGTGAAGCTCATACCGTGAAGCTCATATCATGAAGCTTTTACCGTGAAGCTCATACTGTGAACCTCATACCATGAAGAAGACACCGTTTACTTAATCACTATGAAACTATTTATTAATATTTTGTCAATATTATTTAAATAATACTAACGGTCATATTTGATGTTTTTAATGAAATTAATGTTATTTAATGATAGTTGTTGGCATGTCAGGAAACTGTATCTTGTAGCTATGAAGAGGGAATCATTCCTACCACCAAAACTCGTGAAATATAAGGAAGATTAAGATGCAGTACACGATATAGAACTGAAGTGAGGTGTGAAAGTGTGAATATACAATGAGAAGAACTTACATACACCCGAGAGCACTGTGCTGAACAAGAAGAACAATCCTGAGCAAGAAAGAGATTTCCAGACTTTCAAAGAATTCTCATGAATGAAATCCAACACCACTGAAGAACACACGACGAATCAAGAGATTTTTTTTCATTCCTGTAGAAGACAAGCAGACTACGACACTCTGTTTTTCAACAGAAAAACCAAAGAAGGACTCAGAAGCATTCCTGCTGAATCCAATGAGTCCAGAGCGGCATTGATAATCACTAGAGATTTCTAAACTCTTATCTGCTCTCTCTAAGTGGTTTATTTATCAACTTTCGAGCAGTGTGGTGTACTCTGTATTTCTTATACACACACTGTATCCTGCACTGAACTGGAGGATATCAAAATCCTCACTCAAAATCTCTTATCTCTTATTTACCCACGTCAACTGTGGAAGAGGTCCTTGTGTGGCCTAGTCTTTGTTTTGTTTCCCATGATGAATATGGATAGAGGTCCCTGCGTGGCCTGGATAGTTTTGTAAACTGTTGTTAACCCTGATCTAGGGTGTGGATCAAATTTTATATAAATTTGAGAGGACTAAGTCTCGGCTTGAGACTGAGCCTCTTGTTATATCTGCTGTGCATCTTTTGTTTAAGTTCAAAGTTTACTACATATATCTTCTTTATTCTCATGCTGTTACTTTGAAATACAAAACTATTTTAAATCTACTTTGATAGTTAAATTAGCAAGTGTTTACACTTATTGTAAATCAGTAGGTTAGTTTCAAAAGTTAGTTTAATCTTGTGGTTAAATTAACTGAGACCTAATCAATCTTTGAGAAGATAAGTGAACATTTACAATCTATATAAATTCACTATAGTTTAACTTGTTTTATAAATTGAGGGATTTTAAATAGACAATATTTTAACAGAAATTTTAATTGGAACTCAATTCACCCCCCCTCTTGAGTATCCACTCCGACCAACATTTGGTATCAGAGGATTTGTTTTTGTTTAAGGATTTTTTTTGAAATACTCTCTTTTTCAACTGTGATTTTAATTGCATATTTAAAGATCTTAAATTTCTTTTAGTTATAAATTTTATCTCTTTAAATTATCTTTCTAAAATCTAGTTATGGATAATAGACTAGAGGGTGTTGCTACTAACATGCCACCTTTCTTCAATGGTACAAACTATGCTCAGTGGAAACTTAAAATGAAAATTCATTTAGAAAGCATGGGTTTTGATATCTGGACTGCTATAGAATCTCAATATAAAATTCCAGAAACTGAAAGAATAACTTGGGATGAACCTACAAAGACTTCCTACAATAATAATTGTAAAGCTATGAATGCCCTGTACTGTGGTCTAGGATATGAAGAGTTTAATAGAATATCTGCTTGCAAAAATGCTTTTGAAATTTGGGATACTTTGGGTATTTCTCATGAAGGAACAACCAATGTTAAAGAAATGTGATTGAATACATATACTATTAAATATGATAATTTTAAAATGAAGACTAATGAACCTATTTCTGATATCTATCTCAGGTTTAATGAGATAGTCAATACAACGAATTCACTCAGAAAGGCTGTTCCATCAAAGGAAAAAATTATGAGAATCTTTAGATGTTTACCAGACCGATGGAGAGGCACATCTATTTCAATCAGAGAGTCATGTGACATTGCTGCTCTGCCTGTCAAAGAACTCATTGGTAAGTTCATGATGTATGAGGAAGAACTCATGGTGAATAAAGAGGAAGATGATGAACCTAAGAGAAAATCTGTGGCTTTCAAGACTACTACTTCAAAGAGTAAGGACAAAGATAAAGCTCAAATACAAACTGACAGTTCAACCAGTGAAGATTCAGACTTTGATAGTGATGCTGAAATGGATCAAAAAGCCAGAAGGGTTAAGAAATTTTATAGGAAGAAGAAATTTTTTGGAAAATCTAACTACAAAGGAAAGTATGAAAATAAGGGACACTGGAAGAAAGACTGGAAAAATCCAGATAAAAGTGATGAAGTTGTCTGCTATGAATGCAAAAGAAAAGGACATATAAAAGCAGACTGTCCAAAGATGAAATACAAGAAGAAGTATGAGTACACGGATAGAAGTACAAAAAGGCTATGAAGGCTACTTGGAGTGCTTCTGAAGACAACACAAGTGAATATAAAATGTCTGATTCTGAAAGAAAACATGCCAACATGTGTTTCATGACAAACACATCTGAGGTAACCTTAGATACTCCTGTTTTAAATTATTACTATTTTGGAAATGATGGAGAATCTGATTCTGATTCTGAAAACATGACTAGTGAGGAATTATTTGAATATTGTAATATGCTGGAAGAGACATGAAATGAACTTAAGGATAAATACAAATCATTAAAGAAACAACATGTTCTCACTACTACTGTTAAAACCAAACTTACTATTGAAAAAGAGAAAAAATGCTCAACTATTAAAGGAGAACACTGAACTGAAAATGTCAAATGAGCAACTTAGGAAGGATTTAAAAAAGTTCACAAATGTAAAAGATACTCTTACTCAAATGCTAGGTAAGAAAGTTGCACCAAAATACACTACTGGAATAGGTTACAAACCTGGATAGAGACAGATTACCAAGAATAGATTTATTCCTAAATCTGGACAGAATACTGGTAGTTCTAGTTCTGGACATTTATATTCTTCAACTAGTTATTCACTTAGTTATAAATCTAATAGAGTTTATCTTTCAAAATCTTTTGTTTCTATAAATTATATGAGACCCATAAGACAAATGTGGGTAACGAAAGCTTTGATTTCTAACCTATCTGGACCCAAGAAGATTTGGGTACCAAAATCATTTCCTATTTAAATCTGTTTTGTAGGAAACCTGCTTGAAGAGTTCCCACAAGAAGACATGGTATCTGGACAGTGGATGTTCAAGACATATTCCGGGGGATTACTCGTGTTTCAAAATTTTAATAAAGGTTGATGGATGTCATGTCACCTTTGATGATAATTCTAAAGGAAATATCATCGGCCTAGGTCAAATTGGTAACAATGATTCAGTTTTAATTTCTAAAGTTTTATTTGTTGATGGACATAAATATAATTTGTTAAGTATTTCTCAATTATGTGATGATGATTTTAATGTCAAATTTGAAAATGATTCTTGTAATGTTTTTAATTCTAAAAACATTTTAGTCTTTTCTACTCTAAGAAATGAAAATGTTTATGCTGTTGATTTAAATTCCTCAGCTAAGAAAAATGTTACCTATTTAAATTCTTTTCATAAAGAGTCCTGGTTATGGCATAGAAGATTAGGACACTGCAATTTACACTCACTTAGAAAACTAACTAGGAAGAACTTAGTTAGATACCTACCAAAACTTGAATTCCCAGCAGAAAAAGTTTGTAATCCCTATCAAAAGGGAAAGCAACATAAGGTTTCTTTTAAATCAAAGAAAGAAGTTTCAACTTCTCAACCTCTCGAGTTGGTTCACATGGATTTTTTTGGACCATCTAGAGTTTCTAGATTAAATGGGAAGCACTATGTATATGTCCTAGTAGATGAATTTTCTAGATATACTTGGGTATACTTCTTATCTCACAAAAGTGAAGCTTGTTCTTACTTTGTTAAATACTCCAAATCTGTAGAAAATCTTAGTGGATTTAAGATTAAAATCCTAAGAAGTGATCATGGCCGTGAGTATGAGAATAATGAGTTTGAATCCTACTGCTCACAAAATGGATATAGTCACAATTTCTCTGCCCCTAGGACACCTCATAAAAATGGTGTAGTAGAAAGGAGGAATAGAACCCTGCAAGAAATTGCTAGAACTATGCTTAATTAATATGACCTTCCTGTTTATTTTTGGGCTGAATCTGTCAATACAGCTTGTTATATTATTAATAGAGTATTAATTAGACTTGTTCTTAAGAAAACCCCATATGAGTTGTGGAATAATAGAAAACCTAAAGTTAGTTACTTTAGAGTCTTTGGCTGCAAAGTCTTTGTTCTCAATACAAAAGATAATCTTGATAAGTTTTCTTCTAAGAGTGATGAAGGAATATTTTTAGGATATTCTTTAACCAGCAAATCCTATAGAGTATTTAATAAGAGAACCAAGTGTGTGGAAGAATCTGTTCACATCATGTTTGATGAAACTGATCCACATGAGCCTAAAACCTCTCTTGAAAATCTTGAAGAAGATTTATCTGTTCTGGACCTTAATGAAAAATCTAATGAACCTGCTATAATGACAACTAGTTCTGGACTTACTCCAAAATCTGTTCCTAATGAACCTAAACCTAGAGAAGAACCTGAAATTTCTAGTCCTACATTTACTAGATAAACTAGAATTCTAATAAATCATCCTTTAGATGCTGCTGTAGGAAATCTTGATAGAGGGACACAGACTAGAGCTTCTCTTAGAAATTAGGTTGAACATCAAGCCTTCTTATCACCGCTTGAACCTAAAAACATTTATGATACTATTAATGATGAATTTTGGGTAATTTCTATGCAAGAATAACTCAATCAATTTGAAAGAAATAAAGTTTGGAATCTTGTTGAAAGACCTAAGGACACTTTCACAATAGGCACTAAATGGGTGTTTAGAAATAAAGTAGATGAATCTGGAAACATAGATAGAAATAAAGGTAGGCTAGTTACACAAGGCTATAGTCAAAAAGAAGGTATTGACTATGAGTAGACTTTTGCTCCAGTAGCCAGATTAGAATCTATTAGGATTTTACTTGCTTATGCTCCTCATCTAAATTTCAAACTATATCAAATGGATGTCAAGAGTGCATTCTTGAATGGATATATTGCTGGGGATGTTTTTGTTGAACAAACACCTGGATTTTCAAACACTCATTTTGCAAATCATATTTTCAAATTATCAAAAGCTTTATATGGTTTAAATCAAGCTCCAAGAGATTGTTTTGATAGATTAAGTACTTTTTTAATTTCTAAAAGTTTTACAAAAGGAATAGATGATCCTAATCTGTTTATAAAACGAATTTCTAAAGATGTTTTAGTTTTACAAATTTATGTAGATGATATTATTTTTGGATCTTCAAAAACTACATTATGTACTGATTTTTCCAAAATGACGCAAAATGAATTTGAAATGAGTTTAATGGGTGAACTTAAATTCTTTCTTGGATTTCAAATCTTTCAAAATGATGATGTAATTATTTTAACTCAAAGTAAATATACTAGAGATCTTTTAAAACGTTTTGGATTGGATAGCACAAAAAGTAGTGACACTCCCATGAGTACCACCTGTAAGATGGATCTTGATGAAAATGGTAAATCTGTTGATCAAACCACTTTTAGAGGAATGATTGGAAGTCTACTATACCTGAATGATAGTCGTCCTGATATTATGTTTAGTGTGTGTATGTGTGATAATTTTCAAGAAAACCCTAAAGAGTCACATTTAAATGCTGTAAAGAGAATTTTCAAATACCTCAAGCATACTCCCAATTTAAGACTGTTCTATCCCAAAGGACAATCATTTAAATTAGTTAGTTATTCTGATGCTGATTTTTCCGGATGTAAGTTAGATAAAAAAAGCACCTCTGGAACGTGTCACCTTTTAGGCAAGTCTCTAGTATCATGGTGTTGTAAGAAACAAAATTCTGTTGCATTATCTACTGCAGAAGCTGAATACATAGCTTTTGGAAGTTTTTGTGCACAAATTTTGTGGATGAAACACACATTACTAGACTATGGATATCAATTCAGACATGTCCTAATAAATTGTGACAATACAAGTGCTATTAACATTTCTAAGAATCCTGTTTCTCATTCTAGGACAAAACATATTGATGTAATACATCACTTTTTGAGGGATCATTATCAAAAAGGTGATATCACTTTGGAATTCATTGGTACTGAATATCAACTTGCTGATATATTCACTAAACCATTAAATTATGAAAGATTAGACTACATCATACATGATATTGGTATGATTAATCGTGATTAAAAATCCTACTGATCTTAATGTTTAATACTTTACTATATTTTACTTTACGGTTTCATGGTCACTGTTTCTAAGTTACTGTTTTATGTTCACGGTCTCACCGTCAAGACTTTATGCTCACAGTCTGTCAACTCACTGTCTCACCGTGACTACATAGAATGCTCACTGTCTCATCGTGACAACTACCAACTGTCTCACCGTGATGACTAATTTTCATCACACCGTAACGCCTACTCACGGTCTCACCGTGAAGATTATTTATATTCTTATTTTTACCCATATCGCGTAATGTTTATTTTACGGCTATTTGATTTCCCGCATTTTTGTTTTTATGACGTTTGACATTCTCAAATGATAAAACTTAAGGGTTTCATTCAATTCCTTACCCGAACTCTCTCCTGAACCTTCTCTTACCTCTCGCCCGAACCTTCAGTGGATGATAAGGATGAAGCGTCCATCTTCACCCTCGTCTGAGAAGCGCCACTCTAAGAAACAGAAGAGGATACCGAGGATAGCTCCTGAAGGACCTCTAAACCCAAACCCGGTAAGTCATACAGTTGTACCTGAAAAAGAGGTTTTTTCAGAGTGGTTGCTGTCTATAAGATCTTTAGTTTTGAATGTTTTAAGAGAACAAGGATGGCTTGGATGGTTCACTGGAAAGAATAGACCGATTTACCTGAGATTGGTATCTCAATTATATCAGTATGTGAAGTTTTCTTTTGAGTTTGGAGAAAGATTTATGGTGATAAGCATGATAAATGGTCAAAAGTTCTCTTTCTCTTCGAGGTTGTGGGTTGTATGCCTAGGGATTCCCCATGAAGGAGTTTGTGAGGATTACCAGAGAGACCCTCCTCCAAAAACTGACATATTTGACCTGGAGACTGTTTTGGAAAACCTGACTAGAAATGGAACCAAACAAAGGGCCATAGCTGCTGAATTAGATGGGGGGACTAGACTTCTGTTCAAATTTGTTCAAAATTTGATTAGCCTAAGAAAAGGAGATTTTGATGTGATGAAGTATCAGGATGTGTTCCTGATTCATCTATTGAAGAATGGCCATAAGATCAAACTATGAAAGTATGTTATCAACCATATATGTGAGATGATCAAAGTCACTTCCAAATCCACCTCCTTGTTTTACTCAAGGATGATTTTAGCTATGTTAGTTGCCAAAGGGATGGTTGGAACGAATAAATAAAAGTTAGAGGACCTTGATTTCTGCCTATCCATGCCTATCATCAGAAGGATGAAGATTAGCTGGAACCCCTGGAAGAATAAGTGGGTTAAGGATAATGATCAAGTGTATAAAAAGTTTAATCCTATTGACTATCCAAGAAGGCCTAAGAATCTATCTGATCTTGGTTTGGAACCAGATGAAGTGGCTGAGTTTTCAGAAGAAGAAGAAGAAGAGGAAGTAACAGTTGAAGTATCTCCAAGAGAAGAAGCTGGAAGACCTCAAATGGAAACAACTCCTGTTGAAAATGAAAGGACTATTGTCCCTGCTGTTATCCCTACTGAAATACCTCAAGGAGAGGAAGTAGGTGTTAGTTTGAGAGAAGAGGAAGCTCCTGTTTCTAGTGCAGATGTAAATCCAGAAGCTCATCCTAATGCTGCAAGGAAGTTGGTTTTTACTGATTCAGAACAACAAGTAACCTTAGAGGCATATCTTCTTGAAGAGGATATTTCTGTGGAAAAAGAAGCAAGTCTGGAAGTTCAACCAGTGGAACAATCAGTTCCTGAGATTATTCCCTCTGCTGAAGAGAGGATGGAAATTGCCTTTCAGCTGGCAAGGAAAGAGTTTGCTGAAGAGATTAGGGATGATCCTGTGGATCTTATCCATGTTCCTCAGCCTCAAGAATCTGAAAGGGAAGAAAAATTTGAGGGGGAGGAACCTCAAAACCTTGAGATTACAGAAGATGGATCTGCTGAAGCTTATCAACCTTCTGTATCATACTCTGTGCACACCCGATTTGTTTTCACAAGCTTTTATGATGTGGATGAGTCAGAGCAAGTATCTACAACTGGAATGGATCTTTCTTCTCTGTTTCAACTGAAGTCTGTAGCTCATCCAGAACCAGAACCAGAACCAGAGCCCCAACCTCAATCCGAATCAGAATATGAGTCTGAAGATGACTCTGAACCTCAACTAGAATCTGAACCACTACATTTACCTGCACCCTTATGCGGGAATCACTCCTTTGTGACTAAAGATGATCTGAAAGTTTTTGGAGAATTTTTTTTAGCTGGAGTTGAGAAAATTTTCTGCACTCAACCTCGTCCAGTAACTCAGTTAAGTCAAGAAGATGCATCGATTCTCTTGGAAAATATTATCTTGCATATTCAACCAAGGATGATCCGAGAAACTCAAGAAGTCATAGTTGAGAATAAGCTGTTGAGTGCAGATGTTGCAAATCTGAAAAATATGATAGCGAATTTGCAGAATGAGTTATCTTTGAGATTATAGCCTACTCCCGTTTCTGCTCCTACACCTGTTGCTTCTTCTCCTGAGACATCTGATTCCCTCCTTACTAGGGAGATTGTGTCTCAAGTTCAACCATACCTGCTTTCTTTTGATGAAAAGATTGGAAAAAGACACACCAAGATGCTAGAACGCATGAGAGAGCTTGTGGAAAATCTGAATAAGCTTACAGATGAATACACTGGATGCCTACAAAAAGTGTTGAAACAACTCACAGTTCTAACCGAAGCTGTCAAGGCTTCACCTGATTCTGGTCAGACCTCTACATCTTCTTTGGATGATTCTATGTTGAGATCCATAATCAATGAAGAACTTCAGAGTGTCTTCAGTGGCTTGGATCTATCTTCTTTGTCAGAAGTGGTTAAGAACAGTGATAAAGCATTGCACTTGGTTAGGATTCATTCTAAGATAGCTAATGATGCTCAACAAGAGATCACCAAGAAAATAGATCTTTATCTCTCCCAGATTTTCTCTAAAGGTGATATGATAGATCACTTTAGATATCTTGTTGAAAATTTGAGAATCCCTCTGGTGACTCAAGCTTTTAAAGCCCAAGTTCAGAAACTTACATAGTTCACCAGATTGTTGGAAAAGTTTATGGAGAATAAGGATGATTTTGAAAAATCTATGCAATATGGTGGTGAAATCATTACTGATTTCATAAATATTTTGAAGCCGTATCTTCATGTCCAGAGTAATGATATAGTTGCTTCAGCTGCTTCACCCCTTAGACCTGGTCTACCTGCCTTAGCCTCAACTACCATGACAGTCAGCCAAGCTCTTTCTCAGATCTGGCCAGTCATTCTTGACCAACCTAAGCCTAGATCTTCTACAACTCCCACTTTGGCTCCATCTGTTTTTGAAGGTCTAACCTTACCCTCTTTGTTTACTATATCTATGCCTTCTTCTACTTCATCACCATCTCCTGATGCTGATAAAGGCAAGAAAAATATGGATCCCTGAAGAGTCTAGTGACTATTTTCTTTTTGATGGGATGTTATTTCTTGTTTACTGTTTGTACTTCTCTTGTATGTTCTATTCTGAACCCTTTATTTAATGAAAAATTCCTAGTTTCATTTCATTTTCTCTACTTTTTGATAATCCCAAAATGGGGAGAAAAATCTACAAGTATAAATGGGGGAGAAAAACTACATGTGTCAGTTCTATAATGTTTTTTGCTATGCTAGTATCTTTAATGTTACATTTCATTTATATCCTGACTATATCTGATTTGTGATCATCAAAAAGGGGGATATTGTTGGACTCCTCATGTGTTAATCATGTTTTAATAATCACAAATCTTATTACTTTTAATTAATCTCAATCTTCATTGCACATCTTTCTAATTCTCTTCAATCTCAATAATGACTACTCATCATGTTTTAATGATAAAAAATCTTACGGATGTTAATTACTCTCTTTATTATTTACAAGTCTCATGCATGATCACAAATCTCACATATATTATCAAGCCGTTATGTTTATGATTCATGTTCTCTTACTCTCTAATGGTTAAACTTAATCCATATTCTGCATATTACTATCAAATTCCAAATATAGATATTTGTCTAAGTATGGACTCATCGTGAAGGACTCACCGTGACCTAGACACCGTGAAGGACTCACCGTGACCCAGACAACGTGAAGGACTCACCGTGACCCAAACACTGTGAAGGACAAACCGTGATCCAGACACCGTGACATGGACATACTGTGAAGCTCATACTGTGAAGCTCATACCGTGAAGCTCATATCGTGAAGCTCATATCGTGAACCTCATACCGTGAAAAAGACACCGTTTACTTAATCACTGTGACACCATTTCTTAATATTTTGTCAATATTATTTAAATAATACTAATGGTCATATTTGATATTTTTAATGAAATTAATGTTATTTAATGATAGTTGTTGGCATGTCTGGAAACCGTATCTCGTACCTATGAAAAGGGAATCATTCTTACCGCTAGAAATCATGGAATATAAGGAAGATTAAGATGCAGTACACGATATAGAAGAGAAGTTTGGTGTGCAAGTGTGAATATACAACGAGAAGAACTTACATACACCTGAGAGAACTGTGCTGAACAACAAGAACAATCCTGAGAAAGAAAGAGATTGCCAGACTTTCAAAGAATTATCATGAATGAAATCCAACACCACTGAAGAACACACGGCGAATCAAGAGATTTTTTTCGTTTCTGTAGAAGACAAGCTGACTACGACACTCTGTTTTTCAACAGAAAAACCAGAGAAGGACTCAGAAGCATTCCTGCTGAATCCAACGAGTCCAGAGCTGGATTGATAATCACTAGAGATTTCTAAACTCTTATCTGCTCTCTCTAAGTAATTTATTTATTAAAATTCGAGCAGTGTGGTGTACTCTGTATTTATTATAAACACACTGTCTCCTGCACTGAACTGGAGGATATCGAAATCCTCACTCAATATATCTTATCTCTTGTTTACCCACGTCAACTGTGGAAGAGGTCCTTGTGTGGCCTGGTATTTTTTTTTGTTTCCCACGAAGAATAGTGGTAGAGGTCCCTGCGTGGCCTGGACAGTTTTGTAAAATGTTGTTAACCCTGATCCAGGGTGTGGATCAAATTTTATATAAATTTTAGAGGACTAAGTCTTGGCTTGAGACTAAACCTCTTGTTATATCTTCTGTTCACCTTTTGTTTAAGTTCAAAGTTTACTACATATATCTTATTTATTCCACTGATGTTACTTTGAAATACAAAACTATTTTAAAGATACTTTGATAGTTAAATTAGCAAGTGTTTACACTTATTGTAAGTCAGTAGTTTAGTTTCAAAAGTTAGTTTAATCTTGTGGTTAAATTAACTGAGACCTAATCAATCTTTGAGAAGCTAAGTGAACATTTACAATCTGTATAAATTCACTACAGTTTAACTTGGTTTATAAATTGGGGGAATTTAAATAGACAATATTTTAACAGAAATTTTAATTGGAACTCAATTCGCCCCCCCACTTGAGTATCCACTCCGACCAACAATATCCAAGAAATGAAATTCCCCAAAAACTTGTTTTATTTTGTGAAATATTTGATGCATTGGAAATTTACATCATAGGTAAATTTCAAAATTAATTTAGATTTGTGTACGTATTACTAGATATTGAATGGATCACTAAATGGGTAGAAGAAAATTATATGACGGTTGATGACTCTCAAGTAGTTGTAGATTTAGTTAGGTCCTAGATTTTCAGTCGGTTTGGTTTTCTGATTTCATCGTTAGTGTTAATTTTTCACATTTTTACAACTACAACATTAAAAAAATGATCTATATGTATAGGGTTGTTCCTAAAATCTCCACTAAATATCACCCCTATTCTAAAAGACAACCTCAAATAAAAAATCAAAATATTAAATGAATCTTGAAAAAAATGGTACAAACAAATAAGAATGATTGGAGTTTTCACATCGATTATGTACTTTGGGCATACTGTATGGATTTTAAAACCCTGATCCGAATTTCATCATATAATAAATTGTTGGGAAAGGCCATTCATCACTCTACGGAGGTATAATACCATGCATATTAGGATGTTAAATAATGTAATATGAATCTTTCAAATTTAGGTGATCATAAGAAGTTGTAGATTTAAGAGTTTGAAGAAATTGGGTGGGAATCATATGAGAACTCCTAGATCTATAAAGAGATTAAAAAGGCTATCCTTGATGATATAATTCAACAGTGGAAGTTTCCTATTAGTGGTAAGGTCCTCATGTAAAATTCTAGATTAATGATCCACCTAGGTAAGCTTCGTTCAAGTTTACTCAGTACTTATGTTGTTCCTAATGCTTACCCTTTTGGTTCTATACATGTTTTGAATAAAAAGAGTGAACATAGGTTTACTATAAATTTAAAGAGGCTCAAACACTTTTATGAGGATTTTCCAAAGCATTTGGTAGAGTAAATCCATATGATGGATGCCAAATATGATACCACATAGCATTTTTTCCTTTATCCCTACATTTATTTACTTGTCTAAATATTTAAACTACTTTCATTAAGGACAGTGAAATTTTTAGGTATGGGGGGAGGGTGAAATGTAATAGTTAGGATTAAAAGAAATAAAAAACAATATAAAAACATAAAAAAATAAAAAAATGAATTTTAATTTCTTGATTTATTTTACTTCATTTTTTATTTTTTATATAAACACTAGTTTTAAAAAGAATCTCCATAATCATTTTTCATTCTTGAGTTTATATTCTCAGAAAATTAATTTTTTTTTTTGGAAAAATATGTTTCAGACGAATGTTGATATGAAATAATTTCCTAAAACTTGTATTTATAAATCAATATTATGTTATTTATGGATTTATGAAACCCATGGACTATTAAAACTCACCAATATTTTAATCCCTTACCCGAGAGACATTCTAAGATCTTTATTGCATATTCTTCCTTTAAATCACATTCTTGGGAGTGTAGGGTCATGTAGAGAAACTAGAATATTCATAGATTCTATTTTAGTCCATAATATTTGAGTATTCTAAGCTCATGATAGAGGTTATTGTTAATTGAAAATACATTTTTAGAATTAACCTCTATTTTTTCCACCTTGACATTTTACCCTTCTTTAGCCTTAGATACCATGAAATTACAATTAGGTAGAAACATTACAAGCCAATTTATCCCCACCTACCCATATCTTTTATACATTATTGTTTCATTTTCATAAAGTGTGGGTGAGTGGGTGTTCCATTAGGATTCTACGAAAATATTCATTGTAATCGGTGAGGGAAATAGTGCCTGCATTTGTTTGGGGATGTGTATCCACAATTCATATTATATCATTATGTTATAATTGTTTCCCTCTTTATATTAAAAAATATATGTATAAAAAATATTTATTTACATGAAAAAATAGAGCATAATTAAGAAAATAAATTGATAAATAGGATGTTTACTCCTTTCTATTCCATTTTTGTTTGTGAACCACACAAAAGGAACAAAGAAGACAATGATTTGTAAGTGATACAATATGTGAGGGGTTGAGTGAGTAAATTAAATGTGAAAACTTGCTGAGTTTTGACATTATTTATAATTAAGAGATAAATCACTCCACTTCTACCTCCAATTTTTAAAAATAAAATCCTACCAACCATTAAACCTCATAACGACTTGTTGGAAGCCCTCTTGAGTTTCACAATAGTTTCTACTCGTAGTGAACATGGAATATTGTCGATCATATTGTAAGATCTCATGAACTCTATGAAATTAGCATAAATAACCTTATATATGATACTATATTGAATATGGATAATTTCTAGGTGATGTGGGTTTCAACATGTTGCATGGTTGAGCAAATGAAATAGAACAAATTTGATTGTGAGAGAAAAAGAATGATGGGAAAATTGATTTCATAAAAGAGGCATGATTGATTTAATTTAAAAATTAACATGGAAGTTTTATCACCTTTTATTTAGGAATGGTACATTATTAGGATATAATATATTTCCCATGAGAGAAAATTTTTAGGGTTGGGGGTGTGACCGCCTAGCGATTCACTATTCATTTCTATACTTACATCACTGTATTAAACTAGTTTTGTATTAGAAATTAAAAATATAATAACAAATTTCACTTCATTATTTATTGAATAATTTAATTTTTATCACTGTTAAATTGTATATTTTACTTGTTTTGAGGAATTCATTATAGGTGTAGGTGATTTGGAGATCACATGATTGAATTTAAGAAAAATGGGTCAAACTACGCAAAATCCCAATAACACATGTGGACATAAATATTTACTGTGGATAATCTATGCATCTAATTTTATTGAAAAATGGTGGATTAATGATAAACCATGAGGGTTACATTTACATATAAGACTATGGATCCCAATTAGTCTATTTGTTGGCCCAAAATAGGACTACAATGTGATGAAATTCGGGGTGGGCCATATGGGACTACCTTTATGTATTTGGGTCGTAACTCTAGACACATACCACTAATTTGGGTGTTTTCACCTCTGTTGGATAAACAAATAAAATTTCAACCTATCAACATAAATTCAATACATTTTCATGCTATTTGGTTATACAAATAGCCAAATAAAGGAGGAAAAAGTTTTCCATGAATAGTCACATTTTCCCAATGATACTTGACTTATATTTGCATAATGTTTGATGTATTTGTCCATAAAACTATAAAAAAACCCTCATTATCCAATTATTATATACCATAGGGTATGATTGGAGCTCTTGAGACTATATTCTTCACATTTATGTCTTCCTCCTATTATATGGTGTTCTGGACTCATTATGATCACTCAGGGAGGAACATGATGCAAATCCCAAGATTTATTTTGTATTATTATGATTGGTATTTAAAATTACACATTTGGGTGTTATTTTTCATGATCCTATATTTATATTTAATTTATTTATGTACTTTGTTTTTAAGATTTAACTCATATGATCATGTTTGGGGTACCCTTTCATGTGATGTTTCACACACCATTCACTATTTCCTCTTCCATCTTTTAATTATACTTTATGTGTGCTTCATATTGGTCAATTGAACTCTTATAAATAGTTTAAAGGAAATGTAAATTTAGGTAGTGTTATCACAATGAAATAAAATAAAAACCTAGAAAACATGTTGAGTTTTTCATATGTTTCCATGGCGAGTTTCAGTTATGAAGTTGGGCACAAATCACCCTATCATCGGTGGTATTTGGTGAATTGTTTTGTGTTCCAAAAAAAACTAGAAGGTATTGTAGTATAAACACAGTAAAACTATGGTTATAGGAGTTAAAAAATTGGGGTTAAAATATCTAAATCCTATCTCTTGAAGCGATGATGATGACTATCATCAGAATTCCCCAGGTTGATCATTCTTATTCAAAACTATCAATTTTTTCATCCTTATATCACTTGATTTTATAAAATTCATCTTAAATAAAATGTATATCATACAATACCATTCCCAATTTTCATAGTCAAATAATTTTTTTATAATTAATGATCTATTACCCCATCAGGATATGACCTATGTTTCTTTATATAATGTTGAAATTCTAGTAAAACTAAGAACCTAATTTGATACACTCAACAATATTACCATTTATGGTCAAAATTTACTATTTGGATTCATTGAGTGATACGAGATGTTTTTTTATTATAGTATTATCATGGTTTCTATTTATTTTTATTTGGATATTGTCTATTTATTCAATAATTTTTATTCTTTGATAAAGAGGGTATGGTCTCCCAATGTTACATATTAGAGACTTGTTAATAGTTAGAAGCCTCTATTATATGGGGAGGCATGGCTAAGTTCATCTAACTAATCAACTCAGGGCACCGACATGTCAAACCCGGGCCCAGATGTTACAAATTTTTATCATAAGATTTATATTTTATTTTATATTATCTTACTATTTTGGGATGTAGTTAAGATATTAGGATGAGCCATGCCATGGTTACGAGCTCTTATATGGGTGTATGTAACCCATGTATGTGGGAAAATGCATGTACCCAGGGTGGTATTATTGTTATTGAATTGTTGTTTTATATTTTATTATTATTTCACATTCGGTGATGTTGTTTTGGTGTGATGTTATTATTTCTATAATAATTTCTTCATGGACTGGCATGGAACAAGAGTTTAGTATACATGCATCATTCTAGGAACATAGGATTTTAAGAGACATGCATCATTTTAGGAACACATGGAAAATCTGGTTTAGGGTAAGTGGTTGTATTAAAAATGATTTCCTAATTAATGTATTATAAAAATAAAATTGTTCCTAATATGAAATTGGTAATTTTAAAGGATTCATATAGTGGCAATTTAAAATGGATATATGGGTGTCTAATAAGATACCATGAAATGTGAAACTATTTTACCCTACATTATCCATGACCTTGAAGAGGGATGGTTGAGGGTAGTGATAGTGCATCAATTTTGAATGTGTGGTTGATTATGTTGGATAAATATTTAAAGCTTATTTTGAATCTCTCTTATTTAAATTTGATAATGAAGTGAAATGAATTTTATTATGTATGTTTTTCATTATAGATACATTCCTCCAAAAAACATTTGTTAATAGTATTATTAGAGAACATGGTTGGAAATGTTCTTATTGTAGTGGAACTAGAGGATCTAGAAGTTCTGTATGAAGGGGACAGATAGTAGTTTTGTGAAACTTTTTGTCACTTTATGTAGTTTATATAAAGAGACACATGGCATGTTGTGCATAAAATGTCTGAGAACACAAGGGAGTTCCATTTTCAGCACCCTACAACTTTCATAAGAGAGGTTTGATATGAGGCATATGGGTTATGTAATGAGTCTTTATAGATGATTCATTATCATTTATAGAATCCAACTAATAAGTGATTCAAGAAGGATGTTTATATGTTATGTGGTCAACTAAAGCATTGGTGGGATATTAAGACCCAGTTTAATATTAATCAACTGAAAATGATTGATAAAGTGGTCAATTGGGATCTTATTTCTTAGGGTATCATAAAGGAGGATTCTACTGAAATGAATGCTATTTCTTACGGAAAACCAACAAGTATGCCTTCTGAGGGGAGGAAGTGTCACTATGAGAATATCAACTAGGTAAATGGATAATATAGTGTCCAGGGATAATGATCATTTACTTATAGGAGTAACTGAATATACTTCCTCCATTGTGGTAGGTTGGATCACATTCATAGATAGTGTCCATGACCACCATTGGAGTGTTGATACTACCACAATATGAGTCACATATATTGTTATTTTAGGAACCCTCAACTGATGAGTAGTGATGGAGTATCCAAACCAAAGAAGAGTTCTTGAAGGGGGGTATTCTACCCCATATCATTCTGGCAATTGGAGCTCTTCTGGCCATGCTGGTTGAGGCAGTGCACATGGAACTTCAGGGCATGAGCATCCGTATAATCAGAGTAGTGCAACACAAGGGACTCATACTACATCATATGGTATAGGGTATGGACAATTCCATGGAGTTCAGCCTACATTTGAGGATGGTGATGATGTACCAGTAAAAGTTAGAGATATTATTCTTGTATCTTCCAAACTTCCTAGTTATTTATTTTATATATGATACTCTCATTATTTTATATCTTCTCAACTTATAAATGGTGTAAGGATGATGGTGGAGTTTTGGAGTGGGGTTATGAAAATTGACACACCATAGGGAGTGCTATTGAGGGACATCTGTTAATGCAAGATGTGTCATTTTTTGTATGGTGAGTATCATTTACTTTGGAATCTCTACATACATGACATTTATATTTTTTACTTTATTTATGGTATAATGAATCTCGTATCATACCAAGCCCATGTCAATTGTTACCATAGGAGAGGGGCCATTACATCTCCTAAGGGTAAAAGTTATGTTCATCTTGTAGAGTGGGATATCAAGGTAGGTTATACATGGTCATTTCATAAGTAACTAGGGGAGATTATGGCCCTAGTTTAATGTATTTTTATGGATGATGGGTTTGTGAATAAAGACAACATTCCCTCTATAGTTGGCCGAATCTAGGATGTGTTTCCTGATGAATTTTTTTAGGATTCCACCTTATAGGGATGTTGAATTTATAATTGATCTCATGTATAGAGACGAACTAGATACTATTCCACCTTATAGGATGACACAAAAAGTGCATTTAGAACTAAAGACTATGCTGGAAGAATTAATGGATAAGGGATTTATACATCCAATAATGTTTCCATGGGGTTCTCAGACTTTGTTTGCTAAGAAGTCTGACAGGATGTTGCATTTGTGTACTGATTACTAGAAGTTGAATTGTATCATAGTGAAGAACCAATATCAACTTCTATGTATCAATGATCTCATTGAAAAATTGATAGGAGATTCTATTTTCTATAAGATGGACTTATGAGTAAGGTATCATCAGTTAATAGTTAGACCTTATGATATACCATTAACTACTATCAAAAACATATATGGCCTATATGAGTTCAATGTGATGCCTCTTGGATTGATTATTGCTTCTTCTTTGTTTATGGATTGATGGACCAAATATTTCACCCATAGATGGATCAATTTGTGTTTTTTTGGATTACATCTCAATGTACTTCAAGAATCATGACTATAATACCCAACATCTTGACATTGTACTGATTAAATTGAGAGATCATAATCTACATTCCATGTTATCTAAGTGTCAAATATAGAACTAAAGGGTATATTTATTAGGTCACATCATCTTAGAAGAATGTGTGTTATTTTAACTAGATAATTTTTAAGAAGTGGTTTCTTGGGAGAATCCTAATAATTGTTTTTCATATCCTATGATTTATTGGGTTAATGAGTTATTATAAGAGGTTTATTCAGGACTTAAAATTTTTGGAGGCACCACTTTTGGTCTTAAATAAGAAGGTTATCAATTTTTAATGGTCCAAATATTTTGAGAATTCTTTCCAAGAGATGAAGGAGCAATTTGCTACCACAATAATCTTGATCCTACTCATTCTAGGTAAGGAGTGTACCTTTTTTATGTGTCTAGGATTATACTTAGAGAAGTGTTGATGTAGGTAGATCAAGTTATGGTGTATAGGTCATAGGAGTGGAGGCCACATGTATGTAATTAACCTATGCATGATATCAAGTTATATGTGGGGGTTTATTACCTAAATTATAGGATGCATTACTAGTGAGGAGAAAATTTTATTTTGTATATGAAAAATAAATTTACGAATTATATCATTTCAAAACAAGATTAGAATATTCTAAAGTAGCGATGGGTTGAGTATATGAATTCATTTGATTTTGGTATAGCCTATACATAGGGGAAAGGAATTTTTTTGATGCTTTGAGTAGAAATAAAGACTTAGGATTTTAAGGAGTCTAGTTATTAGTGGAAAATGATGACATTTACAACTAAGATAAATATTATCATTTAGGATGGCCATGAAATTGTATCATTATCAGACGAGTCCAAAAATTTGATTAGTATTATGGAGAGAAAGTGTGTGGATCTATAGTGTTTGTACTTGAGGGAAATCCTTGATGGTGGGAAGTCACATTCTGATTGGACTATAGGAAAGGTTGAAATAATCTATGTCTGAAATCAGGTTTTTGTGCTTATGTGTATGCGTGAGGAGATGATGTGTGAGTTTCATGGATCGATGTGGGTGGTGAATTCTAGTTTGAGAAAAATTTACCAAGATTTTCATCAAAATTATTTCTGTACATGCATGAAGTGGGAGATTGTATGGTTCTTGACATGTTGAGATACCTATAAGTGTGTGAAGGATGAGCATCAGTGACCTAGAGGTTAAATACAGACGTTTTCCATTCCGTAATTGAATAGTGATGATGTTACAATGGAGTTATTAGTAGGTATTATGAGGATACCTCGAAATAATGATGTTATATGATTGATTGTGGACTGATTGATGAAATTAGTCCACTTCTTACCTATCCAGGAGACTTTCATAGTGGATTAGTTGGAGGATATGTGTGTTTGGGAGGTAGTCTGTTTGCACGAGGCACTGATGAGTATTTTTTTAAGATTATGATCCACACATGGAATCACTCTTATTTAAAGGAATACGAAGGGTGTTGGGTACATAGGTATTTCTAAGTATAACTATCAACCCATAGAAAAATAGGTAGTTAGAACATACTATTCAGGTGATAGAGGACATTCTCTGAGCATGAATGCTAGGAATTGGAGGGTCTTGGGTTAATCACTAGGAACTTGTTGAGTTCTCCTATAAAATTAATAATCAAGATACTATTAAAATGGAATAATATTATTTACATTATGATTGTTCATGCATGTCACCACAATAATGGACCTAGAAATGTGAGTCTGAGTTGTTGGGACCAAGTCTTGTATATGAGACATCGAAGAAGGTCCAGTTGATTCAGAAATGTATGGATACATATAAGGGTAGGAATAAGTTTTATACTGATTGACATCAATGAACCCTAGATTTTATAGTAGGAGATTATATATTTTTTGGGTGTCTGCTAGATTTGGCCACCATATGAAAAAAAGGTAGGAAATGTTGGCACCCAAGTTTATTTGACAGTTTGATATTTTAGAAAGGGTAAGATTGGTCTCATACCAATTGGCTCTTCAATAGAGGTATTATTCTATAAATGATGTTTTTCATGTGTCATATATTTTTATGTATCACCATGAACCTTATACTATTATTGATGTTGATTATTTTGAGATTGATCATGATGCGTACTTTGGGGAGCATCTGATTCATGTAATGAATCATAGTGAAAAAGTGTTGCATGGAAATAATGTGATGATATTACAAGTGTTTTAGAAGCATGGACATGTTCAAGATGAAATATGGTAAATAGAAGAATATATGGGGGATTGGTGGCCCAAATGTTTTATCTCAGAATCATATTGATTCTTGGGAGTACAACTAGAGGATGAGTTCTTATAATGTGGGGATATTGTAAGATACCAAAAATATTTTTGATAAACCGTACTCATTTTAAGGTTTTATTTTACCCATGTTTTGATAAATATTGGTTGGTTTTTAAATTAGGGTTGTGTTAGGTGAATTTAGAGAAATTTGGAAGCCTATGGGGCTATTCATGGTTGGCACACAGTTAGGGAAAACCATGTGGTTTTCCCAAGGAAACAGTGAACCCCATTTTTTAGCTGTAAAGACCTAGAAATTCCATATTTTTTTAATCATATGGAATTATTTCGAGACTGTGAAATTCGACAGAATGTGATTCTGAGGCCAGGAGAGCCCAGAATGTATTTTTAAACTTTTTAAGGTACTTTTAGTAAACGTCTGAGTGAGATTTTCTATATTTTGAACCAGTTATTAGATTGAAAATCTGATGGCACCGTTGAATTTGCAGTGCCAAGATTCTCTTAGGTGAAGCTTAACTTCAACCAGCAAGGGTCATATGGAAAACATAAAATTTGTAATTTTTAGAAAAATAATAAAATAACTCTTTGAGTTATTTTATTCTTTTCTTCAACCATTGAGCGACAGTTGGCGAAACCGCAGCTTAATGATGAGAATTATACAAGGGGCATTTAATGAATCGTTTCTTTTGTTGTGTAACCGAAACACCCATTTAATTAATGGTTCAATAATTGAGGTTCATTAATGAACCACATTAATGAACACAATGCCAAGATCGTTTTCTTTTATTAATCAATCCATTGGAAAATGGATTAACGACTGTAGGGAAAACCTCTGACGTAACGTTGATGACATCTCACTCTAATGAAGGATAGAGAACGAGAACCGATAATTGGGGTATTTGATCTAGAGATCGATGAGAGATGATGAGCACCAATGAATGTGGAATGTCTACGAACACATATTCTTCTCTCTTGTCCGCAACAGATTCAACCAAATCCATGCAAGGGATTTATTTTCTCTAAGTGTTTAATGATTCCTCTTATCTTGTTCTTGAAAAATTAAATAAATGTAGATCAACCAACTAACGGGTTGATCCGAAACTCATTAGATCTTGTAGGAGGCTATCACAAGGATTTTATTTGGGATTATTCTTAATCTTGTGATTATTTCTATCTATCCCATGATAAAACTCTAATGCGGAGGGGTGTGGGCCAATCCGAACAAGGCCTGGACCCTCCACCGATCTTGGAAATTGTGAGTTCTTTGTGGGCGACTGAGTAACATGGTAGCAAGGTGTTTTTGTGGGCTTCGTAGAGAAGGAGACAACCTGATAGGCCCGTAGGTGCAGACAGTATGGAAAACGGATCACCAGAGCATTTCTAGTGGCCCGTGGAAGGTGCTGCTGACGCGACACCACTGGCGCGTTGGTGCCCGATAACACTGCGATGGAAGGAGGAGGCTGGATCTCGCCATTCGCACTGGAGTAAAACAACACGCCCATTAGCATACTATGGTGTCAAGGTTATGTAGCTGGAAAACCACAATGGTGGAGGATACGGTGCCCGTCGGCACCATGTGAAGATAGAGGGGCCCGCTCGGGCTGCTCAGCTGGCGCAAAAACGGCCGACCCCTGCCGACCGTTACGGGGAGAAGGGGTGGGGCTTGCTGGCACCACCAGATGAAAAAAACCGGACTCCCCATGTATGGTCCTGCAAAATGGCCCGCACCACATGGGCTGGGTTCCTTAGGTAGGCCGCACCCCACTAGGTGGGGTGCCCCCCACTAAGAGGGCTAGGCCACCCATGGGCCGGACCCGCCAGCCGGGCCAGACCCGTCACTGGGCCGAACCCGTGGGACCAATAGTCCGGTCGGGCTGGGACCTTACCGGACCCATGCTGGACCCTCAGTTCGGTTTAGGTGGGTCCGACCGGGTCAGACCGGACCCAGACCCGACCGAACCTGTTTCACTAAAACAACCATAACTCGCAGACTGAGCATTTGATTGGCGTGCCGTCTGTGTCATGAGTACCCTTGCGACGAGGTGGACCTTTTGAGATACTACAAATGAGTTTTTGAAGAACATGGTGTATAACCGGGTTGGATCGGACTTGAATCCAACTAGGCCCTATTTACATTTTTGCCTATATCTTACAGACCGGGCATCCGATTGATGCACCATCTGTTATGTTAGAACCCTTAAGAAAAGAAGGTACTTTGGGTTACATCTAAGTGGGAATTTGTGTTGGTTGAGATATGAATGGTAGATTGAGGAGAGGATCCTTCGAAAATCAAGCGTTCTAAGTGAGGGTATCCAATGGATGGCTGTGTCATGATGGAAGAATAGCGATCCTCTGTGGTTTCGCTCTAAGAAATCATTCGTGGGCCATCATTTAGAGATCCTATGTAGGCCAACACCTAGAGATCCTATGTGGTTTAGCACCTAGATATCCTTGGTGGGTCAGCACCTAGAGATCCTCTATGGGTCAGTACCTAGCGATCCTCTATGTGTCAGCACCTAGAGATCCTCCGTGGGTCAACACCTAGTGACCCTATGAGAACCAGAAGCAAATCATCTTGATAGAATAAGATGATATATCTTTATGACTAATCATATTTATTCTTTTTCTTTAAGTTGTATACCTAGTATGAGCTTCATATTTTACTTTGTGCTATGTGTTTGAGATCTTTCTTTGTGGTGTTTTCATTCATGGATTACTGAGAGAACTTCAGAGGTCTCAGGGTCCCTACCGAGTATTGTTATACTCACCCCTATATGGGATTTTCCCATACATTTTTGTGTCTTGTGCAGATGAAAAACAACTTGTTTGAGACTTTGGAGAGACAAGGCTAGACGGTACATGGAGGTTATCGATTGACGTGGTGAGCCACAGTGACGAGATGTACCTAACCTTCAGGTAGGATCCTTGGATGATGATCTTTAGAGCTTGTTTTTTTCCTTTTTCTATACTAGTCTTTTAGTTGGACTTGTTATCTAGCCCTTTTACTTTCAGTACATACTTTTACTCTTAGTGGTGGTATTTGTGGTGGTTTTACTACTGCTTTTCCATTGTGTTTTGTTTGTATGAAGTGTTCCATGTCCGTGTGTGTACAGGTTTAAAGGAAATGCCTTCCCTTTTTGGGATATGCCTTACAGTGCTAGTCACTAGCCCCTGGACTATGGAAGGAAGGCTTGAGGTAGTCACAACATGGGCCCTGGGGGACGGGTCGCGATAAAGTGGTATAAGAGGCCTGTCGGTTCAACTATAAGAACTAAGAGTCTATATTTTCAATAGGGCAGTAGTGTTAAGTGTTTTGGGTTTAGTTTTAGGTTTGGGGAGTCTAGTGTTGGTGTGGCGGCCGTCGTATCCATACACCAGGACTCTAAATTCAGTTTTCTGACTCGGTACATAGAAATACTAGTTGCATGTGTCATGAAAATGTTTTACTTTTGATATATTTTGAGACAACTCACCAGGTATAAATTATTGACTATGGAACATCTATTTCACTAATGGATGCCTCCACGAAGACAACCAAACAGGATTCTAGTGAGAGATCACAACGATGACCTACTGAGCGATGTGGTATCGGTGTAGGGACCACTTACAGTAGTATCACCTTCGGGTGGTGTCCCAACAGCACCACCACCCAAAGAGCAAGAGTTGATACCATCCCCACAAGTGGATAGTGCACACCGACTGAGTGCATTGCATGAGTTATATAGACATAGGCATCCGAGGTTTCGAGGTAAGATATATCTGAAGGTAGCTGAGGACTGGATGAAGGTTGTGGCACGAGTTTTCTGCTTGGTTGAGACACTAGCAGACAAGATGGTGATCCTAGATGCTACTATCTTTTAGGAAAAAACATAGAGATGGTGGATATTGATGCTCCAAAATCATGAGGATATGAATCATTCCTGGTTGGAATTCGAGAGCCTCTTCAGGGTGGAGTTTGTACCAGCAACAATATGCTCTATTCATATTCAGGAGCTACTATACTTACAGAAGGGAAGCCTGATTGTGGTCCAGTACTCAGTGAGATTTATTGACCTCTTCCGATAATCTACCGACATGGTACGTGAACCTTTATTTAAGGGTCAGACCTTTGAGAAGGGTCACCAATGGGAGATTATAGTGTCAATGATTTCGCTCAACATTCCGATGCAGGATGGAGTGCTAGAGTGATCCCTACTGGTGGAGAGCTTCCTAGATAAGCAGACACCAATGGTGAGAGCCACCACTGGATGAAAGGTGGCTGAGTTATCTACAACAAGAAGTAGGAAGATGGTGTAGAGGCCTAAACGGGCTAGACCTTCCGGAGGAAAAACCTAGGATGTCGGTTCGGAGGTATGGATCTCACAAAGTAGAGGAGGTTATATGAGGACTAGAGTTTGTTACTCTTGCAGAATATTGGGGAACATGGCTCGTAACTATCCGAATCCCTGCATAGATGACCAAAAGGCGGTCGAGGGACGACTGAGACATTGTCGAGTCCTTACAACGTCATCTTGGTTATGGAATGACTATCGATAGTCAATTCTCAAATTGATTGTTTTAGGCGCAAAGTGTGGTGTGCCCGTAAAGATGGGACCAGGTTTTTCTTCACCAGTGAGAAGGGAACCTTTGCAGCACAAGATGTAATTTCTTGGAGGAGGGTGCATCTGATCACTCATTAGTTGTCTATCCTCATCGTCAATGTAGTGGACGAGAGGAGTTCGAGATATTCTGTATTGGTGGACTAGTATGCGAATGTCTTTCCTAAGGATGTTCTGGGACTACCTCCTCACAGATAGGTAGACTTATACATCAACCTGTACCCAAGAACAACACCGATATCCACACCAGCATATCGGATGGATCCTGTGGGGCTTCATGAGTTGAGGGTATAGTTGGAGGAATTGCAGAGGAAGGGGTTCTTAAGACTCGATGTTTCTCCATGAGCAGCCCAGGTATTGTTCTCTAAGAAGGAAGATGGGAGATTGAGGCTTTGCATGGACTATTGGCACCTAAATTAGCTGACTATGAAGAACAATTATTCTCTACTGAGGATTTATGACCTCTTTGATCAACTGAAGGGAGCTTAGTGGTTTTCAAAGATAGAACTCAGATCAGGCTATAATCACCTTTGGGTGCGGGATGAGGACGTACCGAAGATAGCCTTTAGATGCTGGTATAAACACTATGAGTTCTTGGTGACTCCTTTCGGTGTGACCAATGCTCTAGTAGTGTTCCAGGGACTCATGAATAGGATCTTCCAGCTTACCTAGATTGCTCCGTGGTGGTTTTCATTAACGACATCTTGGTGTACTCAGTGTCAGAGGAGGAGCACACCACACATCTATAGATAGTTATGGATACACTATGAGAGAAATATATCTATGGTATGATCTCTACGTTCCAGTTCTAGATACAGTAGGTCCACTTTTAGGGACACATAATCTTGATGTCTAGAGTTGCGGTGGATCTGGAGAAGATAGAGTCAGTTCTTTCTTAGGAGCCACCCAGAAGCGTGACTGAGGTGCAGAGTTTCCTGGGGTTGGTTGGGTACTATTGGAGATTTTTACCCAAATTTTCCAGAGTAGCAACACCATTTTCATCTTTGACAAAGAAGGGACAAACCTTCATATGGACGAAGAGGTGCCAGTATAGTTTCTAGGAGCTGAGGTGGAGACTGATGAGTGGCCTCATCTTGAGGCTACCAGAAGACAGATTTTGGTATGTATTCTACTATGACGCATCAGGGACCAGACTGGGATGTTTCTTAATGTAGGAGAAAGTGGTGATCGCCTATGGATCATGAAATCTAAGGCAACATGAGCAGAAATAAGTGACCCATGAACTGGAGTTAGCAGCAGTAGTCTTTTCATTGAAGATGCGGAGACACTACTTTAGGGGTGAATGGTTTAATATCTTCTCCAATCATAAGATTCTAAAGTGTATCTTCTCATATAAGGACATGAACCTGAGACAACGGTGATGGCTGGAGTTCCTCCTGGACTATGACTTTGAGATAGTATACACTCATGGGAAGGGGAATGTAGTATCAGAAACACTTAGCAGAAGATTAGGTCTACAACTGCTGAGTGAGGCAACAAAGTATCTAGCCGCATTACAGATATCCTTTGTAGAGAGTGATGGAGCAGTATACCTCCAGTCTATGATTTTCACTACCCCACTCCTTCAGTGAGTTCAGGAGGCACAAAATGGGGACATTGACTACAAGGCCTGACGTTCTCATATATCCTCAGGATAGTTTTCTGATGGATTTTAGGTAGGTGGGGAGCACATCATCTTTTTTAGAGTACGCACCATGGTACCAGTGACATTACGAGAGGAGGTGTTGAGGGAGTTCCATACATCCCCTTTGGCAGTACATCCTTGTGTGGAAGAGATGTATCAGGACCTCTGACGTTAGTACTGGTGGACAAGGATAAAAAAATCAGTGGTAGAGTTTGTTTCATGATGCCTCACTTTTCGGCAAGTGAAAGCCGAGCATCAGGTTCTAGCAGGATTAGCACAATCACTAGAGGTACCAGAATGGAAGTGGGATGGTATCTCCATGGACACCGAGATTGGGTTACCACACACTTCTAGGGGCCATGACTCTATCTGGGTGATCGTTGACTGAATCACCAATTTAGCCAATTTTCTACCCATCCGAGAGAAGGGATCAGTAGAGGGCTTGGGATGCTTCTATGTTCAGGAGATAATATGGCTCCATGGGATACCATCGAAGATTGTTTCAGATTGTGACCCTTGTTTTACATCCCAGTTGTGGAAGAGATTACAGGAGGCATTTGGGACTTAGCTACACTTGAGAACCGCCTTTCACACTCAGATAGATGGTCAGATAGAGCAGACTATACATACACTTGAGGACATTGTTTGTGCTTGCATTCTTGATTTTGGTCACAGTTGGGAGGACCACCTTCCACTAGTGGAGTTCACATACAAGAGCAGCTAATACTCCTCCATCGGCATGGCATCGTTTGAGGCCTTGTATGAGTGACCATGCAGATCAACTCTATATTAGACAGACCTAGGAGAGTTAGCACTTATGGGTCTAGAGTTGGTACGGGTTACCACTGAGAAGGTGCAGATCATACCAGAGCAGATGAAGATAGCACATAGCAGGCAGAAGTCTTATGCCAACAGGAGACAGAGACCCTTGGAGTTCGAGGAGGGAGGCCATGTCTTCCTATGGGTCTCACCGTGATGAGGATTGCAGAGATTTTTATGGGGCGTAAAGCTATCTATGAGAGTCATCGGACCTTTTATTATTCTCAATAGAGTTGGATAGGTGGTGTACCACCTAGCTCTCCCCCCACAGATGCACCAAGTGTACGATGTTTTCTACATGTTGCAGTTGAAGAGATACGTGCATGAACCATCACACGTCATCGACTGGGGCGAGATAGACATTGAAAAAGGGGTGACTTTTGTGGAGTTCCCATTGGAGATAGAGTATAAATAGGAGCATGTACTTCATGGACAATTGATTCCTCAGATTCAAGTTCAATGGAAACACGAGAACCTTCATGAGAGAACATGGGAGTGGGAGTCTTAGATTTGTGCTCAGTACCCCCATTTGTTTCCTTAGTTTTTGTTGTGTTTTTAGGGACATAAAGACCTAAGGTGGAGAGAATGTAAAGACCCGAACATACTGTATATATTTTTTTAATTATATAGAATTATTTTAAGACTAAGAAATTCGACAGCACGTAATTCCGGGGCCCGGAGAGCCCAGAATAGATTTTTAACTTTTTTAAGGTACTTTCAATAAACGTGTGAGCGAGATATTATATCTTTTTAACCATTGATCAGATTGAAAATAAAAGGGCACCGTTGAATTCACAGTGTCAATATTTTCTTAATAAAATCTCAACTTCAACCGAAAAGGGTTAGACAAAAAAGTTAAATTTTGGACTTTTCAAAAAAAAAAATTCTTTAAGCTATTTTATTTTTTTCTTCAACCATTGAGAGATGGTTGGTGAAACTGCAGTGTAACGACGAGAATTAAATAAGGGTCATTTAATGACTCGTTTATTTTGTTGTGTAACCGCAACACCTGTTTAATTAATGGTTCATTAATTAAGGTTCATTAATGAAACACATTAATGAACACAATGTCAAGATCGTTTTATTTTATTAATCAATCTGTTGGTGAATGGATTAATGACCATGGGGGAAACCTCGGATATAACGTTGATGACATATCCCTCCAACGAATAACGGAGAATGATCACTGATCGTTAAAGGATTTGATCCAGAGATTGATGGGCGACAAAGAGCACTAACGAACATTGAACATCTAAGAACAAAGATTATTCTCTCTTGTCTGCAATAAATTCAAATGAATCAAAGTAGGTGATTTATTTTATCTAAGTGTTTAATGATTCATCTTATCTCATTCTTAAAAAATTCAATGAACACAGATCAACCTACTAACGGGTTGATCCGTGACTCGTTTGATCTTGTGGGACGTTGTCGCATTGATTTGATTTCGGGTTGTGATGATTTCTATCTACCCCATGATAAAACTCTAATGATGAGGGAACGAGCTGATCTAAACAAGGCTTAGAACCTCTGTCGATCTTGGATATTGTGTTTTCTTCATCGGTGACTGAGTAACATGGTAGAAAGGCGTTTCTGTGGGCTTTGTGGTGAAGGAGGCAACTCGAGAGGCTCATAGGCACAAAGGATATGAAAAATGGATTAGTAGAGGTTTATGGTGGCCCTCAGAAGGTGTCGCCGGTGCGACACCACTAGTGTGGTGGCGCCGGCAACCAGTGGCAGCAGTTGGTCCACACCGACCGTGTGGAAGGGGCATCACTCATTGGCGCCGCGGTGGAAGGAGGCGGAAGACTCTCGCCGGTCACGCTGGAGGATAGCGTCGCGCTCGTCGGCGTGTCGTGGTGGAAAGGTTCCATGACTGGATGACTGTGGAGGTAGATGAAGCGAAGCCTATCGGCGCTGTGTGGAGATGGAGTGGCCCTCTCAGACCGCTCGTCTAGCGTAAAAATAGGTGGCTCATGCTGGCAGTTATGGGGAGATGGGGTGGCACCTGCTGGTGCTGCCAGTTGGAAAAACCATACGCCCCGCGTCCGGTCCAGAAAACTGTCTTGCACTACGTGGGTTGGGTTTCTCAGGTGAGCCACACCCCACCAGGCAGGCTGGGCCACCCGCGGGTCGGACCCGCCAGCCGGACCGGACCCGCACTAGCCGTACCGGGACCTCCACCATGCCGAACCCACGGAACCAATGGACCGGTTTGGCTGGAAGCTTACTAGACCCACGTCAAACCCTTGGGTCGGGTTGGGTCAGTCCAACCATGTCAAACCAGACCCAGACTCAACCGACCCTGTTTCACTAAAACGACCATAACTCACAGACTGGGTGTCCAATTGACGCATCGTCTGTGATACGAGGACCCTTGCGATGAGGAGGAAATTTTTAGAAAATCTACTTGAGTTTTGGAAGAATATAAAGTATAGACAGGTTGTAATGTACTCGAACCCAAATAGGACCTATTTACCTTTTTGCCTATATCTTATAGACCAAGCATCCGATTGACACACCATCTATCACGTCGGAACCCTTACGACAAGACGGTCCGTTAGGTTACTTCTAAGTGGGACTTTATGGTGGTTGAGATACAAACAATGTCTTGAGGAGCAGATCCTCTGGAAATCAAGCGTGCTAAGTGAGGGTATCCAATGGCTGGCTATGTCGTGATGGAAGAATAATGATCCTCTGTGGGTCAACACTTAGTGATCCTCCATGGGTCAGCATGTAGAGACCCTTTGTGGGTCAGAACCTAAAGATCATCTGTGAGTCAACACCTAGCGATCCTTGGTGGGTCAGAACCTAACGATCCTATGTGGGTCAACACCTAGAGATATTTTTTGAGTCATCACCTAGAGATCCTTTGTGGGTCAACACCCAATGATCCTCTATGGGTCAGCACCTAGCGACCCTGTATAGACTAGAAGAAAAGATTCTCGACAGAATAAGATGATCTAGATTTATGACTAATCATCTTTATTCTTTTTCTTTAAGTTGTACACATGGTGTGAGATGCTTCTTTTACTTTGTGCTATGTGTTTGAGATCTTTATTTGTAATATTTTCCTTCATGGAGTACTGAGAGACCTTCAAGGGTCTTGGGATCTCTACTGAGTATTGTTATACTTACCCCTGTACGGAATTTTCCCGGACCTTGTTTGGTCTTATGCAGACGACGAACAACTTGACTGAGACTTCGGAGAGCCAGGGAAAGATGGTACACAGAGGTGACCGATTGACATGGTAGCTGAAATGACGAGCTATACCTACACTTCTGGTAGTATCCTTGGTGAACGATCTCTCGAGATTGTTTTTTCCTTTTTCTATACTACTCTTTCAGTTGGGCTTGTATACTGACCCATTTACTTTCATTTCTTACTTTTACTCTCAGTGGTTGTATTTGTGGTAGTTGTACTACTCCTTTTCTATTGTGTTTTGTTTTTGTGATGTGTGCCCTGTCTATGTGTGTACAGGTTTAAAGGAAATTCCTTCCCTTTTTGGGATATACCTTCCGGTGCTAGTAACCATCCCTTGGCCTATGGAAGGAAGGCTTGAGGTAGTCATGACATGGGCCTCAGGGTAAGGGTCGTGACAGTACCCATAGGAGGTGACGCATGGTATAACCAAATTGTACTTCCTAATAAAACTGGGCACCCTTGGATAGAGGGAGTTTTCTTGATTGGAACATAGGTTTTAGACCATGTTAGCACCTAGAAGAAAACTTTCTTCCCTAAGGAATGTAACATGGTTTCAGTGAACAGATTAGAAAACTGTGCACCCTACCTTGGAAACCATGAACATGGAATTTTAAACCCATAAAAAGTAGATTAAAATTCCTAGATGACTAGTTTTTATTACCATTCTATCCATATCAAAAAATATGATTTGATTAATTTTTGGAGGCTCCTAGGAGGATTCGAAGGCAGTTCGTTCTTAAAGACTCAAAGATACAGTTAAAGAATCAACTACTCATTAGTAATTTCTATCTTCCTTGTTTTGTTTCCTCTCTCTCCCATCTCTTTTTACCAGTGAAGAGAGATGGTTTTTTCTCCCTTGGAAATATTTTAGATCTAGGTCTTGATGTATTTTTTTTGTTGTATATTGGTCTTAGGTATTGATACTATATATTCCATGTTGTTGTGATTTCAATACTTTCAAATCAAATTTAGGTTAATGATTTGGTGAGCATCTGACAATGATATTGAGGTAGAATTTATAATTTTTAATTCCCATATTCATTGTTATAATTGTTTGTATGAGTTGTGTAATTTCAATTTCCACATTGGGAAAATTAATTTTAAATTTATTTAATTAATTTATTCCCTTGAGATTTTGAAACCCTTCACATATCCCATTGGACACGTTGATGATTTTGAAATAATAATTGCCAGAGACCCATGGGGAATGTCGATATAATGGAAATGATGAATTATGAATTATTAATGGTTGATAAATGGGATTGGGAATATGACTTATAAATGAAATTATTATTATTATTTGAATAATTTATAATGGAATTGGCTGGTAAATGGGTTATAAATGTGGAATAATGAGATGCAATATTCACGAAGGATTCGTGGGATATGAACTAGTTCTCCAAATACACATAGGGTTCCAATATTCTTCTCTAGTCCCCTAGGATATATATTTATTTCATGTGATCACCAGGTTTTGGGATAGGGAATGTTGCTCTAAATACCGACGAGGTTCCAGATAGCTACTCTAATCCCCCATAGTATGAATGTGAAATTAGATATTAAATGATTAATGAATCCCATGAAAGAATGAAATGTGATATCCCTTTGGTGGATGGTTCATCCTTTGGTAGGGGATGAATTGGGTATCATTGTTTTAGGTGTCACCATGAACCTAGGGACCCATGCTGCTAATTAATGAATAATTTGATAATTAAAATATTTACTTTATCATTTTTAATTTATCCTTATTAAAACAATATGAACTATTATAGAATATATATTTATTTAGATTCTGTTGGTGGTGGCCTACAAAAATTTACTCACACCATACTCAGGCTTCCTAATTAGTGCCTGAATAGATATCATATCTTTATGAAAGAATAAGGGAAAAATGACTATTATAGATGGTTGAGTTGGGAATTAGGATGAATCATTTATGAGGGAACCAAAAAATATATTTGGACCCTTATGGGAGTTTTTAGTGTGTTATTATTTTCAGTTTTCATTTGAAACTTGACACTTATTTGGGATGACATATATACTATTTTGGTTTATGGTCATCTTTTTGGGTTTTGAATTCCTCATGTGATGTTGGAAGATTGTTGATTATGGTATTATCATGGTTACTGTTTATTTTCATTTTAATATTGTATATTTATTTACACTATATCACTACTTTTATAAAGAGGGTACAGTCTAACCATGTTATAAATTTTACCCCTACTAGTCAGTGGCCTCTTGCATAAGGAGAGGTGCTCCTAAGGTCATATAACTAACCGTCTTGGGAAACCAACATGTCACACCAAGGTTTGAATGTTACAACCCAATAAATATGTGTGGCTTTCTATAACACCTTGATTTTTAAAAAAAGGGAAAATAATGATTGTTATCATATGTGATACACAACACCAAACCCAAACAAATAATGAATATTTAAATACGACAATTTTAACATTTCCATTAAATTTGATGATATGATTAGGATTAGTTACTTCATGAAATATATATATGTACCAAATATATTTATAAATACACAGTAAACAATATATCAATATTTGGTAATGAATTTTTGTTCTTCAAAATATGTTTTCTTCAAAAATAAATTATTACTTTTTTTTTGAAAAAAATATTATAATTATTTTATAGAATATTTATAATATGTATTTGATAAAATAAACTATATTTTTGATATCATAATATCCAAATTAACTTAGGGATATAATTTGGGATTTTTTTTGAAAAATATAGTTTTTCAAGGAATAGTAAAAAATATAATTTTTTTAAAGTTGTTATTTCTTTTGATAAATTAATTACATTAAAAGTTGAATTATTATTTAAATTTAATTTAATGGTAATATAAAAATGGATTTTTATATTTAATTCAATTTATTACTTTTAAATCATCTTTATATGAGAGTTTAGTATAAGTTTATTTTTAGGATTAAAATTTCATTTTTTGAAAACTATTTTGAAAAGCATATTTTTTCTCCATTATAATTAACTAAAATATATCATAATGAGAAATTATATAAATGAAAATTTTATATTATATATATAGATATTTATTAATTTATATTCCTTGAATGATTATTAATAGTTATAGAGTTAATGTAAAATAATATTTTCCTTAAAAAATTATTTTTTTGAAAGAACCATTTTCCATCATGCCAGCTGGTTTTATGATAAATTAAATTCTTCCACGTATGTTAATTGAATAAGAAAAAATGTATTATATATTTTTAATCATTATAATTAATATTATTTAATAATTAAAACATAACTTTTTAACAATATTAAGTGTAATTGTAGAAAATATTTATTACCACGGTAAAAAGAAAATATGCTAATTAAGGGTTAAAATATTTTAACAAGGATTAGAAAAAAAATTAAATTTACTATTATGAATATATATATTGGTTTAAATACCATAATTATTTTATTTTTAACATTATAAATAATTAAATAATTATTTTGAAAAAATTGGATTCTTGATAAGTTAGAACAAAAATTGTATTTCTTGTAAAATATTATTTTAACCATGAACCAGTTTTTGAATAATTACAGAATTATTAAAATAAATATTTTAATTAATGGTAAATATTAATTAAATATATTAAATTTTAATTATAATATAATTTTTATGAACTGAACAATATAATTTTTATAATGGTCATACAACTATTATTATAAAAAACCAACATTTTTCAATAAATAGATATTTTAATTTATATTGTTAATTTATAATATTTATATAATTTTTTATAATATAAATATAATTTTTGTAGTCATAATTTCTAAATTTTCCAATGGTAAATTTCTCATACTTATCTAAGAGAGTCGAATTTTTGGGTAAAAATTAAATATGATATAAATATATAGTGTATATTATGACATCATAATGACCCAAAAGTGATGTAATAAGTACTATAAATTGTGTCCAAGAACAAATATATTTTCCATTCAAAATAATATGATTGAATTTTTAAGGGGTTAATTTATAATGCCTTTATGAATCCTCCAAAACCATTAATATATGTTATGTTTTTAAAATCATTTCTTTAAGAGATTGACTCACTTAAACACAATCAAGGGTAATATTTTATTATGTTAGTTCCTTTTCTTTATAAAATAATGAAAAATAGTATAATTGGAATAATACATGGGAAAAAATTTGACGATTTGTGGTTTTGGTTATTTTATTATATAGAGTCCAAAACCAAAGTTTGAGAAATGATAAAGATTTCCCCCCACATTTCCTATATAAACTCACCCAAAGTATCATTTATATTAAATAAAAATAATTATATCACATACTTACTATTAACTATCCTCTATATATTCCTAAAAAGGTGATACAAAGATCCAAAGAAACTCCTTCCAAGCATTTGGAATCACTCTCTCAAGGTAAGGGATACTCACCTTCAGTTCTTTATTCTAGTGTCTTTGTTATATGATGCCTTATATTTATAATCCATATTGTTCGGATATGTATTTACCTAAAGCTATCACTTAAAATTTTATGTAAAAATGATAAGATACCCATTTATCTATCATCCACATATTTTATGACTTTTTTATGTGATGATATATTACTACAAAAATTTCACCGCTATTCTTCATGGCAAAACAATTGTGTAATGAAAACCATACATGTTTCCTATCAAGGGTGTCCACCTTTATACACATATAATTATTTGTCATAGGAATAACATGTATTGACTCCACACTCATTTACTGTGGAATAAAATATGATGATGAATAAATCCATGTTGTATGATCTATAGGGCACACTAAAGCATGATAATGAAATGAAAGTGATGGGTGAACCCAAAATTAAATAGTTATCCAATTTATTGGGTAGTGTTCAGTATCATTAGAGATCATGTTAGGGAAAGGAGTGAACATGATTTATTTATAAGACTTTTCCATAAACATTTCATGAAATTTAGTCTTGACCTATGTTTATGATGCAATGTTTTAAGTTGTTTCCTCATTTCCCATGTTTCCATTATGATTATCATGTTATATCATGTCTCATTGTTCATGTTTATGATTATCTCTTCTTTTAGACTCCATTAATATGAATATTGTATAATCTGTATTACCTTATTCTATTTTTATTCCCTTAATATGATTTATAGGTCACCCCTTTCTTATTATGTCCCTAGGTTATCCCATGGAGTTTTAAGTACGAGGATGTTAAGGATGTTTTAAAGAAAGATAATGTATTCTTTGTTATAAGTTGTTATGTAATGAAACTAATTCCCAAAGATACTAGAATTTTCTATCTCCCAAGTTTTTATATGTGTAAAATTATGTATTAAATTAATAATAAATTTGTAATAAAGGTATGGGTTTTTATTGTTGGTATCAAACTAAAAGTTTAGTTATTTTAGGGATTAATATTAGAAAACTCTAGAAAAATCCTTAGGGATAAGACTAAGTATGAAAAATAAATATCTAAATTTTTGTAAAGCATATAGTAAGTGGTTTACAAGAAAATACATCCATTTCTGGATACTAAAAGTGGATGTGGCTCTGTCATATATGTAACTATGGGTAACACCTAAAAAGAATACATTGTGCTAGACTCGATTAGGAACTGGTTCGCAACAACGAGCCTTGCTGCATACCTAGTTTGACACTCCCTAGGGATATGCTTCGGTAATAAAAAAGATCAATATGAAACATTATTATGGAACAAAAATTCCCATATGTCCCTATGTTAGTAAATAGATAATGGATAAAATATATTGAAGACACTAAATTCATAAGTTAGGGAATAAAATTCAATTATAATTTATCCCTTTACGATCATTTATGAGGAATTGAGAGTAATTTTATTTATCACAGATTTATCATTTTGTAGTCCTTGACTTTATCTCGACTATGTTCCCTATCAAACTCTATTAGTTCATTGGTGTTATTTTTATCTTCCATGTCTATTTTTTTCAATTCCCACTAATGTTCTCCAACCTAGAAACCAAGTTATGTGATGATCTTCACACTTTCATCTCTTTCTTTTCAAGAGGTTGTTTTATTAACCCTTTTTATGACGTGTGTTTTTGGTAAAAATATTTTCAAGTTTAAAAATATTTATTATCATGTTCATGATTAAATTTTGAAGATTTAATAAATTTAAAGGGGGAATAATGTAAATCCCCATGTTTTTTAAAGAGAAAACTATATCCATTATCGAATGTGATACACAACACCAAACCTAAAAAAATAATTATTATTTAAATATGAACATTTTTTATTTTAAAATAAATTTATGGATACATGTATGATTAAAAAATTTATTAAATAAAAATATTTTCCAAATATATTGATAAATACTTATTTAATAAACTATTAATATTTGGTAATGTCTTTTTTGTTCTTCAAAATATGTTTTGTTTAAATTTGTTTTTCATTTTTATTAAAAAATATTAATATTATTTTATAGAACATTTATAATATTTATTTGATAAAATGAACTCCATTTTTGAAACCATCATATCAATATTAACTTAGGGTGAAAATTGGGAAAATTCAAAAAATATAGATTGTTCATTGAATTGTGAGAAATAAAATTTTATTTAAAATTATCATTTATAATGATAAATTATTTATGTTAAAAGTTAAATTATTCAATTAATTTTATTTCAAGGTAACATAAGTGTTATTTAGTTATATTTAATTAAATTAATTAAATTGAAATCATCTTTATACTGGATTTTAGTATAAGTTTATTTTTAGGATTAAAAATGCATTTTTTATAAACACTATCTTAAAATGTATAATTTTTATCCATTATAAACAATTAAAATAACCCTTAATGAGAGATAATATAAATGAAAATTTTAGATTATATATCTATTTTTATGAATTTAAATTAATATAATGAATATTATTAGTTATAGAGCTATGAAAAAATCATTTTTTCCTTAAAAAATGTATTTTTTTGGAAAACCACTTTCCATCATGCATGTGAGTTTTATGGTAAATTAAAGTATTAAACCAATTTTAATTTAGTTTGGTAAAATTTATTCCATATTTTTTATCATAATAATTAATATTAAGTAATAATACAAACATAATGTTTTAATAATATGAATATTTATTATAGTAAATATTTATTATCATGGTAAAAAAATAGCCTAATTGATGGTAAAAATAATTGAAAATGGATTAGAAAAACATTAACCCTAATAAGATGAATATATATATTAATTTAAATATAATAATGATTATATTTTTTGTTTTTAATTTATAAATAATTAAATTATTATTTTTATAAAATTGGATTTTTGATATGTTAAAACAAAAATTGCATTTATGGTAAAATATTATTTTAATTGAGAAAATCTATTTGATTAATTGAGAAATTATTAAAATAAATATTTTAAATAAATGTTACTAATATTTTTTTATGTTAAAGATAAATAATAATATAATTTTTTTTGAAGTGATCTATGTAATTTTTAAAATGGTCGGAAAGCTACTATTATCAAAATCTAGTATATTCTATAAACATGGATTTTATTTTAAAAGATTAATTTATCATATTTAAAGAAAAAATATGATAAAATATATATCATTTTTGGAATCATAATGTCTAAATTATCTAATGGTGATTTTTTCATAATTTCCTGAGACAGTCAACTTTTTGTGTAAACATTAAATACAGTATAAATATATGGTGTTTATTATGACATAATAATGAGCCAAATGTGATGTGATGAACACTAAAAAGGGTATCCACAACCAAATATATATTTTTTACTTTATGATAATGTTATATTAAGTTTATAGGATTAGTTTTATAAATCTGTTATGAATCATCCAAAATCATTAATATATTTCAAGATTTTAACACCATTTATTTAAGAGTATGACTCAATTCTACATAAGGTAGGGTATTATTTTATAAATTGGGACTTTGGAATTATAAAATAATTAGAAACACTCCCATTTGGTAGAAACCATAGGCAAAAAACATGTCATGGTGTTTGTTATTGTATTATATAGAGTCTAAAACCTAAGTTTTATAAATGATTTAGAATTGCTAAATCATTTCCTATATAAACCCACCAAAGACACTATTTCTCTTCACTAAAAATACTTAAATCACATCCTTTATATTCCATAAACTCTCTATATTCCTCCCAGGGATTCCCCAAGCTCTCAAGAAGCTCCTCCCTATCATTTGGATTCACACACTCAAGGTAAGGGATCCTCACCTTATATTTTTTATTAAAGTTTCATTATTATATTATACCTTCTATTTCCAATCTCAATTCTTTATATATTACTTTAACTATCCCTATTACTACCCATTTTATGTAAAAATGATGATATACCCCTTTCCCTATCATTAACCCATTTAATTAATTTTTAGGTTTCGTCGTTATACTGCCGAAATTTCACCGCTATTTGCATGCCAATACAATTGTGTAGTGAATACCATAAATGTTTCCTATAAATGGTTTTCACCATTATAAACTTATACTTCATTGTCTTGGGATATATATGAATGTATTCACCACTCCTTAACCATGAAATAAAATATTATGATGAATGAATCAATGTTGTATGATCTATATGGTACACATAAGCATGAGAATGAAATTATAGTTTTGGGTGAACCCAAAATTATATAGAACTATAATGAATTGGGTAATATTTTGTCTCATGAGACATCATGTTGGGATTGGGAGTGACCCTTATTCCTTTATGATACTTTTTCCATCATGATTCCTTGCTAGTTATCCTTGACCTTTTTCTATAATGCAATGTTTTATTTTGTTTCCACTTTTCCCATATTGCCTTTATGATTGTCATGCTATATCATGTCTCATTATTCTTATTTATTATTGTAACTTATTTTCTCCATTTACATTCCTATTTTCTAACATGTATTACCTTATTCCTTGTTGATTCCGTTACTAGGCTTTATAACTCACCCCTTTCTTATGTATTCTCCCAGGTTATCCCGTAAAGTTTTAAGTACAATCTTGTTAAGGAAGTTTTAAATATTGATGAACAGTCATTTTTATAGGTTTTAATGAAATTTAGCTAATTTTAAAACAAATTAGACATACCAATCATCCAGGTTTTATTATGTGTAAAATTATGTAATAAATCAAGAATTAATTTGTAAAAAAATAAGGTTTTTTATATTTTCCATCTCAATTATAACTCTTTAGGAAACATGTTGTAATTTTAGAGACCCTATTTTTCCCTATAATACCTTGAAAAATTACATGGGATATTTTTGAGGTAATACACTAAGACTAAGAATTATTTCAAGGCCCGATGTTCTTAGAATTAATTTTATAGAAATATTAAAAATATTTTATATCACGCTCACATGATTTTATATGAATTATTGAATATCACCTATATGGATTCATGAATAAAAAATATAATATCATGGTTAAATAAAAATAATGGGGTTTACCCTAGTCATGACATGAATTTTTTATTTTTTGGATGGTTTGATAAATAGGTTGTTGGAAGGTTCTTTCAGTTGATTAATTTAATTAATTAATTAAATTAGCTAAAATGAATTCCATCTATATTTAATCTATTTTTTAAAATCTCCTAGGTTAGTTAAATAACCTTGGGATAATTTATTGGATGTTATACCACCAATAATTGGTGAATAGAGATCAGATGAAGATGAACTTTCGGATCCAGGCGAATCAAGGCACAAGGAACACAACAGATCTTCCTCCTTCATTGGTAGCATCATTATTCACCAACGATCAATCCGAATAGAAGTAGGACTCTTTATTATTACTGATATATGATTAATTGTAATATTCACATGATCCCCATGAAAAATAAATTTTTATTTGATTTAACCTCATGTTTTTTACCATGATTTCTCACCCAATTTTTCCCGATTTAGATTCCCTATCCTAGAATTCATGGTCAATAATTGTTTCACCATTATTTATTATTCTCTTCCCCCAATGTTCATCATGTTTCTTATTATTGGCCTATGGGACCATGGTTTGATGTTGTCATGTGGGATCAATCTCGATGGTACCACCATATTCGTGGTAGATTCATGTGTGAAAAAAGGTCAATAAATAGATGATGGATCATGGTGATTTTTGAGTTTCAGTTGATTACACCATGGATACAAAATCTGAAGAGGAAACGGGAGGCACCATGAGTGGAAGAAGTGTGAGGTGGATTTATATGGTAGGATCTGAACACAAATTTTCAACCATCAGAGGGATGTAATCAGTCGATGGAGGAGGTTCACACACTTTTCGGGTGGTCATCAGAAGATTTCATCCATTAAGGCTACATATATGGGATCCATATGATATATTTTAGATTTTTTGAACAAAACAACTACAGGGTGTGTAGTCAGATGAACATATGTCATGTAGTGACCCATCTGCAATGGATATGGTTTTTTGTGGGGTTAAATATCACATGTCTTGATGATATACCACAAGGAATTTAAATTTATGATGGAAACCTGGCATTTAATCTGGGAGTACACATATATGGGAATGGCTAGGTACACTTATAGTGTATATAAAAACAATTAAAAGGAAATAGGAATGCCCTAGAGAAATGGGCTTGGCCCTGGGTGGTTGATAAATGTCATGTATCCCCCTTACAGACCATGTAGGGCAACATTTCTAGTGAATTGTGCAATCAGTAGGACATGGAAAGGTAGCAGAGTGGGACCTCACACCATGTGGGGTTCTTTTCCCACTTTGTACTTCCTATTAAAGAATCTAAAACCCTTTTGTATCTCCTTCATTTGGAATTTTATTTTGGTTCACGAGTATCATATATTGATTGTTTTTTCAAGTAGAACATAATGGTGGACTTCATAGTGTCTTTTATGAAATGATGTGAGATTTTATGAGAGTGGTTATTATTTATGTAATGCTTGATGGTGAAAATGATTGGACATGATCACTAGAGTAGAACCCTCATCTTTTTATAGGGAATGAGACTCTATCCATCTTCTAAATCAAACCCTCTGGCTGGGTCAAGGCATGGTTCCTCTACCCATAGAGCAGAACCCCTTGATGGAATAGGGCGTTGTTCTTCTGTCAATCCAAAAATTGGAACCCTCCTATTGGTAAAGGTCTTGGGTCCAATATCCTCTAAGTGGAACCCTCCAACCATTATATTACATAGGCCTGTTATCCCTATAATGGAACTCTCTTTCTGAGGTAGGGAACTAGCCCTATATCTATCTACAGAGTGGAACCCTCCTACTGGGACAAAGCATGGGTCCTCTAACTATAGAGTGGAATTCCTATAATAGATTAGTATGTGGTTTCTCTATATACATAGTGGAACCCTCCTAGTGGCATATGACATGGGTCCTCTATATATCTACTGAGTGGAACCCTCTTGGTGGGATAGCTCATGGGTCCAACATCTATTGAGAGGAAACCTGTTATTATATCATGTAATGATACATATACCTAGATATTTTGTTCCCTTGACTATGTGATATAGTGGAGAGGTGTTTCTATATATAGATTCTTATTTAGACAGACATTTGAGATGCTGAGGATCGTTTATAGTCCTTTGGAACTATTATGGACATTTTTTTGGGTTGGGTTTTGAGATGGAGATCCCATTTCTCTCACCTAAGGGGTTTCATTTATGAATATATATATATATATATATAACCTTTTTGTTGGATTTCATTTCTCTCTTTCTAAGGTTTGATCAAGTTACTTCTTTCATGTCTCATATTTCTCCCCCTTCAGCTTTTGGGATGTAATACTGGGTATTTATGTACTCACCCATACATTATATTTTCTAATACATGTTGTGTATTTTGTAGGAAATGGATAGGTTAAAATTTATTTTAGAGGAGCACATGGAACCCTGGTTCATTTCACCATGTACAGTTGAAAAAGCTTGTATATTTAGTGATGGTCTCTCTTAGTATTTAGATTTCCAGTTATTTTCATTTTGGGACATCTTTTCTATTGGGTGATACTTTTTTCCCTTTAGTTTTTAGATTACACTATTTTACTATTGTATTTCACACAGGTTTTTACAATAATGGTTGTTACTCCTAATGTTACTATCTTTTATAATTATTCATTTGCACTTCTGTATGGAGATTTTTGGGTGTGTGCATACAGGTAAATTTGGAAAAGACCTCCCATATTAGTTATTAATTTAGGTTCTTCAAGACACAATCTAGCATATATAGGTGTAATTGAGGTAGCTGAGGCCCAACAATCAATCGTCTAAGTGGGCCCCAGGGGTTTAGTTCATGGCTGGGTTGGTATCAGAGGGTATAAGAAGTCTGAAGTGTTATGAAACTTTCTGGGATTGGGGGTTGGTTTCTTCCTCAGGTTAGTGTTTTGAGTTATACCCATGATAATGATTTGATTGGTACTTAGGGAAACAATGTCAAATCTTTTTTACTATAGATTTCTATCTAGTGAACCTACTGTTGGTGTGGTGTCCAATGTATTCCTACATAAGGACTATAACCACCTAGATTTTGACATGGCATACTGAGAAATTGGTTGAATGAAACATTGGACCATGAATCATATATGATTGAGTCTTTGACTATAATTATTGACTCACATCCCCATATATATATATACATCACATCTCACCATGGTACATCTTTCTTAAATTTCCTAGATGCCTCTGTGAAGACATCAATTTAGGATAACGATTCCTGATCATGAATACGATCCGATGAGTGATGAGGCCTCAGTTTAGTGGCCATCGTGTGAGATCATTCCTCTAGGATAAAAGGTAGTATCACCCCTACCTATTAAGTAGAATATTGTTCCGGTAGAGCTAGTTGAGCATTCACGCAGGATTTAAGTAGTTTGTGAGTTCTAGTGATAGAGGATATTGAGGTTCTATGGTGAGCCAGATCCTCAGGAGGCATATGATTAATTATGGTTGGTGATATAAGTTTTTAGATGTTTCCCAAAACAGATATATAAGGTTATTGTATTGGAATCTAGTCTTTAACAAGGAATTGTTGGGCACTGGTTGAGTTTAGTCACATAGATTCATGATCAGTCGACACTCTCATAGACAGACTTCCAGTAGCTATTTCATGAGGATTATTACCCCTCATACCTATGATCAGTTCATATTGAAGATATTTTTTCACTATATTAGGGATGAATTATAGTTTCTTAGTATTCCATCAGGTTTAGTGACCATAAAAGATACACCCTCGACAAGATTTTGGTTGATGACTTCCAGGAAGAGAATTTTGAGAAGGGTATCCACTTTGAAATCCATTCATGTGTGGTGCCTCTATGGATTCCCTTGTATGATGGAGTGTTATAGTGAACACTAGTGATAGAGAGAATCCTTTCTGAGGAATTCCATTTAGCTTGATCTGGAAATGGTTTCCATGGGGTTGAGTCATTTATAATAGTTAGTAGGAATTGGTTGGTAGGATCTCGGTGCATGAGATATTATCATGAATAGAATCCAAAACATGGTTGGGTGACATAGGGAAAACATAGAGGACTCAAGAAGCTTTATCATGGATTATATTATTCATGTGATGGGATTTTTCACATGGCACGTTATTGCTCGACCCAATGTGATGAGGAGGGAAAGTATATAGCAGGTAGAATTCCATGATAGAGGCAACACTGTGATCATGGATCTCCTAGCTATGGCTATGGAGGCCTCCATGGAGGTGGATCCAGTATATGAGAATATGGGGATCTTTAAATAGGATATTTTAATGGTGGTAAATGATATGATTTCCTAACACCACCAACTTCAGGTGTCTCATGCCAGGCTTGGGGAGCTAGCAGTTGGTGCCATGTTTAACAGCAGGCTATGGAGTCATATGACCTGGAAGATCATGAGATGATTAGAGATACAATATGTGTTTATAATACTCTTGATTCAATACTATTAGACACATTTTTGAGTCATTACTGCATCTCCATACTCTTGGTGTGAGATCTGTAGCTCCCAATTGAGATATTATCCCATTAGCTCTTCCTTGGGGTTACTACAATGAATAATTCTTCAATATCTATTATCTGAAGTAGTTTAAATATATTTATTAATAGATATAGTTTACCATGGGATATTTTTATCATTACAATGATACCTTATGACATAATATTGGGTTTTTAATGTTTTTCCTTGGTGCTATCTTAGATTGACTATTATCGCAAACGAATTAGATGCCTTCACACTAATGGGATGTGATTATCCTTTTTGAGTGTGAGAGATATCATGATGTAGTGAGTGGGACTTTTGAGAAGGAATATGTAACCCATAAACCATTATATGGAGAGTTTATACCTTTGAAAATAGGCTATTTAGGTATCTATAATCCATTATTCTTTGAGGATTTTATGTATGATTTTCCCAAGGATGTTCCAGGACTACATCCAAGGTGGGAAATGGTTTTTTCATTGAATTCCATCCAAATAGAACTCTAATAACTTTTACATCATATCTTATGAACCCTACCAAGAATAGAGAGCTTCTATTTCTATTATAATACCTTTTATATAAGGGTTTTATCATACCCATTGTGCCCCCTAGGCATCTCAGGTGTTCTTCATGAAAAAGGCATACAAGATCTTATAGATTTTTATAGATTAACATTACCTGAACTAACATAGGATAAAGAAAATATACCCCTATCTTAGTATTAATAACCTATTTTATTAGCTACAAGGCCTGATATGGTAATATTTGATCGATATCATATTCAACTACCATTGCTTTATAGTTTGCAAGGATGATGTTCTGATGCTGGCATTTCAATGTCTCTATAGACACAATGAGTAACAGGTGATTCCCTTCCATTTCATTAATGACCCTAATATTTTTAGATATATGATGTGGTATATCATCTATCCATACATGGACCAATTTTTTTTATTCATTGATGACATACTCAAATAATCTACATCAGAGGAGGAGAATGTAGAGCACTTGAGGATTTTCCTAGACTTGTTTCAAGATCACAAGTTTTATGGTAATATCTTGAAGTGACATTTCATGATCTAGCAGGTTCTCCTTCATGGAATCCTCATATATTATCCTTTTTTAGTTACATAACTAGTTAATATTGATAAAATGGTTTCTTGGGAGAAACCCAAGAGTGTGTCAAAAGTGTGCAGTTTTCATGGATTTGAGGTGTACTATTGGATGTTTTTGGAAAACTTCACCAGTAATGTATTTCTTTTGACTGATATGACATGGAAAGGGAAGTGATTTACAACTACAATATATTTTTAGAGATATTTTTTGTAGTTTCAGGTAAGGATGATGAGTGCTCAGATTTTTGGACTACCAGAGGAGGGTGTGGAGTATGTAGTATATTACAATGCCTCTAGGGTTGGGATCAACTCTGTGTTTATGAAAAGGTAGAAAGTGATCACATATGGGACAAGTTATTTCATACCCCACATGAAGAACTATGTGAATCACATCCTAGAGTTTTCAGCTATATTATTTACTCTAAGAATATGGAGGAATTATCTTTTCATAGAGAACTTTTGTTTACTCAGACCATCAGAGTCTTAGGTATGTCATAATGTAGATAGACCAGAATATGAGAAAGAGGTTCTTGTTGGATTTTCTATAGGACTATGAATTATAGTTTTTATATAATCTTGGAAAGGGAAATATGGTGGAAGATTCCCTTAATAGGATGTCTCAGGCTTGTTTGGTGTAAGAGGCATCCGAGTAGTTACCTTTCTTGTAGTTGACCCTAGTTGAAAAAGATGGTGATTACTTTTTCCAACCAATGGTGTTGAATCCTACACTTTTCTAACATGAGAGGGGTCCAAGTGGGGAGTCATAAACTATGAAAATATACCCAAAAAAATATTTTCTAGAGATTCACCATTTGGATTTTATGAATGATGGAGTCACATAAACCATTTCCATAGATAGAAAGTGGTCCCACTCACGATGTAGGAGGAGGTGATGTAGGAGTTTCACACATATCCTTTGGTTTTACATCCTAGTGTATTTAAAAATTATATATACCTTCATTTTATGTATTGGTGGGATGGTATAATGAAAACATTTATACATTCATATCTCGATGCCTCACTTTTCAGTAGGTGATGGTTGAGAATAAGGATTCAGCAATTTGTTGCAGCCTCTTGAGATCCTACAGTGGAAATGGGATGGCATATCCATAGACATTGTGATATGAATTCTTAAGATTGTGAGAGGCCATGTTTCCATTTTGGTGATATTTGACTAACATATTAAGCCATCTCTCATCCTTATTATCAGGGGTAGATTTGAGGTGAGTGTATGGGGAAATTTTACATACAAGATATTTTCCTCCATCATGGGGTTACCTTTAAGATTTCCTTTGACCATGATGCACATTTCAAGTCATATTTGTGGAGAGACCTGAAAGAGGAATTTGGGACTAAAATGAGTATGTGTATGACCATCCACCCCAAGAAAAATAGGAAGAAAAATTTCACAATCCATGTGATGAAGGATATGATAGTGGATTTTGTGTTAGACTACAAACATTACTGGGATGATCAATTACCCTTCATATTATTTTTTTATAATAATATCTATCATTATACTATATGTATGGAATATTTTGAGGCAATGTGAGAAAGATCATACAGGTCACCCTTATGATGGATTGAGATCAGAGAGGAATCTCTTATTGGGTTTTAGATTGTGTTGGTGATGATGGAGAAGGTTTGGGTGATCCATGAGAGGATGAGGATAACTCATAGTAGGCAGAATGTTTATGAATATTGACATCATAGGTCCTTTGAGTTTGATAAGGGAGACCATGTTTTCCTGATATTCAACCCAAGAACATTATTTTGGTGATTCATCAGGGGAGGAATTTTGTCCATGGAATTCATCAGGTTGTTTTAGATGTTAAAGAGGATTTGTGAGGTTGCCTATCACATCGCCTTAAACCCAAAGTTAGACCGGGTGCATGATGTTTTCCATGTGTCTTTGCTAAGGGGATATGTGAATGATCCCACACACATTATTGACTAGGATTAGATGTGTATTTTATATGGAGCCAATTTTAAGGATCACCCAATAGAAATCAAGGATTAGTAGGAGAGGATATTCTGATGAAGGACTGCTTGGTTTGTGTGCTATGGCAGTATGGGAGCATATAGGAGAGCTCATAGAAGCATAAGAACTAGAATAAGGATCAATATCCCTATATTTTTGTTTTATTTTTTCTTTTCAAATATGAAATTCCTTGAGGAGGAAATAATGTACAGGCACTGGTTTTCCATTTAAAGCTTCTAAATATACTACAGTGTATTTTTAGGGCCCGATACTAATATGGCGGGAAATTAAGAGACCCAATGTGATTTAAATTAATTTTATAAAAATAATAAAAATATTTTTTATCATACATGTATAAATTTATTAAATAATAGAACATATCATAAATGGAGTCTCAAATTAAAAATATAAAACCACGGTTCAATCTAGATAGTGGGGGTTTTTCTAAGTGTGACCTAAAGTTGATTGTCATGGGACATTCAGATAAAGAGGACATTAGTGGATGCATTATTTAGATTAATTTAATTAATTCACTAAATTAACTAAAAATAATTCCTTCTATAAGAACACTATTATGGATAATCTCTATGTTTATCCTCATAACCTCAATATCATTGAGAGGACGTTCTACAACCCATATTTTGAGAATTGAGACCAGACAAAAAAAATCATCTGGATCCAAGCTAATCAAGGCACAACAAACACAATGGATTTTCCTCCAATGTGGGATGAAATTTTATTCACCAATGATTGATCTAAATAATTGATGAACTCATTTTATTTGATTTTTCCCTATGGATTAAACTATTTAAGTAGTTATTATCAATCTACTTATTGATATATGATTATTTGATACCTTCTCATGAGCCCCACATCAAATCAGTTGTTTATTATATTTTTCCTTATTTCACCATGATTTATCACCCAATTTTCCAAAAATTATACTTTATGGAAAATAACTATTTATAAATGAATATTGATACTTTTTATATTGTGATTTTCCCTAATAATTACTTGAATTATTTGTCTTTTTCTTATGGGTACCATTGTTCGAAGTTGTTGGGTGGGATAGAGAATGATTGGAGCCCCAGATTCAAATAAAATTCAGATGTGATGAATGGATTGGAAATTAAGGGATGGATTGTGATGATTTTTGGGTTAGGGGTGATTTCAAATTGATGGAGAATTCAGCGAGGCAACAAAAGGTTCCACAAGAGATGTCAGCATGATGTGTCTTCACAAGAGAGGATCTGAACATCAATTTATATCTATATAAGGCCAGAAATTGATGGATAGAGGTAATAACCACCATATTTGTGTTTTCATTAGGATATTTTAGTGGTAGAGTTTGTGGATCTTGGATCTGAGGGACATATATGAGTTTTTGGAAAAACCAAACTACACAGCTTGAAGTCTAATAAACTCACACCGTGTAGTGATGTAGCTATGGTGGATTGGGTTTTTGGGGGAGTTAAATATCACACACCATGTGGGGATACCACAAATTTTATAAATCGATGTTAGATACCAGATGTGTACTCTAGGAGTACACAGAAATGGTAATGGTAAGGCACATGGTAGTGTACACAGACCTGGCCTAAAGAACACATGCATGGCCTGGAGAATCCTATAGTGTCTGAGGCATGTCATGAATCCTATATACATGTTTTGTAGGGATACATGTCCAACAATCCATACAGTAGATAGGACATAGAAAATCATTATAGTGAGAACTTGTTATGTGTGGGTCCCTTACATGTCATGTGCATCCTTTTGAGGAATCTTCAACCTATCATATCTCCTTTGATTGTACTCATATTATGGACTGTGATTAGCCGATCCTAAGTATTTTTCCATGTAAAACCTGTTTGTGTTCTTCATTTTCTCTTTTGTGATATTATGTGAGATTTTTTGAGAATGAATCTTATTTATGAAACTATCAATGAATATTGTGCTTAGATAGGATCACCAGAATAGAACCCTCATGTTCAGACAAGGAACATGACCTTTATCCATCTTATAAGTGAATCCCTCTTACTATAATAGGGTGTAGGTTCTCTCCACATAGTTGGGAACCCCCTTGATGGAATAATGCATGAATCCTCTATCCATCCATAGTGTAAAAAAATCATGGTGGGACAAGGCATGGGTCCTATATCCATATAGTGTAACTCTCTTATTGGGGAAGGGAATGGGTCCTCTTTCCATAGAGTGAAACCCTCCTACTGAGACATGGAATAGGTCTACTATCTATCTTTATAGTAGAACCCTCCAACTGGGACATGGCATGGTTCATCCACCCATAGTATGGAACCCCTATGAAGGACTAGGGAGTGTCCCATAAATATATCTATAGAGTTCAAAAATCTTTTTGGTATTGGGAATGGGTTCTCTATCTTCCTACTAAGTGAAACCATCCTACCAGGATAGAGCATATATCCTCTATCTCTTTAGTGGACCCTCCTTCCATATTAGGGAATGGTTTCTCTAACTAGAGATTGTGCCCCCTTGACTATGCATCATAGTGGGGAGGTGTAGTTTCACATGGATGCTATTCATATAGAATGAGATGTTAGGAATCGTTGATGGTACTTTTGATCTTTTGGAAGAATATTTTGCTGGACTGGGCTTTGAGATGGAGATCTCATTCCTCTCTCAAATTGCATTTATTTTTTAAGAATATATATGTATCCTTATTTTTGGATTTTATATCTCTATTATTATGGGTTGATTTTAATTAATTATATCATGTTTTGTATTTCTTCACATTCATATTTTAGGGAATCCTAGTACGTATATATATACTCACCCATGTATAGGATTTTTCTGCACATGCCATATATTATGCATACAACAGAAAGGTTGGATTTGATTTTATAGAATCACAGGGATACCCTAGTTCATTTGACTGTCTACGGTGGTAATATTTTGGTGATTCATAGATAAGATCACTCAGAATTTGCATTTAATTTTATTTCTAGGCTGGAACATATTTATAGATGGGTGTGTAATTTTCCACTTTACATTTCAGATTATGCTATCTTGCTCTTATCTTCCCTAGAGTTTGTTACATGTATAGTTATTACACATTATATTTCTATCTTTTATATTTATTCCACTACACTTCTTCATGGGTATGGTTGGGTTCATGTATATAAGTACATGAGGTAAAGACCTACCATATTAGTTATGCCCTTAAATTGTTGTCTCAAACCCTTGTCCTATGTTGGTCAGCTTGAGGTATTTATATCTCGGCTCTCTAGTGGTCAAGAGGGCCTCAGTGGGTCAGTCTGTGATAGTAATGAACACTTATTTTCATTTTCCTGGTCTATACATTTTGATGAAAGAATTATTTTATGTTAATAATGGAATATAATATATTTTTATATCTATATTTCAATCCCTCAATATTATTATTTTGGTTCAATAGTTACATTTTTTATGGCCAAAATCATCATACATTTTGGTAAAGTAAATATTTGTGAAATTTTTAACAAATATGCCCCTCTCTAGATATAATAACATTGATGTAGCCATGGAATACATGAACCTCAAGTTAATTACACTAAAGGTTTGGTTGATCATTTAATCAATCATCATAATTATACATGATGAGTGGGATTATTTTCCACTACCTGTCCCACGGGGCCCGCATCGTGACTACCCCAAGCCCGCTTTCCATAGGCCAGGGGCTGACGACTATCACCAAAGGCATAATTCCCTAAAACTGGGAAGGTGTTGCCTTTATAAATTGGAAACACACACAACCCGAGTACAAGCGGAAGCAAACACTAAGTAAAAACCGAATAACAAGTGTACTGAAAGTAAAGGGGGGCCAGATTACAAGCCCAACTATAAAGTACAAATACAACTGAAAGCAAGTGCAACAAAAAGGAAAAAACAACTAAAAGGTGGAAGCATCTCCTGGATCATGCTCTGGGGTTCCTACCTGAAGGGTAAGTATATATGGCCTCATCAGCACTCCACGTCCATCAGACTCCACTCTGTACCGATTCGTCGTAAGGTCCTCCTCTGGGTACTGTCCAGTTATGGCGCTCTTGGCCTCCGTCAGCATTGTCTGTCGTCTGCATCCAACACAACGGGGTGCGGGCATAACCCATGTAGGGGTGAGTATAACGATACTCAGTAGGGACCCTGAGACCCTCAAGGTATCAAAAAATCCAACAAGGATAAACCACAAGGTATGATTTCAATGGATAACCATTACTTAGGTATATTCCCATACATATACCTAAGTTATCAAGTAATCCATCTCAATCATGAGGAAAACACAAAGGTCATTGACTCACCTCAAACCAGAATTTTTCATTATCGAAACCACGACTGCTGGAGAACCCCTCCTCTGGTGAGTACAATGGCCCTGTTGTGACTCCAAGGTGATACTCACTAACCTTAGACTGCTGAGGTACTCCTCCTATCGAGTACCGCGGGTCTGCTGCCAAACCGGGCGCTCCTCCGCTGTGGGTCTGCCGGGAAACCGGGCGCTCCCCCTAATAGCCATCAGAGGTACTCCTCCTGTCGAGTACCGTAGGTCTACTTCGAAGCCAGGTGCTCCGTCCGCCATGGGTTTGCTGCTAAACTGGGCGCTCCGTCCACTGGGCTAGTTGAATCACTCCGAGTTGAATCGATCAAGAAGTCGTCAGGTCTACAGCTACTAGGTCTCCACACTCTGCACGCTCGTCTCTGGAAGGATCCGCTCCACGAGCTACTGGTCGATACTCCAAGTGTCATGAAGTCTCATGTGGAATTATCTCAAAGGATCTCCACGTCATAGGGGTCTCAATGTAACAGACAGCGTGTCAATCGGACGCCCGGTCTGTGAGTTATTATCATTTTAGTCCCGATGGCCCAGTTGAATTTGTGTACAAACCAACCTGATCGTGACTCAAGTATACACCGAACATTAGTGGGGTATACTCAAAGGGATGACTATGCTCCAAGAATACTGGCGCCGCTGACGGTTCGTCAAATGGATGCTCAGTGCCAAAGATATGTCCCAAGAAGGAAAAAGGTTAGTAATGGGCCTGGGTCCAGTCCGACCTGGTCGGACTGACTCGGCCCAACCCAGTCTGGGCCAACCCGGTCTGGGTCGACCCGATCTGACTTGCTGGGTTTGACCTGGCGCATTGGGCGGGTCAACCCACTAAGTATCAACCCGGTCCACTGGGCCCGGCCCAGCGGATAGCGAGGGCGGTTCAACCCGTTAGTCGCAACGTAGGCGGCTCGGTAACTTGGCCCGGGAGACCGGGATGGTTCTAATAGTGACACCGCGTGGGCGCCACAGGCTGGTTCAGTAGGCCAGTGGCCGGGGGGCCAACGGGCAGGCCGCGTGGGGCGCAGGCGGGCCGGATGGTCACCGACAGGCTGCGGGTGCATCCGGTAGGGCGTGGGTGCGCCGGGAAGGGCGCATGGGTGCCAGGTAGGGTGATGGGCACCGAGAAGCACGCTGGGGCACGCTGGAAGCACGCGGGGGCACATCGGGTAGCACGGTAGGGTGTCGGGGGCACCGGCCAGGGCGAAAGGGCACCGCGGGGAGCGCCGGGGTGTGCCGAGCAGTATGGGAAGGGCACCGTGGTGCGCCGGCAGCGCGGCCAGGGCACCGACAACGCGGGAAGGGTGCCACGGGGGGCACCGAGGTTCGCCGAGCAAGCCGGGTAGCACGCTAGGGGATGTGGTCAGGGCGCCAACAGCGTGGGCAGCGTGCCGGCGAGGTGTGGGCAGTGCGTGTGGCGCGGGTCAGGCGCCTCTTGGCCGACAGTGCAGTTCACGGAGGCCGCGGGTAGCACAACCTTTGTTTTCCGTCTTCATCACTGATGCCTCTTTGCCACTTCGAAGTACACCACAAAGAAATTCACGGAGAGTGTCGAGCCGTGTGAGGTTGGCCCGAACTCTCCGCATTTATGGTGATAACAAATGGCTCAACAAAAGTAGAATATGATCAACATAGGCGCCCACATCAAACCCTTTATAACCTTGGAAGAAGGTAAGAAAAAGGGGTGCAATATCAATACAACAATAAACCCCATACCTTTTTAATTGTTGGGCGTTCGTTCATCGCGGGGGAAGATGATGTTGTCATCGTTCTCCGTACGCTTCCACTTCCAAGCTCGTGCGTCGGTCCACTGATGATGAAGGCGAAGGAAGAAGGGTCGTTTGAGTGGTCCCACGTCGGAAGGGGGTTTTGAGGAAGAAGTCGAGGAAGAAGTGTCGCCGCCGATGTCTTCGCATTCTTCATTGGAGGACTCTATTCTCCCAAGCTCTCCACTAAAGGGTGAATAATCATGCCAAAATAATAGATTTTAATTTATTATGCCTGTTGGCATGAATTAATTAAGTGGGCCACACTTAATTAAGTTCATTTCATTGGAACAATTATTTGAAATTTAAAAAATTCAAAAATAGAGGAGAGGCTCCACCAAATTAATTGCACGAGAGGTTGGCATATTAAATTTGGGGAGTTTTTAGGGGGTTAGAGGAGGTTTTATCCTCCTCCATTAAGAGGGGAGTTAGAGTCCAAGAGGCTCTCCCTCATTAATGAGGGAGAGTTGATAGCTTTCCTCCCCTCCCATTAAATGGGAGGTTAAGCCCCGTGTGGACTCCACGTCATAACCTCTTGAGGGAGGTTATGCTGCTCAGGTGGTCCCCACCCCAATTATCCTCCCATGAGAGGTTAGGGTGTGGCGGTCCCACCACCAACTCCCAAGTGGTGCTTTTAACCAACTTTATCTATATGGCATGGGTTCAACAAAAATAAAATAAGTTTTCACTTATTTTATTTTATTAATCCACGTGAAACCCAAAAACAAACTCTCATACCCAATCATCTGCCATCGAGGTAAAAGTATTCTTAAGAGAAAACCGACATTGCGAGTTCAATGATGCCCTTAGATTTCAATTCTGAGAACCCGTTCAAAAGTTATAAAACTCGCTCGTACGTTTATTGAACGTACCCGGACAAAACATCAGAAATTGATTTCAGGAACATCGGGGCTCAGAATCAAGAGCCATCAGAAACTGGGGACTCGTAAAATTCCCATGTATTTAAGAAAAAAATTTCCATGGAATTTTTGGGTCTTTACATTCTCCCCACCTTAGGGATTTACGTCCCCGTAAGCTAAAAATCAAACTAAGGAAACAAGTGGGGGTACTAAACATGCATATGAGCCTCCCGCTCCCATGTGCTCACCTAGGGGTTCCTGTGCTTCCAGTGAACGCGCACCAGAGGTATTGACCGTCCACATAGGACCTGATCTAGTAGATCCTCAAAAGATATATGCAACGTGACCAGCTGCTCTGTCGCCTCTCCGAGTAGCTGAATTCCTGATCTCTTTCTAAGAGCATATGCTACAACGTTCCCCTTCCCAAGAGTATAGACTATCTCGAAGTCATAGTCCTGGAGGAACTCAATCCAACACCACTATCTCAAGCCATCTCTCGGCTGAACCCTCCAATGCATGAGTTTAACATGTGCTGCCTGGGTTTCCTTTTTCTATGACTAAGGAAAACCTCATCCCGACTTTGTAGATAAACCACAACCTTTTTGCCTAATACAACCAATCTGTGTATGAAATGTGGTTACCCAGTCCATACCCAAACTAACATCGTAAGGCCTCACCGATGTCACCAAGAGGTTCCAACCAAAAATCTCTCCATAAGGGTTAGATCACACCGTCGGCATAAGTGTGATTATCGAGTCTCCTCCCAAAGGTATCTTCAGACGTGAGGGTCATGTCAACGGCTTAACCAGAAACTCTAGGTCTGGGAAAAGATTCGTGGAAGAAAGGAATGATTCGTATCTATGTCTATTGATACACAAATAGTATTAGACATAGATCAAACCTTGAATCATTCCTATAGCCCTTGGGTCACACTCCTTGACCACATGCTGCTACTCTCTTCCCCTGCCCTATAGCTCTCTGAGCCTGACGGGGACTACAAGGTCGGTGGTTGTAACATGTTGAAATGTTCACCACCTCATGCTGCTCTCCTAACTCTACTTCCACGTCTGTTGCCCTGAAGAATCATCTATCCTTAAAAATTCCTCTTCTCGAAACATTTTACATGCCCAAGTCTCTAAGAATGGCACTGATTCCCTGATTTCCCACTACTAACATTCACTAGTTGTATCCGTTCAGCCAAAGAACACTCAACCAAAAAGGCTCTCTCTAGAACCCTAGCTTAAGTAGGAATGCATAGAGAAAAAGTGCTGGCTCGAATGTCCTTTAAAAACACCTCTCTCAGAGGTCTGAGCTCTAAAGCACTAATCATATCATATTCATCGATTACTAGGAAAGATCGTTATGCCTCGATGAATACTCATCTACCGACACGTCATCCTTTCGAAGCTGTATAAGATCTAGAAAACTCTCAGCCACCTCCTCAAGCCAGTCCTCAGCCACCTGTGGGTCGGGCACACCTTGGAACTTGAGGGATATCTAGTGTGAAACATATGTAAGGCACTAAGCCTACATGTTTCCACTACCGGTACCGATGGTAGTGTCTGCTGACCAACAGGCAGTGATATAGTTGGCACACTTCCCGAAGCTACCATCTTGGGAAACAGTCCAAGTACCAAAACCACATCACTATGCGGACCATCCTCATAGTCACTCACTGAAAAAGATTAGTAGCTAAGATCAACATCTTCTCTACTAGTGTCTCAACTAGGTAGAAAACTCCAGTAATCACCTCTATCTAGTCCTCTACTGCCTGTGAATCTATCTCACCTCATAACCTCAGAGGCCTCTACCACTGGAACTTGTGCAACACGCTCAGTCGATATACACCGTCCACTAGTGTGGATGGTGGCATCTGCTGCCCAACGGGTGGTAGTGATGCTGGTACACCACCCGAATGTGCCAACATAGTAAGAGGGCCCTGCACCGGAGCCTCATCGCTTGGTGTGCTGTCATCGTGTACTCTCTCGGAATTCTAACTGGTTGTCTGTATGGAGGCATCCTGAATAGATGCGACACGGTCAAAAGATTATACCTGGTAAGATGACCTGATTGGAGCTGGCTTAAATAAAACTTTTGAAAACACACACTCAATCAGGGTTTTTGTGTATTAAGTTGGAAATTAGAATTCAGGGTCCTGGTGTATGGATACATCGGCCGCCGCACTAACACTGGACTCCCTGAACTGAAAACTAAACTCGGTACCCTTAAAACTATTACTTCACAGAAAAGAAATATCAGAGTGCAAAGTTATATGGTAGAACCAACGTCCTCTGATACCAATTTTTCATGACCCATCCCCTGGGACCCACATCGTGACTACCCCAGGCCCGCCTTCCATAGGCCAAGGGCTGGAAACTACCACCAAAGGCGTACTGCCCTAAAACTGGGAAGGTGTTGCCTTTATAAATCATAAAAACACACAACCAATGTACAAGTGGAAGAAAACACTAAGTAAAAACTGAATAAAAAGTGTACTGAAAGTAAAGTGGGGCCAGAATACTAGCCCAACTGTAAAGTACAAATACAACTAAAAGAATGTACAACAAAAAAGGACAAAAAACTGAAAGGTGGAAGTAGCTATTGGATTGTCCTCTGGGTTCCTACCTGAAGGGTAGGTACAGATGGCCTCCTCAGCACTCCATGTCCATCATACTCCACCGTATACCGATACGTCTTAAGGTCCTCCTCCGGGTACCATCCAGTCCTGACGCTCTCGGCCTCCGTCAGCACTGTCCGTCGTTTGCATCCAACACAACGAGGTGCGAGCATAACCCGTGCAGGGGTGAGTATAACGATACTCAGTAGGGACCCCGAGACCCTCAAGTTCTTACAAAATCCAACAAGGATAATCCATAAGGTATGATTTCAATGGAAAAAAATTACTTAGGTATATGACCATACATATACCTAAGTTATCAAGTAACCCATCTCAATCATGAGGAAAACAAAAAGGTCATTGACTCAGCTCAAACCAGGATTTTTCATTATCAAAACCACAGATACTGGAGAACCCATACTCTGTCGAGTATAGTGGCTCTGTCGAGACTCTGAGGTGCTACTCACTAACCTTAGACTGCTGAGGTACTCCTCCTATCGAGTACCGCGAGACTACTATCAAACTGGGCACTCCTCCACTGTGGGTCTACCGCCAAACTGGGTGCTCCCCCTAATAGCCATCAGAGGTACTCCTCCTGTCAAGTACTATAGGTCTACTACTAAGCTAGGCACTCCGTCCACCATGGGTCTGCCGCCAAACCGGGCGCTCCGTCCACTGGGCTAGTCGAATCACTCCGAGTCGAATCAGTCAAGCAGTCGTCAGGTCTACAGCTACTACGTCTCCTCACTTTGCATGCTCATCTCTGGGAGGATCCGCTCCATGAGCTACTGGTAGATACTCCAAGTGTCACGAAGTCTCATGTGGAAGTATCTCAAAGGACCGCCACGTCATAGGGTTCTCAACGCAACATACGGCGCGTCAATCAGACGCCCAGTCTGTGAGTTATTAGCATTTTAGTCCCGGAGGCCCAGTTGGATTCGTGTCCAAACCAACCTGACCGTGACTCAACTATACCACGAACTCCAGTGGGGTATACTCAAAGGGACGACTTTGTGCCAAGAATACTGGCGTCACTGATGGTTCGTCAAACGGACGCCCGGTGCCAAAGATATGGCCCAAGAAGGAAAAGGGTCAGTAATGGGCTCGGGTTCGGTCCGACCCGGTCAGATCGACTCGGACCAACCCAGTCTGGGCTGATCCGGTCTGGGTCGACTCGGTCTGAATTGTTGGGTTTGACCCGGCCCATTGGGTGGGCCAGCTCACTATGTTTCGACCCGGTCTGCTGGGCCCGACCCAGCAGACCGCGAGGGTGGTTCAACCCATTAGTCGCCACATAGGCAGCTCGGTAACTCATCCCGGGAGACCGGGCTGGTTCGACCGGCGACACCGCGGGGGTGCCGCAGGCTAGTTCAGTAGGGCGGTGGCCGTAAGGCCGGCCGGCAGGCCGCGCGGGGTGCAGGCGGGCCGGCTGGTCACCAACAGGCCGCGGGTGCATCCAGCACGGCGCGGGTGTGCCAGGCAGGGCGTGTGGGTGCCAGGCAGGGTGCCGGGCACTGGTCAGTGCATGGGGGCATGCTGACAACGCGCCGGGGCACCAGGCAGGGCAGCAGGGCGCCGCGGAGTGCCGGGCAGGGCGTGAGGGTGCGCTGGGCAGCGTAGAGGGGTGCCGGGGGGCGCCGGGCAATGTGACAGGGTGCGTCGGGGTGCGGCGGGCAGGGCGGGAAGGGTGCCGGCTGCATGGGCTAGGTGCCGTGGGGCACCGGTAGCGCGGACAGGGCACCACGGGGGGCTCCGGGCAGGCCGAGAAGCATTCTAGGGGGCGCGGGCAGGGCGCCGGCAGCGTGGGCAGCGCGCCAGTGAGGTGCGGACAGTGCGTGGGGCATGGGTCGGGCACCGCTTGGCTGAGAGTGTGGTTCACGGAGGCCATGTGTAGCGTATCCTTGGTTTGCCGTCTTCGTCGCTGACACCTCTTTTCCACTTTGAAGTACACCATAAAGAAATCGACGAAGAGTGTTGAGCCGTGTGAGGTTGGCCTGAACTCTCTGCGTTTATAGTGATAACAAATGGCTCAAAAAAAGTAGAAGATGATCAATATAGACTTCCACATCAAACCCTTTATAACCATGGAAGAAGGTAAGAAAAAGGGGTACAATATCAATACAACAATACACCCCCTACCTTTTTAATTGTTGGGCATTCGTTTGTCGCGGGGGAAGACGATGTTGTCATCGTTCGCCGTACGCTTCCACTTCCGAGATCGTGCATCGGTCCACTAACGACGAAAAGGAAGGAAGAAGGTTCGTCGGAGAGGTCCCACGTTAGAAGGGGGTTCTGAGGAAGAAGTTGAGGAAGAAGGGTCATCGTCAGCATCTTCGCATTCTTCATTAGAGGATTCTATTATCCCAATCTCTCCACTAAAAGGTGAATAATCATGCCAAAATAATAGATTTAAATTTATTATTCCCATTGGCGTGAATTAATTAAGTGGGCCCCACTTAATTAAGTTCATGTCGTTGGCACAATTATTTGAAATTTAAAAAATTAAAAAAGAGAGGAGAGGCTCCACCAAATTAATTGCACGAGAGGTTGGCATATTAAATTTGGGGAGTTTCAATGGGGTTAGAGGTGGTTTTATCCTCCGCCATTAAGAGGGGAGTTAGAGTCCAAGAGGCTCTCCCTCATTAATGAGGGAGAGTTGAGAGGTTTCCTCCCCTCCCATTAAATGGGGGGGTCAAGCCCCATGTGGAACCCACGTCATAACCTCTTGCGGGAGGTTATGCTGTTTAGGTGGTCCCCACCCCAATTATCCTCCCATGGGAGGTTAGGGTGTGGTGGTCCCACCACCGACTCCCAAGTGGAGATTTTAACCAACTTTATCCACATGGTGTGGGTTCGAAAAAAATAAAATAAGTTTTCACTTATGTTATTTTATTAATCCACGTGAAACCCAAGAACCAACTCTCATACCGGATCATCTGTCGTCGAGGTGAAAGTTTTCTTAAGCAAAAAATGGCACTGCGAGTTCAACGGTGCCCTCAGATTTCAATTCCGAGCACCTGTTCAAAATTTATAAAAACCCGCTCGTATGTTTATTGAATGTACCCAAACAAAACTTCAGAAATTGATTCCGGGCACACTGGTCCCCAGAATCAAGCGCCGTCAGAAACTGCGGACTCGTAAAATTCCCGTGTATTTAAGAAAAAAATTTCCACGGAATTTCCGGGTCTTTACATTATGACTGCACACCTGGTGAGACACATCCAAGGGATATGATTTGGAATATTAACACACTCTTAATGAACCATGATGAAGTATTTTTCATACAATCTTCTTGATCACACAATAGTAAAACATATTTAATCTAATTTCTATATTTTAGGGATAACCTAACCTATTATTCCACACTCTCAATTATAATTACTGGATATGGGTAATTCATCTTACCTTTATGATACCCCATGGATTATAAGTTTATTAAGGGATCCCATCCAGGAAATACATTATTATATTAAATGGGGTAGTATTTGACTTCTTTATTTCTCAATATATATATAGTTACATTTTATTCAGTATGAGGATCCTAAGAGAATAGTATGAATGGTCTCAATGAATCTTATTTTGATTGCATTAGACATAAACATGTTATGGGTGGGGTCTGAAACTATATAACATCATGGTGAATCAATATGTCAAATGAGGAAAAATGGTTGGTTATTCATGTATGAATCTTCAAATTATAGGAATGTTTTTTTGGAATAAGGCCTTTAAAACATGTTTTTTATATCTAGTGTTATGAATTACATATGTATGAGATCAATGGTTGTCATTTTCTATGTTTCTTGTAGCTATGATAGGTGTAGAATACCATTAGTTGTTATCCCAACTAGGTTAAATACCATGATAGGGTTGGAATCAGGTTATGAAAAATTAAAATAACATCCTATTCAGATCTTGTTTCATTGTTAAAAAAACACTATTCTTTACCATTCTTATATAAATGTATGAAAATAATTGAAAGAATGCATGAGACACAATAATTTTTCTTGGTTCACATGCACTAGGCTACATAAAAGGATCACACAAAGGAAATATGACTATGTACTAAATCCACTAAAGTGCACTATTGTTACAATGTTCCAAGAAGACTCATTTTCCCTCATAGTTTACAACCATTCAAAATTTGAAATCCCACTACTCTATAAACTGAAGTGTTCTCACTTCTCTTTTATAATATTCTTCAATGATCACTTGAATCAATATTTTATTATACCTCATTTAGTGCATTGTTATTTTCCATATTCATCCACATGATGAAAACCCCTTTACCATAATATTACTATAAAAATCCATATAGGTTCACCCATAATTGGATTTATCACAACCCTTTAATGGTTTGTATGCAATATTACCACCTTGCATGAACCCTTTATGGTTTTTCATGAAACATCCAACTTTTATAAAATGTCACAGATGTCCCAACTTTTGTGAAATGTCATAGAACTCTCAATATCCACGCAATGTCATGGAACTCCCATCATCAGTGCAATGTCGCTAAACTCCCCAAATTTGTCTTATAGACACAAATTTTATACATTCAACATGATATCAACATTTTTCATTGATGCATGAAATATATTTTGACAAATATTACAACCTTCAGAGCCCTAATATTATTTTTGAGTTGAGTTTCTGAAATGAGAGGGTTAACTGCCAATTTATAGACACGACCGGCCCTGCACACAACTTCCTTTCATGCCATCCACTATGTGTACAATATTACTATAGTTTTGAAATTATCATTTTTATTTTTCCATTATCATTCAAACTACATATCTATTTTTCAGGTGCATGCAACTCTTCCAATTTCACAAAAATTTGACTTTAATGTAATTTCAGATCTTTCTCACAACTCTTTCCTCTTTTGTATTTGATGTGTTGGTCTAGAAACATCACTAATATGAAACTTCTCAAAGAACCTTCACCCATTCATGAAATTGTTAACATTTAAACAAATATAATTCTTTTTCAAGTAAAACATTTTTCCATCAGCCAAATTTTGGACCCAAAAATTGAAAAACATAGAGAAAGAGTGCCACCTTGTATACAAAATTTTTTCTACATCTTATAAATAATACATTAATTTTTATATGATCTTTGTCAACATACCATTTAAAAAATCTATTTGGAACACTACAACTGACCTTTTTCAACCTTCTTTTTCAACAAACACAATCATCCCAAAAACACTGCAAAGTTACATAGAGGTATTTTCCTCAATATTAGTATCAGTTGATTGTGGATTATTGTTATTAATTTATTATTCCATATCACTTATTACATGTTTATGTTATGTATGATTACATAGTATGATGATTCTTACTATGCATCTGAGCTCACACTTATTTGATTTCCTTTCCCATGATAACATAGAGGATGACTATTTTGAATTTCCTTGGATATAAGGAAAGTGATAACACTGTACAAAAAATGTGTCCAGGTTGTACCTCATGTTTTCAAGTTGAATATACATTTACAAATATTCTTCCAAGACTAGTAACTGTGTGATCCTTTAGGAACTCTTGTACTCTGTACAAATAATTCAATATAACTACTATCTATGTGTTTTAGAATTATGAGATGTTAATTTTTGTATTAAAGTAAGTTTATTAATGATAATGTATATTAGATTTAGATGAACCAGTTTGGATAAAACAAGTAATAAGAAAATCCATCATGATTTCTAGGAAACACTCTAGAAGACATAATAAGAATTGTATTTTATCCATCAATGTTATACACTATTTTTTATTTTTACATCGTAGAAATATGAAATAAAAGTAAAAAAATGGAACCACATCCACACTCATTGTAAATAAATTCATATTACATCTAAATAAGTTAATTAATCTAGAATATAGGCTAATAAGTACATTAAACTATTAGTATAGTTGTCCAAATTAATGGAAAATAATATTTCCTACATATAGAATCCTTTTGATTTACAACATGGTGTAACTTTGATAGATCACTCCATGCATAAATAGCCTCCAGAATTTAGTGAAACTTATAATCTATTGGTAGTTAAACAATCAATCCAATCACAGAATACTATCTTTCACAATTAGGGGAGAAGTGAAAATAACAATGTAATCATGGTGTTCTATCATCTAAAGGTATATGAACACCAATGATGGTCACTCATTCAAAACACTAAATAGGAATATCATATCAAATGCATCGAATATAGGACATTTAAGAGGTATTCGATTAAAAACTCATTCATTATGTGAATAGAGTAGAAATGGAAAGGAATTTCCACAATCCTAGACAAAGGGAGAAGGAAAATGTTATTGAGTATGAGGATAAATATAAATTGTTATATAGGAAAGATACAAACATTGTATATAGATGAAAATTCATGAATGATAATTTCATTAATAGGTTAAAGGAAATAATTTTATGGTATTTGGTACCTCATACATTTTAATTATATTATGATATAGTATCAAGTGATAATAAGAATTAAAATATGTTCTCTTTGATGTAAATATTCAAGGGAAATCAAGATAAGAAGAGGATAGTTGAGCATCAATGGAAGAAAAACATAACAATGTGGAAGAAGTGAATAATGTTATTTACTATATGTGATAACTATGGGAAGAAGCACTTGAGGGATTATAGGAAGGGAATGTCATTTTTTTACTTTTTAGATGTAATATCTCACCAAGATCTCCAATGAAAGGGACAGGTAGAATAAACTACCATTGAATGCTTTAACTTCAAGGATATGAGACTTTATTTGAACTAGTGCACTAAATGTTAAAGGAATTTTCCTTTGAAAAGGCCAAGGAAGAAAGGAAAATATTATGTGGTCCCAACACCTGATGTCAATATTCCTAATGACATGGTGGAAATTAATTTTATCATTTCCTCAATGTTATATAATATTTTATTTTATTATTTCTCTTCTCACTCTTTTATACCTTTTATGTTTTCCAAAAACATTAGATTTTTTTTTTCACCCTAGAGAGGGAGTAATCAACTATGACAAAATGTGGGAGATTAATAAAAAAATTGATATGTTAAGAAGTTCCAATTATGATCGATGAAAATACCCTATTTGATAAAATTATTATTATACCTATGGTGGGTGTTAATGTGATACTTGGTATGGATTGGGATTCAATGTAGAATGAAAAAAATATTACAAATATAAGGATATTATGATTCAAAAAGGCGATATGGAATCTCATGTATTTATTGAAGAAAAAACAACATTTAAATAATGTTCATATCCTCCCCCATTATCTTTCCTTGGGTAAATAGGAAGATTAAAAATAATATATAAATATAAATGGTATCATAAAAATAGAGGATGTACCCGGGGTATAAAATTTCATGGATGTTTTTATAGAATAATAACCCAATTATCCACCCATTCATGAATTTAAATTATCCATTGAAATCATTCATGATAAAAGTCCAATATATAAAACTCCTTATAGAATTCCACTAGTTTATTTTAGATAATTAAAGAAATAGTTGTATTAGTTGAGTGAAAAATGATCTACATGCCCTAGTATTTAACCATGGATAACCCTTGTTTTATTCTTAAAGAATAAGGATCTATCCATGCTATTGTGAATCAATTATAGGGAGATAAATTCATTCACTATAATGAATATCTATTGTATTCAATGCATTGATAACATATTTTATCAATATAAATGGGTCTAATGATTTTGAAATATCAATATACTCTATGGTTATCATCATCTAAAGGTGATATTGGATGATATACCAAACACAATGTAATGTCCCGGATCCGGAAGCCACACAATGGGTGCCCCGAACCCGGTTGGTCACATGACATCAAGCACATTTCCCCAAATTCCAGAGGCTGCCGACTAGCAGCGAGGGCCCAGGTCTGATAGTGGGGAAACTATGCCCTAATTTGTCAAACTGAAGTGCAGTGGAAAAGATAAATAACATACAATAGCAGAAGAAGTAAAAGATATACAACTGAAATGGACAACAGAAGAAAAAGAGATCCAGCAGTCATATATAAAAAGATACAACATGTCACTAATTCTATAAAAGTATCTAGAACATGATACACTGTAATACAATATAATACAACTCAAAGTAAAAGATACATCCAAGAAAATAAAGTAGAGTAAATAGAATGAAGCTGCATCATAAGCCTAGGCTCGGTCCTATGCTCTTCTACTCCTCTACTACAATCATGTAACTGTATAGGGACCCTTTCCCCTATCGACACCTGCAACAATATAGTCTGTCTGGGCTGAAGACATGGCCCAAATAGGGTGTGAGAAATAAATCCCAGTAGGCACCCACCAATGGCCCGTACCCAACTGTCAGTGAAAATGAGCAATAGCAGTGTGCAAAAGTAAATGAAATAAACTAAGCAGTACTCAAAAGTAACTAACTCTACCATTTATATTTCCATTTTAATATTCATTTTAACCATGCCAAGCATGTGCTTTAACTTGGCATGTATAACATATGAAAACCACCACGATGAATATTCATGAAAAAACTGTCCTCAGACATATAATATTTACCCTCAGGTAATCAGAATCAAAACCCATAGGTGTCTGCCTACAGGCATAATGAATATTGCCCACAGGCACAGAACTACTACCCACAGGCACAGAAACTGCTGCCCACAAGCATGAGAAAGGTTTCCCGCAGGCTAAACGAACACTGACCTCAGGCTATAAAAGTAATCGGGCCGAGCCCAACACATAAGAAAGAAAGCAATTATAGACAATTACTCTCAAGAAAATTTCAAAGCATGCTAAAATTCATGGTATACCCATAGGTATTCTAGCCAAATGGCTAAACAGAGGAACGCACCCCCGGGGTGGTCCTGGATCCAAGCAGTGATCCCAAACAATAGTTTTAACTTATCAAAAGTTTATCTATGCAATTATAGATAAATTTCTTCAAAGTACACAACCATTCGACACCCCAAACATGGGTTCGTAGCATAATGGTACACAAATTCAACTCAACAGTTGGAAATAAACATCAGACCACCTACCTCGATCGTCTCCGACTGGTACACGTGAATGACGCCTCCCGAAACGCCCGTAAATGATGTAGATCTGGGATAAAAATTCACTCATTCAACCTCAAATAACTTTCCCTCAGGAAATAATTGGTAAGAACTACTCAAGTAAATGAAGGTTTTACTTGTGAGGTTCAACGGAGATCAACGACGTAGGAATCGGGTTCCCGGTGTGCGGTCGGGAGATCTTCCAAGGTCCGACCGTCTCTCCCTTACTCCAAACAAACCTTCTACCTCCTCTACCAAATGAGGAGGCTACTGCCCATTTTAAGTGAAAAAAAAGACTACACGGCATTTACTCTCAAGTACACGGCGTGTACTTTTCATTTTTTTTAATTGTTCCTCTGGCGGCTTCTTTCCACCGCGGCATTATTCATCTGTCGACATGAGTACACAATGTGTATTCTTGATTACACGGTGTGTACTATTTCTATCATGGTGGCTGCTTCCACTGCCTTACTATTCACCTGTCGACTGATTACTCGGCGTGTAAATACCTAGTACACGGTGTGTAGTCACACAGTGTGTAGTCAACTTTTACACCCTTCATCGCCGACAGGCCTACATGCCCTGTGTACTCATCCAACACAGCCAAAGTACAAGGCGTGTAGAAAAGTGACACATGCCTTTCATGGGGTGTGACAAAAAAATAAAACCTAAGTTAAAATGTACTAAAGTGGGTAACCTAGGTTATCTCCAAAGGGGAGTACACAATAATTATGTTTGTCACTTAAATTAAAGAAAGAAGAAGAGGTTGTTTTTTTGAAAATGTTTAAGTTGAATAATAAAGAAAGAAATTCAGAAGAAAGGTTGAACACTAATGGATGAAGAGAGTGATGGTGTCAGGGTAGGATCACCTTTTTTAATGTCATCATAGTCACAAAGATCATCTTACCTCTCTTCCTTTTTAATAACAAATGAAAGACTCCTCGATCGAGTTATCCATCACCCTTGGTTAAAGAAGAAAATAAAACTCACTCCTATGTGCATGGAAGTTCATAAACAATCCCTAAACAACTAAGGAAAGTCCCGATTGGGAATTTTTGATCCATATAACTTTAGAAAAATTCCACTATTTCCACACACGTGCCAACGATCACTGGACACTCACCACCTAACACAATATGCTCGATCGAGACAAATTGCACTAGGCGGAGGGAGATTAAAAGTCTCTAACCAAAGACATTAATAATGAATACACCAAAATAAAAACACGATTGCATTAAGATAGTTTGGAAACATTGATAATATAAGTCATTCAAAATAAAAAGAGGGTTTTACATTTAAGCACAAAACTCCGACATTATAAAAGAGAAACTCCCCTTCCCCGATCACTCAAAGGTTTTACCCCTCCATGTAAAGGGTATTAGAGTTAAAAGGGGAATAAGAGAGAATGATTAAACAATGAAAAGAGAAAATAGAAAATAAAAAGAACATAAAGAACTCAAGCCTCTAGCACAGACCCTCTTGCACCTTCTTCAACCCCTTTGAATGGAAGTGAACACTCTTATTTATAGACTTTTGGAGTTGAGGATTTCCCTCTAAAATTACTCCACCGAAAGATTGAGTCCTGTTGGAATAATAAATGGATGAATATCGAGAAGTAGCCTTCATAAATGTTGTTTACCTATGTCTTGTTCATTCTTCCTCAGTATCTTAGTTAATTCTAACTGGTGGCCCAAAAGTTATCCTCAAATTACTAATGACATATTTTTCTTCTCGAGGTGACTCTTCAACTTTATCTCATTGTCCGCATTCAATGGATACTTAAATGACCTAATTTATTCATGAAATGTATTTTGAACATGATAAGCGGAGTCATATTTCTATTCCAGATAGAATAACATCATTTGGACATGGGTAGCCTGAGTTATACTTCATTAATTATGGTAGGGTCCATTCTGTCAGCCAGAAAAATTTCTTCTCTTTATTGATTTATCTGGGCCAGTGAGTTTGGAATTGGATCAAGGTCCATAAGAAAAAGTTTAATAAAACTAGTATATAAATCCTAAAAAAAAGTAATCAAACAATTTAGATCAAAAATGTAAATGATATTCCCAAAATATAGAAGCTCCACAAAACTGCTAAATTTCCAAAATTAACCAATTTCCACAATTAAGCCCATAATTCACCAAAACACTAAAATGATAAAAATCATCTGAAATTGATTAATTAGAAGGGGTTAAATCATTGAAAAAAATATAAAAAATAATGAAAATATTATCTCTATCAATTCCCCCACACTTAGCACTTGGACTCCCGAACAAGTCAAAATCAAAATCAAATCAAAGAAAATTCAAAACACATGCCATTGAGATCCACCAATTCCACACCAATAAATAAAAGATATCATGCCTCATCCATAACCATTATTCCAAGTTCTAAAATCAGATCGTTTAACATTTCTCCTCTTCATTTATCCTCCCATGCACACAAGACACATACCTCACATGAATTTTCTCTCATCTCACAAATATCAATTTTCAACAAAGTTGTTCTCATCCAAACCAATGAAAGGGTCACCATAGGTTTGAAAAACTCCTACTTCTCCACCCTATGTGAGTCAAGTACATGTTTTTATCATGAGTACTTTTCAAGGTTGTTCTATGGCTTTCGATTGGTAGGATTTTATGTGAAAAATTCTAAGGCCGAATGAGGAGGGTTTGGCTCTTTTTGAAGCAAAATTGCACAATTCTAATTTTCACTCAAGTATGGTATCCTACTCACTCACCTTAGTAGAAATTCATCTCCATCATCATAAAATATCATGAAATGTTCAAACATCTCTGCATTTCAGCAAAATTTTTGAATCTTCTCAAACAGAATTTCTCTTGAAAGCCCCAGAAAAGGCACAACTTTATTCCCCCATTAGAAGCTCCAGAAAGGCACAACTTCTCTTATCATGAAAGCTACAGAAAAGGCACATCTTTCAACAATATTATTTTTCATCATCACACACATCTATTCAGTATTTTAATTTCCACCCATAGTTTCACCAAATGAGTTATCACAACACAAGACAACTTCCCCCACACTTAAGTTCAACTAGATCATGAAATTTCACTACAAGAGTTGGTTGGATAGTGAAAATTGGCTTGTAATGTGGCAAACCTAACCATATATTCATGGATTCTATGGGATAAAAGGATTAATTTACAAGGCAGGCCATAATTAAAGGGATTATCTTGAAAAGGGGGCTTTCAAACCAAATAAATTATTCAATCATTTAAAACACATGTACCCCAAACCATCAAGTTTTGAAAAGAATAAATCAAATTATGGTTAAGGAAAACATTGTATGGTTCTCTCAAGAAGTGAGGTGAATGAAAAGAATATGACAAAAATGGTTCAAAAGCCTCACAGTAAAGTGATTTCAAAGATAAAGACAGCGAAATGTGGCATGAAATTCAAAAATCTGAGTACTTTTCATGAAATTATCAAAGAATTTAACTTGAAACAAAATAATCTTTAGCATTTATTTAAGCTGAGTTTCATGGAATAAATTGGTTCACTCAATGACATGGGTTTAAAAAATAGCAATGATAGTCATTTAAGCTCAAAAGTTTCAAAATCACACCAAAAACTGAAAAATAAACACACAAAATTTTGAAAACACACAATTTTTTTTCCTTTAATAACAAATAAAAAATGAAAATCATAAAATAAAAAGGTTTCCTCCCCCAAAATTAAATGATGCAATGTCCTAAATGCATTCAAATGTATGTAACATGTAAGAAGATTTTAAAATGAATCACAACATCAAGAAAGTGTAAAGGAGAGGTACAACCTGATGGCTCTTATTGATAGATAGGTTGGAGGAGTGGGATATCCTCCAATGGATCTGATGGAATGGTCCCATGGAATTTCTTTAGCCTATTCCCATTAATAGTGAATGGCTCCTCCTCTCCATCCTTCAAAATCTTCACAACACCGAAAGGATATACTTGAGTAACTGTAAATGGACCCTCCCATCTGGAATGAAGTTTACCTGGCATCAGCTAAGTCTTGAATTGAAAATCAACACTTTATCTTCAGGATGGAAGTCTCTCGGTTGGATCAGGTTTTCATGATCCACTCTTGTTATCTCTTTTTAAATCTTGGAATTTTCAAATTATTATATTTTAATTTCCTCCATCTCTTGTTACTGCAACCTTACCTCTTTCCCAATACTTTCAAGATCTAAATTCATCTTCCTCACAGACCAATATGCCTTATGCTCCAGTTCCACAGGTAGGTGACAAATTTTTCCATAAATTAGCCTATATGGACTCATTCCAATTGGGGTCTTGTAGGATGTCCTATAAGCCCATAATATGTCTTCCAGCTTTTGGATCCAATACTTCCTGTTTGGTTTAAAAGTCTTCTCTAAAATTTTGTTGATTTCCCTGTTGGACACTTCAAATTGACCATTTGTTTGTGGGTGATAGCGAGTTGATGTTTTATGATTCACCCCATAATTATTCAGCAAAGCCTCTATTATCCTATTGAAAAAGTGAGTCCCTTGATCACTGAGGATGGATCTAGGCACTCCAAACCTACAAAATATGTTAGTCCTGACAAAATCACAAACAACTTTAGCATCATCAGTCCTGGGGGATTTTGCTTCCACCCACTTGGAAACCTAATCAACGGCAAGAAAGATATAATAATTTCCAAATGACATTGGTAAATGGCCCATAAAATATATCCTCCATACTTCAAAAATCTCACAAAAAATTATGTGGTTGTTGGGGCATTTCTTGTCTCTTAGAGATGTTTCCAGAAAACTGACATTTAGGACACCTTTTGCAAAATTCATGAGAATCTTTAAAAATGGTCGGCCAATAAAGTCCAGATTCTAAAACCTTCCTTGCTCTTCTTTGAGGTCCAAAGTGTCCTCCATAAGATAATGTGTGACAAAACTCAAAGACATAACCAATTTCACTCTTAGGAAAACATCTTCTTATCACTTGGTCATTGAAAATCTTCCAAATAAATGGATCATCCCAAATGTAATATCTAGATTCAGCTTTTAGTTTGTGAATTTGATGAGAATTGAAATGATATGGGACCTGATATGTTATCAAATAATTTACCATATCAGCATACCAAGTCACTTTTCCTTTAACCATGTACAACTGATCTCCTGTAAGGTGATTATTCAGTGGTTCTCTTTCTGGAATTTCAGCTTCAGCAGTGTTGGGAAGTCTGCTTAAATGATCATCCACTTGGTTCTCCGATCCCTTATTGTCCTTGATTTCCATGTTGAACTCCTACGATAGTAACATCCATATCACCAGTCTCAGTTTAGCTTCATCCTTCTTCATCAAGTACTCGAGAGCTTAATGATTAGAAAATACAGTGACTTTAGTTCCAAGAAGATATGATCTAAATCTTTCCAAGGAAAAAACAACTACTAAGAACTCTTTTTTCTGTGGTAGTGTAATTGAATTGAGCCACATCCAATATTCTTGAATCATATAAAATGACTTGTGGCCTGACCTCAATTTGCTGGGAAAGGACTGCTCCAACTGCTTGGTTGGAAGAATAACAAAGTAGCTCAAATGGTTCTTCCCAATTTAGTGGCTTCATCATATGTGGTTCAATAAACCTCCTCTTCAGCTCATAAAAGTATTCCCTACATGCACCATTGAAATCAAAATCAGAATATTTCAAAAGAAATCTAGAGAGAGGGAGAGAAATCTTACTGAAATCCTTGATAAACCTCTAGTAGAATCTTGCATGTCCTAAAAAAGATCTAACATGCTTCAGACAAGTTGGGCAAGGCAATGAATTTATCACTTCAATTTTTGACTTATCAAATTTAATGTCCTTTTTGGAAATTACATTACCAAGAACAATCCATCTTTCAACCATGAAATGAAACTTTTCAAAATTTAAAACAAGATTCTTTTCAATGTAGTTTTTCCAAACTTTTTCCATATTTTTCAAACAATGGTCAAAAGAGTTTCTAAAAACTATGAAATAATCCAAAAAAACCTCCAAGAAATCTTCAATGTGATCAGAAAATATACTTACCATGAACCTCTGAAATGTACCAAGAGGATTGCATAGTCCAAATGGCATCCTTTTATAAGAAAAAGTTCCGAAGGGACATGTAAAGGTTGTATTCTCTTGATCCTCAGGAGTAATGAGTACCTGAAAATAACCTGAAAATCCATCCAAAAAGAAATAATGAGTTCTCCCAGCCAATCTCTCTAACATCTGATCAATGAAGGGAATGGGGGAAATGATCTTTTCGAGTGACCTGATTCAACTTCCTAAAATCAATGCATAGTCTCCAGCTATTTTGAATTCTCACAGGGATTAATTCATTCTTTTCATTCCTCATAGTGGTTAGGCTAGTTTTTTTGGAACTACATGAATTGGACTAACAAACTGTGAATATGAGATGGGATAGATGATCCCGGCTTCCAATAGCTTCTCAATATCCTACTTCACAACCTACATCAAAGTGGGGTTCAACCTCCTTTGGGGTTTCCTGACAGGTTTGGAATCTCCCTCAAGAAAAATTCTATGTGAGCATATTTTTGGGTTGATTCTTGGAATATCACCTAAACTCCACCCTATATCTTGGATATTCTCTCTCAAAAGATCAATCAATGATTTCTTTTGTGTATCAAAGAGATTATTAGAAATTATCACTAGTAGTTTCTCTCCCTCCCTAAGGAATACATATTTCAAATCAGTGGGGAGTGGTTTGAGTTCCAAATACGGGGGATCCTCAAGGGATGAAACTAAATTTACATTTCCCACTTCCAAATTTTGGACCTCCTTCACACAAGAAACCATATCATCTTCCTTATCATTTAACAAATCATCAATGAAATTAGATTTTACCTCTTCCTCCCATATGAAATCAGAATCTCCAGCACGTTGGGAATCCACGTGTTCAATGATATTTTCAAGGGATGAAGTCCCTCCTAAGTCTAATAATTCATAGAACATACCTGATTCTTCAATGGGTTCTGCACCAAATTTATGGGAAATTGAAAATAGGGAGTGATCATCTGATGGGTGCCTCATGGATTAAAAAATATTGAAGTGGATAGTACTCTCCCCAAACTCCATGGTGAGTGTCCCCTCATGGACATTGATGATGGTCTTGGCTGTCTTCAAGAAAGGTATCCCCAAAATGATGGGTGAGTGTGATGAGCTGTTATCTTCTTCCATATTGAGCATATAGAAGTCAGCTAGGAATAAGAGATCTTTGACTTTCACAAGGACATCCTCCAAAACTCTTATAGGGAAAACTGTGGATCTATTTACAAGATGGACCACCACTATTGTGGGCTTCAAGTCTCCCATATGTAATGAAGTGTATACCAAGTGAGGAAATACATTAATTGAAGCACCTAGATCACACAAAGCATTAGATGAATTTAAATAACCAATGGTGCATGGAATGGAAAATGTCCCTGGATCTTGACATTTGATAGGAAATTGTGGTGTGATAAGGGCTGAGACACTTCTTCCAATGTTGATCCTCTCATTCCCTTGAATTATCCTCTTCTTGGTACAATGATCATTCAAAATTTTAGCATACTTGGGAATTTTTTTGACTGCTTCAAGTAAAGAGATATTGATTTCCACTTTCTGGAAGGTGTCCAGAATTTCTTTTTGAAGTGCTTCCTCCTAAAATTTCTTTGATTCAATCATCCTTGATGGAAATGGAGGGGGTATGTCTTTATTCTCCCTTTTTTTCCTTTGAAATGGTGTTTTGGTCTCTTTTTCCTTGGCCTATCCTTCTCTTCCTCCTCTTTCTTCTCTTCTTCACAGTAAATTTTCATATAATTTTCAGAGTTTACAACTTCATTCTCCCTCAACTCAGGTGGTCTTGTTTCAGGTTCATGGGATGCTGGTGGTGAGAGATCTTTTCTACTTCTTGTTGTTATCGTGCTGAAATTATCCTTTGGGTTTGGGATTGTTTTAGAAGGAAGTTTCTTAGTATTTTTGGTTAGGAAGTCCATGAGACCTTAAAACTTGGTGGAAAATTATTTTAAAGAGTCTTTCAGCCCTTCAATATCAGATATATGTTGTTGGTTCAAAATTATGGGTTGTGAACTAGTTAATGGCTGCTCATAGGGTTTTAAGAAAGTGGGTGGTTGGTGATGAGAAGGATGGATATAAGATTGCTTTTGTTGAAATGGTGGGGGGGGGGGGGTTTGGAATTGTTGCTGGAATGGGGGTCTAGCTTGATTCTGTTGATTTCCAAACCCATATTGAACATGGTTTGGCTCTCTCCATATTTGATTTTATTGGAATTGACTTTGCCGAAAAGCTGCTGTACAAGTTTCCATTCCCTATATTTTAGCACATTGGTCAGTGAAATGATCAGGTGATGAGTATAAACCACATACCTTAACCAATGCTTGTTGGTCACCCACTTGTTTCAAGGCCATCTGTCTCACCAAATTAGTTAGCTCTTCAATATTAGTTTCTAGTAAGGGTGATGGATGAGAATTTCATACCTCATGAATAATCTTGTGCCAGTACCTCTTCTACCAAACTGTTGCGAGTTCATATAAATCTTCTCAATAAAACCATTAGCTTCTTTTGGTGACTTTTCAATCAATGCACCTCCAGATGATGCATCAAGAAGGTTCATATCATTATATAGTAGGCCTTGATAGAAGAAGACAAGAAAGTGATGCTCCTCTATTGATTTATGTGGGAAGCTGGCACATAGATTTTTAAATCTTTCCCAGTACTTGTATAGGGTTTCTCCAGATGATTTTTTGATGGCATAGATCTCCTTTCTGAGGGTTGTGCTTATGGAGGTGGGGAATAATCTTTGCATGAAGCATCTCACCAGGTCATTACAATCATCCACATCTCCAGGTTGTAGACCATACAACCATTATTTAGTAGCTCCTTCTAATGAAAAAGGGAACACCTTCCACTTTACTTGTTCTTCAGCTACTCCATGTGGTCTGAAGGTTGAGCAGACATGTGTGAACTCTTTAATATGTTTGTTGGGATCTTCACCTACCAAGCCATGAAACTTTGGAAGCAATAGAATCATTCTACGTTTCATCTCAAAATCATTTTGTAACACTATCATGGCATGTTTATTATTCTGGTTAAAGAATTGTGGGGCACAAAGGTCTCTGAGAGTTGGGATTTGATTTCCAGCCATTATGACAGGCTCAGAGTGAACACTTGAAGTTTCACTCTAGTTTGTAAGAGAAATGTCCTCAAATTCAGGTTGAAAATCGAGGTTTCTGAGCCTATTCAACAAAGTTCTTTCAATTTCAGGTTCAATAGGGAAATTTTCAGTGTTTTAGGTTCTAGTCATGCAACTTTGGAATGAAAATAAGAAAAGATAAAAGAAAGAGAGAAGAAAGAAAATAAAACTGTTGGCACTACCTCCCCGTCAACGATGCCAAGTTTTGACACATGCCTATCATGGGGTGTTACCAAAACAAATAAAACCTAAGTTAAAATGTAGTAAAGTGGGTAACCTATTTTATCTCCAAATAGGAGTGCACAACAATTATGTTTTTCACTTAAATTAAAGAAATAAGAAGAGGTTGTTTTTTTGAAAATGTTTGAGTTGAATAATATAGAAAGAAATTCAAAAGAAAGGTTTAACACTAATAGATGAAGAGAGTTATGGGTTCAGGGTAGGATCACCTTTTGTAATGTCATAATAGTCACAAAGATCATCCTACCTCTCTTCTTTTTGAATCAAAAATGAAAGACTAATCGATCAAGTTATCTATCACCCTTGGTTAAAGAAGAAAATAAAACTCACTCCTATGTGCATGGAAGTTCATAAAAAATCCTTAAAAAACTAAGACAAGTCCCAATAGAGAATTTTTGATCCTTATAACTTTAAAAAAAGTTCACTAGTTCCATAGACGTGCCGACGATCGCTGGACACTCACCACCTAACACAATATGCTCGATCGAGACAAATTGCACTAGGCAGAGGGAGATTAAAAGTCTTTAACCAAAGCTATTAAAAATGAATACACCAAAATCAAAACATGATAACATTAATGTAGTTGGGAAAAATTGATAATATAAGTCATTCAAAAGAAAAATAGGGTTTTACATTTAAGCACAAAACCCCGACATTACAAAATAGAAACTCCCCCTTTCCCGATCACTCAAAGGTTTTACCCCTCCATGTGAATGGTATTCGAGTTGAAAGGGGAATAAGAGAGAATTATTAAACAAAGAAAAGAGAAAATATAAAATAAAAATTACTTCAAGAACTCAAGCCTCCAGAACAACCCCTCTTTCACCTTCTTTAACCCCTTTTAATGAAAGTGAACACTCTTATTTATAGACTTTTGGAGTTGATAATTTCCCTCCAAAATTACTACACCAAGAGTTTGAGTCATGTTGGCATAATTAATGGCTTAATCTCGGGAAGGAGTCTTCATAAATGTTGTTCCCCTATGTCGTGTTCATTCTTCCTCAAAATCTCAGCAAATTCGGACAAGTGGCACAAAAGTTATCCTTGAATTACTAATGACATCTTTTTCTTCCCGAGGTGACTCTTCAACTTTCTCTCATTGTCCGCATTCAATGGATGCTTAAATGACCTAATTTATTCATGAAATATATTTTGAACATGATACGAAGAGTCCTATTTCTATTAAAACTATAATAACCTCATTTGGACATGTGTAGCCTGAGTTATACTTCATTAATTATGGTAGGTTCCATTCTGTCGGCCAGAACACTTTCTTCTCTTGATTGATTTATGTGGGCCAGTGTGTCTGGAATTGGATCAATGTCCAGAATATAAAGTTGAATCCCACAAATATAGAAATCCTAAAAAAAATGAATCACAAAATTTGGATCAACAATGTAAAAGATACTACCGAAATATAGAAGCTCTGCAAAACTGCTAAATTTCAAGAATTAACCAATTTCCACAATTAAGCCCATAATTCACCAAAACACTAAAATGATACAAATCAGCTCAAATTGATTAATTTTATGGGGTTAAATCATTGAAAAACATATGAAAAATAATGAAAATATTATATCAATAAAAAATTACACAGTGTGTACCCATAAAATTTTGGATTTTTCTCCATTGTCCTCATTTTTTCAAAAACACTTAAGGAAAAAGGAAAAGAAGAAACCAGTACCTCAAGAATAAGAACCAGTTTCTTACAAACATACCCCCTTAAAGAAATTCATCCCCAAATTTCCCTTCCAAGGGTGGAAAAGATAAAGCTGTGAACAACTCCGCCCACTAAGCACGTACGTCGGTCTCCCGCTCCCAGGTTTCGTCCTGTACTCAGCCATGCTACCATAACACCCGTACGAGAGAAAATGACTAGCCTCAGAGAAACTTCGTTCTATTATCAACAATACGAATCAGATGCTACTTAAAGGATGCATCGACCTAAAGCTCAAACTCCTTAGGCTGAAATACTTGAGATGGGTCTGAGTGATAACGACGCAACATAGATACATGGAAGACGTCGTGCATGGCCCGATACCTCTGTGGTAACTGCAACCGGTAGGAAACCGGCCCGACTCTCTCCAGAATCTCAAATGGTCCCACATACCTTGGTGAAAGTTTTCCCTATCTTTGGATCTGCATGTGTCCCAACCTCAGTGAAACATGCAAGAAAACCTCATCCCCAACCACGAACTCCAATGGTCGTCAGTGGCGATCAACATAAGATTTCTGACGAGACTGTGCAGTATCCCTTTACTTTTGAATCAACTAGACCTGCTCTGAAGTCTCCTACACAAGACCTGGTCCCAGTAAAGCTGCCTCACCAGTCTCTATCTATCACAAAGGTGATCGGAATAGCCTACCATATAAAGCATCGTAAGGTTCCATCTCAATAGTTGCCTGAAAACTGTTATTGTAGGAAAACTCAACCAGGGGTATGTGCTTCTCCCAAGAGACCCAAAAGTTTAGGATGCATGCATGTAGCATGTCATCAAGCACCTGTATCGTATGCTCTGACTGGCCATCGGTCTAAGGGTGGTAAGCTATGATTAGAAGCACATGTGTACCTAGTTCCCTCTAAAAGCTCTACCAAAAACGAGAAGTAAAATGGGCGTCCCTATCTGAAAAAATAGAACGAGGGACCCCATGAAGGTGTACTAACTTTTGGATATAAAACATTTCAAGATTATCAACACCGAAGGTCTCCTTGATTGGAAAAAATTGAGCTACTTTCGTAAGTCTGTCTACAAAAACCAACACGACATCATTGCCTCGAGGTGACCTCAACAACCCGATCACGAAGTCCATCACGACATCATCCCATTTCCACTTCAGAATGGGTAAATGTTCTAACAGTCCGGTTGGCCTCTAATGCTCTGCATTCACCTGATGATAGGTGGAACATCTTGTAACAAAACCAGCTACCTCTCATTTCATACTCGTCCACCAATACTGATGTATTAAGTCATGGTACATTTTGGTAACCCAAGGATGCACTGCCCAAGATGAAGCATGAAACTCCCGCATCAACTCCTCGCGTATATCCCCTGGAACCCACAATCGTACATGGATATGCAGTAACTCATCATCACCTATCATCCAACCAGGAGGAGGGTCCTCACTTGCCAATGACTCCCGTAGAACTAGGCCTTCATAATCCGATAGTTGTCTCATCCTCACTCTATCCAGGAGGGTAGAAGTCATAGCTAAGGAAGAGAGATAGGTTTGCCCCTAACTATTGTGCACCTCCAAATACATCTGACGCACGCCTATCGTGGGGTGTGGAAAAAAAATATTTTATTTACCTAAGTATAGTATAGCAGTTGATCCTAGGTAGTCTCCCGAAGAGGAGTGCACACAAAACAAGGTTGTCACTTTTTGTTGGTTTTTATAAAAAGATTGGTTTTAATTAATTTGAATGACTATGAGAAAAAAAACCACAGAAATTGATTGATTTTAACAAATGATAAAGATGGTGATCGGATTGGGTTCGACTAGACTTAGTGTTGTGCCATCATGGTTTCCAAATTTTATCTCTACTTCTTCCTTAAACTGGTAAAAGAGATGTGATGAGAATTTTCATTTCTAAAACCTTAGATTGGTCTATCCTCCTTCCAATGTGTTTAGGGTTGTAGATGGTCTCTTGATTAATTAGAGAAATCCCAAACCTGGAATTGTTGTTCCCTAATAAACCAAGATTTCTACATATAATCCTATACATGTGCTTGACAACCGTCGAGCAATCACCACCCAACCCTAATCATGTTCCACCGTATACAGATTAGAATTGGGTGGAGGGAGATGTGATCATCGAACAAAGCAATTTATAATTTCAGAATAAAAACAATAACACAACCGCATTCGGAATTTAATACTGAATTATTAATTGGAACCAGAAGAAGAAATAAGAACAAATTTTATTCATTTCAAGCACAAAAACTCAAACACAACACATAGGTCCAGCCTCCCCTCTTTTCGATCACTCAAATGAAACTACCCCTCCATGTATGGGGTAAGAGAGATAATGCGGGAGAGGAGAGACATTTTAAAAAAAAATAAATAAAATAAAAAGCTGAGAAGTTCTTCTCCTTGGTGTCCCAGAAGGAATGGGATGGAGAATGGGATGTCTTGAGGAGGAGGAGCTCTCCTCCTTTTATAGGTAGAATTCGACCCCCGAATGTTGTCGCGTTTTGGACCCAATAAATGACCTCTTCACGCATTGAGTCCTTCTTAAATGTTGTTCCTAATTTTCTTGGACGTGTACCCTCAAAATAGCATCGTATTTGGACAGGTATTCCGAGAGTTATGGTAATTTTACTATGATCATTTATTATGTCCTGTCAGAATCTTCAAAACGCCAAACCCCGGATTAGGTAGCTTTAATGGACCCTCAAACGGACTAATCCCGCGGTGCTTCCTTAATAAAAGATGCTCTAAAACTCCTTGTGCAGCTACCCACCGAAGTTGGGAAGCGTTGGGACCACAATGGATGAGTTATGGATCCCACACCAAAAATAGGCAGAACTGGAAACAGTTTTCTTGATCCAACTTGTGAGCTTTTTTTGAGCTTCCATATGGCCGATTCAGCTTTTAGTCCAAAAATAGTAAATGAAGCCCTGGATGTGTAGAATCTGGAAAAAAACTAATTGTGCAATTTGGATCAATGTAGATAATGTTATAGAAAAAATACAGAAATACGTTAAAACTGTTAAAAATCGAAAATAGCCAATTTTTACTATTCAGCTCAAAATAACACCAAAATCATAAAAATGAAACAATTCATCTTATAGGAAAATTTTTTTGAGTTTAAAACAATGATATTCAATATAAATTAATTGAAAATATTTTCTCTATCAATTCCCCCACACTTAAACTATGCTTGTCCTCAAGCATAAAATCTCAACATGGAATTCAAAGGGCACCAATGTCACCAATATTTAAATTTCAAATGGAATAAAATCAAATGATTATCAATGTCCAATAAAATTTTCCAGTTCCACAAAAAATAACAATTTAATTTCCCATTTTTCAAAGAAACAATCAATTCATGCATTTTACTTTTCCCCTTTGAAAAATAATGAAGCTTCTCCTTTCATTCATTCAAGCTTCTGAATTTATTATTATTAAACATGCCAAATCATGACCTACCTCACTTTTGAATATTTTCTATCACCACTGATGATACAATTAATAGTGTAGTTATGCTCATATCATGAGAACATGCTCCTTACCCGTAGGCTTGTAAAGTAACTACTTTCTCCACTTTGTAAAGACAAAACACACATAAAATCATGAGGACTTACAATAAAGGTTCAAATGACTCTGTGGCTTAGGGTTGGTGGGTAAATGATTGAAATAATTTAAGGCTAGAAGTAGGAGGTTTGACTCTTAAGTACAATGCATGATTAATCAAGTGAAAACACAAGATGAACCTCACTCAAATCCCCTTGAAATGTGAATCACAACACCACTCCCCTTTCAATGACATGGGCCATGAGTCAATAAATGATTACAAATAATGATATCATCCAAGTTATCCCTGTTTTTTGTAAAGCTCCAGAAAGGCACATCTTTATTTTCTTTTTTTTAAAGCTCCAGAAAGGGGCATCTTTATTTTGATTTTTTTTCTTTTTTTTATGGAGAACCGGATGAAATGAAAGAAGCATAATGAAATGATGACTCATGCCCAATTTTCTAATAATAGATTGCCCAAAAATGATGACGCACACATTACACCGCCCAAAAATGATACATATCCCAAGGAATGCACACGAAAGGCCCTTCCCCCACACTCAAACTTGAAATAACCATGCAAAAATACTAAAAGTGCGGGTAGGTAAGGAAAAATTGGATTGTAATGTGGCTTAAACCTATAGGGAAATTCATGGAATCTAAGGGCTTATGAAGGATAAATATAAAGGTGGGTCTTAGGATAAAATGTGTCTAGCCAAAGAGATGCGTCAATCATTTTAAATGTGGTTTTGTACAGTCATAGCTTTGACAAGTTTTAATACAAGTTCTAGCAGGTGGCACGTCCCAAGATCACTCAAGAAATATGCTCAAGATAAAATAGGAAATATTTGGTCTAGAAATCCTCTCAGGAACGAGAATATGATATTGGACAATCACTCATTACATGATTAATAATAACAAATTAATTCACATGAATTTCAGAAATTCAAAGAATGAAAAATGGAAGGGAAATTTCATTTACATGAATCAATTAATTCCCTTAAATCATGAGTCCTTATTTCAATATCCTTTCTTCACTTTAATCATCCAATTATCCATTTGAATCATTCAATCTCATTAATATTGAAATCTAAAACATATAATCACTGGATTTCTATGAAACTCATGTCTCCTAGAGAAGTCAAGTAAAACATGAATTCAAGCGTGGGCATGCATTTTTTTGATTAATTCTTTAAAATACTAAAAATTTAGGGAATAAAGTTTGATAATATAGAATTGAAACTCATACTCCCATGTCAAATGGATCCTTTTCTTCATGACTTATAATCCCACTACAACCTCTTCATCAATGGAACAGGAATAAAAAAAATGAAAACAATTGATAGTGCAGGCCTGTTCAATCACACTGGTAAATGACTAAGAAGACAAGTGAAAAATGGGGGAAAATGCGGGTTGCCTCCCGGTAGCGCCTTTGTTTAATGTCGTTGGCTCGACAAAACAAAACAAAACAAAAATTAAATTTTTTGAAAAATCTCATGGACTACAAGATTCCCTCCCCAAACTTAATTGATGCAGTGTACTCAATGCATTCAAATGGATTTAACATGTAAGAAGATTTGAAAATGAATCACACATCAAGAAAGTGTGAAGGAGAGGTATAACCTGATTTATTGGTAGTGCGACATTGAGTTAAGATCCTAAGTGTTGCACACTGATAACCTATGAAAAAAAAACAAAATAAAACCTAAGACATTTATTGAATGAAAAAACAACAGAAATAGGATGAGAAAAGAAGGGCAGATCATGGTTTAATCCCCCAAGTGGGCCATGGGTTTTGACTGCCTCCAGAGGGGCAGTTCTAATCGGTTATCCCCAATCTGATGGTGGGTGTGGTTTATTTGAGATGAACCACCACATGTGAATTTTCCAAATTTCCATGAGCAGATATTTCATGTAGAGAACCCCAAATTATATAAGAAACTTCCCAACCCCCAAGAAAGAAAAAAGATAATATTTGAGTTCAATAGTGAGAGGGAATAGAATAGAGGGGTGCTCCCTGTTGACTTTCATGGTGTCCTCCTCTATATGGTATGTAAATTGTTGTTGAGGAGGTAGTCGCATGACCATATACTCCATCTCTTCTTCTTCAATCACCACCACATGAGTTTCCTCTTCTTTAACATCCATTGTCTCTTCCATTTTTGGTGTATCGTAAATTTCCGAGAAAGAGAAATCAGAAAAGAATTCAGCTTGAATAAGATTAAAACATGAACAATTAGTAAATAAATCTTCCCTTTTAGATAATTCACCTTGGTAATTGATCTCTTTATGAAAATAAACCATGATATTCTCTTGATCTCCCTCTAATAAATGATCTACATGTTTGGGGAGATCCAGTTGATCCTCTTTAGGTTCATCTTATTTTTCATCGTCTTTCTCCAAGGAAACACATGTATTGGATGAATCTGTAAAATTAAAATAAGGGGAGGTAATACTCAATTCAGTTTCAACAAAATCAAAGGATAACGAGTTAATGGAATTATTATCTCCCTGAGTTTGTATGTCTTCAATCTCTTCTTCATTTGAAATCACCTCTTGGAGTTGAGTAGTAGAAGATATAGGCAGGTAGTCAGGCTCCACTATATCTTGGATCTCCATTGAAAAATCAGGGATGACTAATGGGGGATCTTCTTGGACCTTGGATACTTCATAAAATTCTGGAAAGTAATGGTAGAACTCATCTAGCTTTCGTGCCATTGCTTCAAAAACATCTTCGTTCATGTCCTCCCTTAGCCCATCTATGAATTCTTTGAATGTTTTCTCATCATTTTTTGTTTTCCAAAATAACCTCACCTGTCTAACAATAGAAGAAACACCATCCTCTGTGGAAAAGGTCGATTCAATAATTGGTTCATTTATTGGTGGGTAATTGTTCCATGAATTAATGAAATAGTCATTTGAAAATAACATGGAAAGTGTGTGTTTTTTTTAATTTGGAAAAAAGTCAAATATTTACAATTTGATTGTGGTACTGCCTCCCTGGAAACGGTGCCAAGTTTTATGCACGCCTGTCGTGGGGAGTGGCAAAACAATATTTTATTTACCTAAGTATAGAATAGCAGTTGATCCTAGGTAGTCTCCCGAAGAGAAGTCCACACAAAACAAGTTTGTCACTTTTTGTTGGTTTTCATAAAAAGATTGGTTTTAATTAATTTGAATGACTACGAGAGAAACAAACAACAGAAATTGATTGATTTTAACAAATTATAAAGACGGTGATTGGATTGGGTTCGGCTAGACTTAGTGTTGTGCCATCTTGGTTTCCAAATTTTATCTCTTCTTCTTCCTTAAACTGGTAAAAGAGATGTGATGAGAATTTTCCTTTCTAAAACCTTAGATTGGTCTATCCTCCTTACAATGTGTTTAGGGTTGTAGATGGTCTCTTGATTAATTAGAGCAATCCCAGACCAGGAATTGTTGTTCCCTAATAAACCAATATTTCTACATACAATCCTACACATGTGCTTGACAACCGTCGAACAATCACCACCCAACCCTAATCATGTTCCACAGTAAACAGATTAGAATTGGGTGGAGGGAGATGTGATCATCGACCAAAGCAATTTATAATTTCAGAATAAAAACCTTAACACAACCGCATTTGGAATTTAATACTGAATTATTAATTGGAACCAGAAGAAGAATGAAGAACAAATTTTATTCATTTCAAGCACAAAAACTCAAACACAACACATAGGTCCAGCCTCCCCTCTTTCCGATCACTCAAATGAAACTACCCCTCCATGGATGGGGTAATAGAGATAATTAGGGAGAGGATAGAAATTTTAAAACAAAATAAATAAAAGAAAAATCTGAGAAGTTCTTCTCCTTGGTGTCCCGGAAGGAATGGGATGGAGAATGGGATGTCTTGAGGAGGAGGAGCTCTCCTCCTTTTATAGGCATAATTCGATCCTCGAATGTGGTCGCGTTTTGGACTAAATAAATGACCTATTCACGCGTTTTGTCCTTCTTAAATGTTGTTCCTAATTGTCTTGGACGTGTCTGTTAAAAATCTCATCAGATTTGGACAGGTATTACGAGAGTTATGGTCATTTTACTATGATCATTTTTTATGTCCAGTCAGAATCTTCAAAACGACAAACCCCGGATTAGGAAGCTTTAATGGACCCTCAAACGGACGAATCCCACGGTGATTACTTAATAAAAGATGCTCCAAAACTCCTTTCGAGTCCATCCGCCGAATTTTGGAAGCGTTGAGCCCAAAATGGATGAGTTATGGATCCCACACCAAAACTAGGCAGAACTAGAAACAGTTTTATTGATCCAACTTGTGAGCTTCTTTTGAGCTTCCATATGGCTGATTCAGCTTTTAGTCCAAAAATAGTAAATGAAGCCTTGGATGTGTAGAATCTGGAAAAGAAAGAATTTTCCAATTTGGATCAATTTAGATAATGGTATGGAAAAATAAAGAAATACGTTAAAACTATTAAAAATCCAAAATGGCCAATTTTTACTATTCAGCTCAAAATAACACCAAAATCATAAAAATGAAACAATTAATCTTAGAGGAACACTTTTGTGAGTTAAAAAAAAATGATATTCAATATAAATTAATTGAAAATATTTTCTCTATCAGCATCGCAGTGAACAAATCCATAAGCTGCCACACACCACTAGCCTCTTGCACTGCCTATATCTGAGTCCTCCTACTCAGTGCATCAGCAACTGAATTACCCTTACCAGGTGTATAGACAAGCTCAAAGTCGAAGGAATAAAGTTATTTAACCCACCTTCACTGTCTCAAATTAAGTTCACACTGAGTAAAGATATATTTGAGACTTTTGTGGTCTATAAACACCACAAAATATTCTCCCAATAGATAATGTCTCCAACAACGTAACACATGAACAACTGCGGGAAACTTGAGATCATGCATCGTGTAATTCCTGTCATGTGGCCTCAATTGCCGAGACCCGTAAACAACTAATCGATCACCTTGCATCAACACTATTCCTAGACCAATAACTGATGCATCACAGTAAACTATATAGATCTTCCCTTGATCTGGAAGTATCAGGATTGGTGCTGATGTCAACCTTCCCTTCAGCTTCAAAAAGGCCGTCTCACAAGATTTTGACCAAACGAAATTCACACCCTTCTTAGTCAAACCCATCAATGGCGCTACTAAGTGGGATAAGTCATATATAAAGCACCTATAGTAACCAGCCAGCCCCAAGAAACTCCGTATCTCAAATACATTCTTAGGCTGCTCCTAAGAAACTATTGCTCTCACTTTCTCTGGGTCTACTACAACTCCTGCCTCTGAGATGATATGACACAGGAAGTGTATCTGGTCCATCCAAAAGTGGAACTTTGAGAGCTTAGAATATAGATGATGCTCTCTCAGTGTACTCAATATGATCTTAAGATGGGTAGCATGGTCGTTTCGAGTGTGAGAGTACACCAAGATATCATCCACGAACACTACCAAAAACGAATCCAGATAAGGATGGAACACACGATTCATTAGAGCCATGAAAACTGCTGGTGAATTTGTGAGTCCGAATGACATAACCAAGTACTCATATAGACCATATCTGCTCCAAAAAGCTGTAAGTGGTATGTTCGATGGTCTAACACATAACTGATGATATCCAGACCTCAATTCAATCTTCAAGAACACTCGTACACCTTGAAGTTGATCAAAAAGATCATCAATACTTGGTAAGGGATATCATTTCTTAACCGTCAGTTGGTTCAGTTTTTGATAGTCCACACAGAGTCTGAGGGTACCATCTTCCTTTTTCGCAAAGAGGACCGGCGAACCCCAAGGAGAAGTACTAGGTCAGATGAAACCTTTTTCCTATAACTCCTTTAACTACCTCTTGAGCTCCTACAACTCTGGTGTAGCCCTCCTATAAGGAGGAATGGAAACCGGTTCCACTCCTGGCACTAGCTCAATAGAGAAATCCACCTCTTGCTTTGGAGGAAGACCTGAAAAGTCATTCGCGAAGACATCCCTGAAATGATCAACTACTGGAGGGAAATCCTTCTGACAAGTCCCCTGGTCATCCAAATATAAGCTCTCAATCTAGGCTGTCACACCACCTTGCCCATGATGCTCGGGTCCAGGTCGGCTCGTCAGGACATCCCATTCAACCTTGTATAGAAACTCTCCACCCTCTGGTGACATGAAACTCACCCTACGATAATAGAAATCCAAAAAGGCTCGGAAAGGTACCAACCAGTCCATCCCGAGAATGAAATCACAACTCGTCATCTCTAAGACATAGAGGTCCCATGGAAAGTGACACCCACCAACCTCTAGGGGGAACTCCCTGCACTGACGCACACCATCTGTTCTAGTTCCCAACAGAGTGTCTAGCACCATAACATCAGAAGAAGAAGAAATACAGATCCCAAGGCTCTCCACAATGGGCACATATATAAAGCTATGTGTAGCACCCGTGTCGAAAAGTACTGAATATAAAACAGAAGATACTAGAATAGTACCTCTAACAATAGAAGGTCTAGGATCCTACTTCTGTTGGGTCTGTTGCACTGCATATGTCGGCCCAGTGCTGCGGCCCTACGACACAGCCTGACTACCTTGAGCTATCCCGCCTTGCTGCCTCTGAGATCTCGGTGTCTGGCTACCATGACCATGACCACCATCTCAGCCTGAACGCCTCGATGTATTCCAATTTCCCGACTGGAAAGAAGCTTCTGGTCCTGCTCCCGCACTCGGAGTCTACACAGAGCCCCTCTCACTAGCCACTGGTGGAAACACCCTGCAAAAATGCTGAAGATGACCCATCCTGCCGCAAGATTGGCACTCCATTGGGTCACGAGGACACTAAGGTCTCTTGTGCCCCTCTTTAACACACTGGTAGCACATGACCTGGCTACCTGAAGTATTCTTCTGGCTAGTAATTCCACCGTGGGGGAAGTCCATCTGCCTCTTTCTCTTACCCATAGAAACAGTACCCGAAACTGGTGTTGAGCCGCCCTGGCCTGCACCACTAGCTTCTCGCAGGTTTCTCTAAGTAATCAGTGCCTAGTTCACAATAGCATGCACTGTAGGCAACATGAAAACATTCACCATCACTCGGATTTCATATCGAATACCATCCTCAAAGCGTCTAGCCCTCAACATCTCATAACCCACCAGGATAGGTGAAAAACATTGTAGCTCGGTGAAACAAGAAGAATAGTCCATCACTGACATAGTGCCCTACTGCAGATTCATGAACTCTCGAGCTTTATCTTCCCTTAGCGTCTCAAGAAAGAAGAATTCATAGAAGACTGCATGAAAATCTTTCCATGCCATGTCTTTGTGATGCTCTGTCTGAGTGGTAACATCCCACCACCTCTTGGTGGAATCACACATCATATATGTAGCGAGATTGACCCTCCTCCCTGGAGGCGTCTCAAGATGCTTGAAAATAGTCTACATAGAACCCAACCAAGACTCTAAATCCTATGGTCTGACATCCCCTAAAAATGTAGGCGGATGTTGCTGCTGGAATATACAGGTCAACTTTTCCATAGATGTGGCAGCCGACGGTGCTCCCTAGAAGGTCTGCATAAACTGCATGAAGCCTTCATGGAACTACGCATTTGTGCCTGTGTCCGGTATAATGGATGGTTCCGTATCTGGATCTGCTAAAGGATCTATCGGTAGCCCATGGCCGACCATCTCTGGAGAATAATCATTGCCGCTATCCTGACGAACAACTTGTGGTCGTCTCGGTGGCATGACACTACAAGGTCAAACACACGCCTGAGATTAAGATCAAAATGGACTGAAAACAAGAAGTGTAAGAAGTAAACAAGAGAACGAAAACATTCAAGTTTTACAAAACGATACTACACCACTAGTGCAGAAAACGTTTTTAACATCACAATTTTTTACGTCGGTTATATATAACCGACGTGAAAATCTGTGATATGTGGTTTTTTACGTTGGTTATTTTATAACCGACATAAAAAATATTGAGGGTAAATTTTTTACGTCGGTTATTTTAATAACTGACCTAAAACATCCCGCACGTTGGTTTTTTACGTCGGCTAATTTATAACCGACGTAAAAAACTAATGCGCATCATTTTTTACGGCAGTTATCACATAATCGCTGTAAAAAATGAGGCATCTATCGAATTTTTTACGTCAGTTATTCTATAACTGATGTAAAAAAAGGTGGCATCTGAGGAATTTTTGATGTCGGTTATTTCATAATCAATGTAAAAACCCAACCCGCAGAATTTTTTATGTTGGTTATATTATAATCGACATAAAAAACCAACACCTGGCAATTTTTCCATCGGTTATAAAATAACCGACGTAAAAACTGTGGTTTCTGATGGGGTTTTTACGATGGTTATTCTATAACTGATGTAAAAAACCAACACGCGGCTTTTTTTTACGTCGGTTATAAAATAACTGGTGTAAAAACTACGGTATCTGATACATTTATAATGTCAGTTATTATAATAAACGATGTTATAAATGTAATAAAAATAGTTTATAATGTCAGTTATTAAATAACCGAAATTATAAAACATTTAAAAAATTTATCACACCCCGTGGGTTTTCATTTCTGATTTCTCGATCGACTGACCTCTGACTCGACTCTCTCGCACAGAAAAACCTAGAATCGACTCTTCGATCTCATTTTTTTAAACACTTTTTCCATCATCATTTATCATCTTTATTCTCCTCGGATCTATCATCTCCACTCGCAATACTCAGGTAAGCCTCCCATGACTTTATTTCGTTCTTTTTTTCCCAAGATAGTCTATATTTAAGTTTTTTGATTTTTTTGTTTAAACTAGGTAATATTCTTTGATTTCGAACCCTCTTACCTCGTTTTTCCACCATCATCTTATTTATTATCACCAGATCTATTAGATGGACTTGCAATATTCAATTAAGCCTCACCTACTTCTATTTCGTTTGTTTTTGTTTCGCGGATTCCCTACATTTATGGTAATTTTTGTTGTCATTGTCAACTAATGATCTCATTCACCTATATTACTACAAATTATATATAAAAAATTTTGATACACCCATTCCATGTACCAGTGTGATTTATTTTATATGTATATATGGTTTTTCATGGTGGAATGTTTGTTTTGGATCCGTGGTTGTTTCTATTTTGGGTATCACTTTTTGTTGTTCCATAAACTATTTACATCACTTATTTTCGTGGACTATTATAAGTATTCATATGCTATTAAAAACCGATTCATTGAACAATAGATCATTTTAGACTAGTAGGAGATACAGTTCATGGTTCTCATTTTGAATAATGGCATGATACCAAAACAAGTAGCTTGAGGTTAAAATCCCTAAATATTCCAAAACTAGTAGCTTGAGGTTAAAATCCCATGGTTCTGGGGGGCTGTCTAGATGGTTGGGGGTTGTCCAGGGGGTTAGGGGCTGTCCAGAGGGTTGGGGGCTATCCAGGGTGTCCATGGAGGAGGGTGGGTGGGGGGGGGGGGCAGTCAAGGGGTGTGTGTGTGTGTGGGGGGGGGGGGGGGGGGTCCAAGGGGGTGGGGGGGGGGGTGTCGAAGGGGGTGGGGGGGGGGGGTTGTCCAAGGGGGTGCGGGCCTGTCTAGAGGGTTTGGGGGGTTGTCTGGGGAGGGGGGGGGGGCTATTTAGAGGGTTGGGGGGGGGGGGTGTCCAGGGGGGTGTTCAAGGGGTTAGGGGGTGGGGGTGGTGTTCAGGAGGGGTGGGGGTGTCCACGGGGGTGGGGGGTGCTGTCTAGAGGGGTGGGGGGCTATCCAAGGGGTGGGGGTGTTTAGGAGGGGTGGGGGTGTCCAAGGGGGTGGGGGGTGCTGTCTAGAGGGGTGGGGGCTATCCAGGGGGTGGGGTGGGGGGCTGTCCAAGGGGGTGGTGGTGTCCAAGGGGTGTCCAAGGGGGTGGGGGTGGTGTCTATAGGGTTCAGGGGCTGTATAGAGGGTTGGGGGTGTCCATGGAGGTGGGGGGGGGGAGTCTAGGTGTGTGTGTGGGGGGGAGGGGGGTCCAAGGGGGTGGGGGTGTCTAGGGGGTGGGGGGCTGTCCAAGGGGGTGGGGGGATGTCCAGAGGGTTTGGGGATTATACGGGGGTGGGGGGGGGGGGGGGTGTACATAGGGTTGGGGGTGTCTAGGGGGGTGTCTGAGGGGGTAGGAGGTGGGTGGTGGTGTCCAGGAGGGGTGGGGGTGTCCAGGAGGGGTGGGGGTGTCCAAGGGTGTTGGGGGTGGGGGGGTGTCCAAGGGGTGGGGGTGTCTAAGGGGGTGGGGGCTGTCTAAGGGGGTGGGGACCTGTCCAGAGGGTTTGGGGGTTGTCCGGGGGGGGGGGGGGGCTATCCAGAGGGTTGGGGGGTTTCCAGGGGTTGTCTAAGGGTGTAGGAGGTGGGTGGTGGTGTCCAGGAGGGGTGGTGGTGTCCTAGTGGGGTGGGGTGTCTAGGAGGGGTGGGGGTGTCCAATGGGGTGGTGGTGGGGGGATGTCCTGGGGGTGGGGGTAGTGTCTTGAGGGGTGGGGGGCTGTCCAAGGGTGTGGTGGTGTCCAGGGGGTGTCCAAGGGGGTGGGGGTGGTGTCCAGAGGGTTCAGGGGGCTGTCTAGAGGGTTGGGGGGTGTCCAGGGTGTCCATGGAGGTGGGTGGGGGGGGGGGGGTCCAAGGGGATGGGGGGGGGGTGTCTAAGGGGGTGGGGGGTGTCCAAGGGGGTGGGGGCCTATCCAGAGGGTTTGGGGTTTGTCCGGGGGGGGGGGGTGTCCAGAGGGTTGGGGGGTTTCCAAGGGGGGTAGGAGGTGGTTGGAGGTGTCCATGTGGGGTGGGAGTGTCCAGGAGGGGTGGGGGTGTCCAAGGGGGTGGGGGCTGTCCAGGGGGGAGGGTGGTGTCCTGAGTGGTGGGGGGCTGTCCAAGGGTGTGGTGGTGTCCAGGGGGTGTCCAAGGGGGTGGGGGTGGTGTCTAGGGGGTGGGTGGGGGCTGTCCAAGGGGGTGGTGGTGTCCAGGGGTATCCAAGGGGGTGGGGGACACCATGTCGTGGTTTTCAAATATGCATTGTTATCATGACCCCATTATTCCATGATGATTGGCTTTACATTGTGATTTTCTCCGTCTGAGTTTTTATTTTAAATTTGATTTGATTCTCAGGTTTACTCCATTTTCTCTAATTTTCTATCAACCATTGGAGGCCCCATGGTTTTCTTTGATTCCATGGAATTTAAAACTGTTATATCTAACTATATTTTCTTTTTAAAATCATATTCAAGCATGTTTTTTTAAATACGCATAGATTTGTTTTATTTTTCCAAATTGTTTTACATTCAAATTATGATTTTTTTCATATAAACATATATTTGTCTTATCTTAAAAAGAGGTATAATTTTGATATTTTTTATAGGTAATAATGAGTCGAAGTTGGATTATGGCACATCGAATGAGAAATGAATATGAAGAAGGTGTTGATGCCTTTTTGGAATTTTCTAAACGAAATGTTCCAAGTAGTGACATTTTTTTCTGTCCATGCCTGAAATGTTTGAATATAAAGAAGTTGAAAAGTAGAGAGATAAAATATCATCTGATTTGTCATGGTTTTAATCTGAGTTACAACCCTTGGATTTGGCATGGTGAAACTGGATGGAATGTCACTGATTATGATAATTTTCAAGATTGTGACTTCGATGGAATTGAAGAAATAATTCATGATATTTCAACAGAACAAAGTGAGATAGAACCGAAAGTTGCATGTATATATGGTGATGCTGAAAAAACATTATATCCTAGTGGTACAGATTTTTACGGTTTTGTCGGCGGTGTTAAGATTGATTAACTTGAAGGCGAAACATGGATGGAGTGACAGAAGTTTTACAGAGTTACTACAATTGATGAAAGACATTCTTCCAAAAGATAATGATCTTCCAGATTCACATTTTAAGTCCAAGAAAATATTATGCCTGATGGGATTGGGATACAAGAAAATACATGCCTGTCCAAATGACTGTATGATATATAGTAAGGAATATGAATTTCTGTCAGAATGTCCTAAATGTGGGACATCACGGTATAAGGTGAAAGAAAAATCACAGGCTGATGTAGAGATTAAAAGATCACTTCAAAGGTATTTTGGAATCTTCCTATAATTCATCATTTCAAACATTTATTTACTAATTCACATGATGTAAAAAGGTTAATATGGCAAGCTGATGAGTAGTTATGTGATGGAAAAATACATCATCCATCTGATTTTCCTCAATGGAAGAAAATTGATGAGAAGTATCCTATATTTGGAAATGAAATTAGAAATCTCAAACTAGGGTTGTGCACAAATGGAATGAATCCATACCAGACCCTCAGTAGCACACATAGTTCATGGCCTGTTTTATTGGTAATTTACAACCTCTCTCCTGGAGTTTGTATGAAGCACAAATATGTCATGTTGAGTATAATGATCTCTGGTCCGAAGCAACCCAACAATGATATTGATGTTTTCTTGTCACCGTTGATTGATGATTTCAAACTTTTATGGGAGGATGGTATTAGGGTCTATGATTCTTATAAAATGGAATATTTTCAACTGAATGCAGGGATTTTGTTCACTATAAATGACTTCCCAGTATATGGAAATTTGTTTGGATACAATGTTAAAGGGAATAAAGTATGTCCAATTTGCGAACAACAGAATTCATGTTATCAATTTCATCATGGGAGGAAAACAGTGTACATCGGTCATCAAACGTTTTTGCCTATGGATCACTCTTATAGAAGACTAAAAAAGGAATTCAATGGCTCATAAGAATTTGATATTTCTAAAAAACATATATCCTTGGATCTATATTTTGAGAGGGTGAAAAACCTTGATGTGACATTGGGAAAGACATAAAAATCTAGTAATGATAGACATATTTTGAAGAAAAGGTCAATATTTTTTGGGCTACCATATTGGAGATATCATGAAGTTAAACATAATATTGATGTCATGAATGTGGAGAAGAATATCTGTGATAGTTTGATTGGAACATTGCTAGATATTAAAGGAAATACAAAATATGGGTTGAATTCAAGATTAGACTTACTATCAATGGGAATACATTTGGAGTTAGCTCACACTCCTAATGGAATATGAATATTTCTTTCCTTGGCATGTCATACATTATCGAATAGGGAGAAAATTAGCTTTTGTCAATGTCTTCATGATATCAAAGTGCCTCCAGGTTATTCTTAAAATGTAAAAATTTTTGTCTCATTGAAGGAATTGAAGTTGATTGGTATGAAATCTCATGATTTTCATGTCATGATGCAACAACTTCTATCAGTTTCATTGCATGGAATATTTCCCATCCGTGTCAGAAAGACTATAATGAAGTTGTGTTATTTTTTCAATTCAATTTGTAATAAGGTGATTGATGTGAATGCTTTGAACATCTTGGAAAAGGATGCAATTTTTATACTTTGTCAATTGGAAATGTATTTTACTCCAATTTTTTTTTGATATAATGGTGCATTTAATGATTCATCTGGTTCGAGAAATAAAGATTTGTGGACCTGTATATCTTTATTGGAAGTATCCTTTTGAAAGGTATATGGAAATATTGAAGGGGTATGTTAAAAATCCATATCGACCTGAAGCCTCCATTTTTGAAAAGTATATTTCTGAGGAGGTTGTAGAGTTTTGTACGAGCTACTTGGCTACAACGCAACACATAGGTTTACCTCCATCTCGCCATGAATGAGTTAATAATGAGGGAAAGAGGATTCGTGGCTTGAAATTCAAATCGTTGTCAGCTGAACAGATGAAGAAGTTAGAATCATACATCTTGAATAACATAGCTGATGCTCAACCATGTATCACATTGCATATTAATGAGATGAAACAATTTCATCCAAAGAAGAAAGAAATGTGGATTTTGAATGAGCACAACAAAACATTTTTGTCATGGTTTAAAAAGACCTTTCTTGGTAGATCAGATGTATCAGAGACATTAAAATGGATAGTGGGTGGTCCATGTTTAAATGTGATAACATGGTCTGGTTATGATATTAATGGCTATACATTTCATACAAAAGCTCAGGACAACAGAAGTGCAGTTCAGAATAGTGGTGTATTGGTGTTTGCAGAAGCAATTCATTTTTCGAGTGCTAAGGATAAAAACCCAATTTCTACATCAAGTGCATATTATGGAGTGATTGAAGACATATGGGAGGTGTATTAATTTAAAATTAAATTTCCTATTTTTAACTGTAAATGGTTTATCGGTAACAAAAGTATCAAACATGATGATTTTGGAATGACAATTGTTAATCTGAATAGATTGGAAGACACAATTGATTCTTTTATAATGGAAACACATGAAAAACAAATTTTCTATGTAGTAGATCAATCAGATATGCAGTGGGCTAATGTTTTACAAGGGAAAAACAATATTTTGGTGAGGATGAACTTGATTAAGATGCTGATTTATGTGAGATCCCTACTTCCATGGAAAGATTAATAGAACATAATGATGATCATGTTGAAGACATGTTTTGTGACATAACGAACGATCACGATGAAGGAATTTGGGAAAACAATCCATTTTTACATTCCTAAAATTATAGGCAACATTTGTTTATTTCTTGTTTACATTTATTATTTTCATAAAATTGTAGATATTTTAAGTTTTTTCTTTATTAAAACATGTATTGAAACAAAGTAAGTATAAGTTTTTTTGTTTTATTTTTTGTTTAGTTTACTTTATCATGTTTACTATTACATTAATTATATATCTATTATTTTTTTAGTGAAAATTAGTTTACCATGTTTTAATTTTGTTTAGTTTACTTTATCATGTTTACCATTACATAAATTATATATCTATTATTTTTTTTCTGTGAAAATTACTTTACCATGTTTACTAGGTTTACCATGTTTACCATGTTTACCATGTTTACCATCTTGACTATCTTTACCATATTTACCATTGTTTAACATGATTACCATATTAACCATATTTACTATTACGTAACTTAGTACAATTTTCTATTTTCTGATTACATTAGTATTAAAATATTTTAATTTGTATATTTGTGAACTAATGTTTGTTTTTTTTGATTTGAAGGATAATGACAGATCAATCAATTGATCAACCATATGATTCTGGAGATGAGCATATTGGTCATACATTTGGGGAGGAACATTCACATGCTCCTCTTGATGTTCCCCAATCTTCCTCATGTGCTCCCATTACTACAAAGAGTTCAAGAGTTGGTAAACGTGGGTGCACACATTTACCAAAATTATCACTTTCCCGTACGTAGGATCAGAGGATACTCGTTGAGTTTGACGAGGATGATATTTCTAGAGTTCCAAATGCAAAAGATTTTAAGAGTTTTGTATCCAATCAGGGTAAAATCAAAGTAAGCATTTTGTATGATGACAAGAGAAGCGTGAAAAAAGTGATAATCTCTCAGTTGTGGGAGACGATTTTGGTGAGATCTTTTGATATTGATTTCCTATTCTTTAAATGTTTCTAGTATATATAATATGCTTAACCTCTTCATTATCAGATGACATTTGATATTCCTGACACTAGAAGAGTCAGGAAGAAATTCTTATCGATGGATGCTAGGAGATGGAGGGATTTTAAATCAACCCTCACATCTGATTTCATTTTTGGTCATAGGAGTCAGGACAATTCATGTCGTATATATCCTTTCATAGATGAAGACACATGGAAACAGTTTGTTGAAAGTAGAAGAAAAGAATCATTTTTGGTAAATGCAATGTAAAATTTTATAAGATTTCTTATATAAATAATCTTATTACTGTTTTATTAATGATTTCTTATTCTTAATTTACAGCAAACAAGGAAATTTCATCAGGAGATCCAATCTAAAAATGTATACCCTCATAGTTTATCTCAGGGAGGGTAAACATTATTGGAAGAACAAATGATGGCGAAAAAATTACAAAAACTAACAGCTGAGTCTTCAAGCTCTGGAGAGGTGGTCCCTCCATCCCCTCCATCTAGACATGAAAAATGGAAGAGATCTCAGATGGGAAAAAAGGGAAATATCTTTCGGAAGATTCGAGAATCGTAGCTGAGAGGATTGTAAGATATCTATTTTATTTATTTAGGTTAACTATTTTCTTCATTTAATTTCAATCATTACAGAAATGTTTAATTAATTAATACAAGACTCTCTTGAGGAGTATAGCTCACAGGGGGTATTTACAGTTGCTGGGAGGCAAGATATTTTATCTGCAGCATTGGGATATCCCAAACATCCTGGTCGTGTACGAGGATATCCAGCAGGTGTATCGTTTAGAAAAGTGTTTCCACGTTCCTCAACTACTTTTGTTGAGGGTGTTTATAAAAAAAATAGAATCTTTAGAGGCTGAAGTTCATAATATTAATGCGACGATGGAGGAAAATATTAGAGCATTGGTACAGTCTATGTTTGCAGACATGCATAGACAATTTCAGACTGCAACTCCCACTCCTCCACCTCCCCTTACAGACCCCATTATTTATCCTCCACCTCCTCCAATATCCCCTACTCCCCCACCTCAGACCGTGGACCCCATTTTTTATCCTAATCCTCTGCCACAACTTCCTACTTATTGCGAGTTTCATGTTGATGATCCTCAACATCATATAGTTGCATATGGGTTGGTATATTGTATAAGAGTTACAGTTCATCATCAAAAATTAGAGGTAGAGAATCAGAGGGTCACTGTACATGATATTATAGATAGATCATCTCGAGTACCATTACCTACAGATGAGGTGAAAACAATTGGACATAGTATCAACCATTTTTTAATTTGGCCATCCAGACTTCTTCGACTCATTAACATAGAGGTATGTATGTTATATCTTCTATTTTTTTTATTAAAGCTGTTTTATCATTTCAAAACTAATATATTTTTCTATTTATTTTTACAGTAATACTTCAAAGGTAAAGAAATACTGTATAGGAAACAAAAAAGACAAATGGATATGACATCAGATACAGATTCTAGTAGTCTTGACATATTGTCAAGATATTCAAATTTTTTGGCGGATCATTATGAGTTTCCAATGGAAGATCATGTTTGTGGATGTGCAATAAATTTGTGGATTATGAAAGCTGATATCATGGAGCTTGTTACTGGAGATAAGTTGGGAATCAACGTGGTGCAGATTTTTTCCATGTAAGTCTTAACACCTTTTCCCGATGTTATATTTATTAAAAATGTATAATTATTTCTGTTTTGTATTAGGTATCTTTATAACATTTGTGAGAAGAATGAGCAGACAGATGTATATGGGTTCATGGACCCACATTTGATTTACCCTGAAGCATGTGCATTGGATGAGGAATAAATAATGGTTTATATTGTTGAAAGACTTGAACAGAATATAGTCACACAATGTTGGATGATGACTTTTTGTGAGAGGTATGAAACACATCTCTCTCAAAGAGTTCATTATCTTTTATCATAAAAAACCACTAACCTTAATTTTTTTTATCAGTGATCATTGGATGTTAGGGTTTTTTTTGCCTAAGGGAGAAGACACTTTATTCGATATGCTCTGTCCATGGTGATGTACGGGAAAGCTTTAAGAAAATGTTGGAAAAGTAAGTTTCAATTTCTCAATAGTTTTCTATATTATAATGAATTTTAAATTTATCCCATTCATATTATTTTCTAACAGGGGATGGGTCTACTTTCGAAAAAACACAAAGAAAAGGAGTGCGAAGATCAAATATGTAAATGTAAAGGTAAAAATCCATTTATAATTTGTACTATTTGATTTATTACATACAAATAATATATTGAATTTACACTCATTCAAACAGAATTGTCATGAAAAAAAAGGCATCATAAAATGATGATATTATATGTTATGATTTATGTATGAAATTATAACAACTGGGACAGTTGTGAACTTTGACATTGAAAGATTTGCTTTTAAACTATGCCATAATATTTCATTTGATTTATTCATTATACACATTAACTACTATCCTTTTAATTTATAGCTATTTGATGACCCTCAACCCTATAGTGCCGAAGACATCAAACACTTACAAGTGGAATGGTCAAATTATTTTATAGGTTTGATTGATTTTTAGTTGTTTTTAGTGTAAAACGTAATTTTGAATACTGTCATTATAATTGTTTATTTGGTAGTCGTTTAGGTTGGATTTAGTTTTTTTAAGTTGACATTGTAATTTTTGAATGTTATATATGTGAATGTTTAATTTTTATCTACTTATTATTTTGGTCTACTTATGATGGGTTTTCTTGTATGGATTCTGGTCTGGGGGGGGGGGGTTCCAAGGGTGTGGGGGGGGGAGGGGGGGCGTTTAATTGGGTGGGGGTATCCAGGGGTGTGGGAGGGCAGTCCGGTGGGGTGGGGGGTATCTTGGGTGTCCATGAGAGTGGGGGGGGGGGAGTCCAGGGGGTGGGAGAATTTCCAGGAGGGTGGAAGGGCTGTCCAGGGGGTGTCCAGGGGTGTGGGGGTGTCCTATGGGGTGGGGTAGGGGGGGGGGTTTCTAGGGATGTGGGAGGGATATTCAGTGGGGTGGGGTGGGGTGGGGGGGGGGGTCCAGGGTGTCCATGGGGATGGGGGGAGGGGGGGCAGTCTAGGGGGTGGGACAAGAGGCGTTTCCATCCCTTGGGGGGATGAATGCCACTGGAAGGCACTCATCACTCCCACATGTGAAACATTTTGAGATCTCAAGCTTCGCATGTGGGAGTGATGAGTACCTTCCAGCGGCATGCCCCCCGAGGGATGGCGGTGCCTCCTCTCCCAACACCAGCTGTCCAGGGGCTGTCCAGGGGGTGAGGGGAAGTCCATAGGTGTGGGGGGGGGGGGGTGTCCAGGGGGTGGTGGGGTAGTCCAGTGGTGGGGGGGGGGGGGGGGCTGTCCAGGAGGGTGGGGGGGGGGGGGGGTTGTCTAGGGTGTTGGGGGCTGTCCAAGGGGTCGGGGGGGGGGGGGGGCAGTCCAGGGGGGTGTGTGTGTGTGGGGGGGGGTGTCCAAGGGTGTGGTGGGAGCTATCCAGGGGTGTTGGAGGATATCCAAGGGGTGGGGGGGGGGGCTGTCCAGGGGTGTGGGATGGTGTGGTGGGGGATTTCCAGTGGGGTGAGGGGGTTCTGGTCTGTTTTTGGCAACTTTTTGGCCTGTTTTAGGGGTGTGGGAGGACTGTTCAGGGGTGTGGGAGTGCTATCCAAGGGGTGGGAGGGTATACAGGGGGGTGGGGGGGATTTCCAAGGGGTAGTGGTGATGTCCATGGGTGTGGGGTGGGGGGGAGGGGGTGTCCATGGGTGTGGTGGGGGAAATCCAGTGGGGTGAGGGGGTTCTGGTCTGTTTTGGTGACTTTTTGGTCCTGTTTTAGGTGTGTGGGAGGGATGTATAGGGGTGTGGGAGTACTATCTAGGGGGTGGGGGGTATACATGAGGGTGGGGGGTGTCTATTGGTGTGGGGGGCTTTCCAGGGGGTGGTGGGGATGTCCAGGGGTGTTTGGGGCTATTCAAGGGGTCGGGGGGCAGTCCAATGGTGTGGGGGGTGTCCAGGGGTGTGGTGGGGGATGCCCAAGTGTGTTGGGGGATGTCCAGGGGGGGGGGGTGGGCGGGGGGGGGGGGAATTCTAGGGGTGTGTGGGGGGGGGGGGGCTGTCTAGTGGGGTGAGGGGGTTCTGGTTTATTTTTGGTAACTTTTTGGTCCTGTTACAGGGGTGTGGGAGGGCTGTCCCGGGGTGTGGGAGTGCTGTACAAGGGGGTGGGGGGGATGTACAAGGGGTGGTGGTGATGTCCAAGGGTGTGTGGGGGGGGGGGTGTCCAGGGGTGTGGTGGGGGCAGTTCAGTGGGGTGAGGGGGTTCTGGTCTGTTTTTGGTAAATTTTTGGCCATGTTTCAGGGGTGTGGGAGGGCTGTCCAGGGGTGTGGGAGTGCTGTCCAAGGGTGGGGGGGGGGGGTATACATGAGGGATTAGGGGTTGTCCAGGGGTGTGGGGGGGGGGGGGGGTGGGGGGCTGTCCAGGGGGTGGTGGGGATGTCCAAGGGTGTTTGGGGCTGTCCAGGGGGTCGGGGGGTAGTCCAGGGGTGTGTGGGGGGGGGGTGTCCAGGGGTGTGGTGGGGGCTGTCCAGGGGGGTGAGGGGGGATGTCCAGGGGGTGGTGGGGGGATGTCCAGTGGGGTAAGTTTTAAATGTTATCAATGTAAATGCTTAATTTTTCTTTGGTTCTTGTTTTGGTCTACTTCTATTTTTCTGGTACGAATTCTTGGTTTGGTTTCTGGTTGTTTCTAGGGAGAGCAGAGGGCTGCTTTATATATTTTTTTTAAAAAAATTGGTTTTTCACATCGGTTATTTAATAACCGACTTGATAAACACCCCCCACACTAGTTTATCATGTCGGTTATTTAATAACTGATGTGAAACCCCCCTTTTTTATCACATCGGTTATTAAATAACCGACGTTATAAAAGCCTAGGAAATGGTTTACAAGGTCGGTTATTTAATAACCAACGTGATAAACACCCCCCGCACTAGTTTATCACGTTGGTTATTAAATAACTGACGTGATAATCCCTCCCCCCATGGTTTATCATGTCGGTTATTAAATAAACAGCGTGATAAACCATTTTCTTGGGGTTTAGCACATTGGTTATTTAATAACCAACATTATAAATACCCCCACACCGGTTTTTCACGTCGGTTACTAAATAACTGACATGTTAAACCATCCCCCTGGTTTATCACGTCGGTTATTCAATAACCGACATGATAAAATCCTGGTAAATGGTTTATCACGTTAGTTATTAAATAAATGATGTGATAAACACTGTGATGTTATGTTTGTTTACATAGGTTTTTGAATAACCGGCGTAAAAAACAATATTTATAACATCATCCGTATTAATGTAGACTAAAAACCGACGTAAAAAATGAAAAATAACTGATGTAAAAAACTTTTTTTGCACTAGTGAACGACATGTATAATAACTACACGGCGTGTTCCATTAAGTCCTTTACATGGGTGTTTACTTCTGCCAGAAATGGTCATGTAACACCCCAAACACACAGTGTGTCTTCTGAATACACGACGTGTATGTGAATCCTTCTTCCCTGCCCAAGTCCTTCTACATAGTTTAATCCACACGGCTCTACTAAAACAAAACTACACGGAGTGACCTACATGCACATGGTGTGTATATGGAAAGATAACACCGACCCGTGTTATTAGTGACATGGCCGGCTACTCAGCTGATAGTACATGGCGTGTTACACCTGCACACGGTGCATAAACCATCCCATTTTCCCAGCCATACAGTCAAGTCTACATGGTCTTTCACCGGTCAATACTACATGACGTTTCCCTCAGGTACAAAGCGTGTTTATGAATAGGTAACACCGACCCGTGTTTTTCGTGACACGGCCGAGTACCTGGGTTAGACTACACGGCGTGTTCAAGGTCGACATGACGTGTATGTCTTAAGGTTCCGCCGTCCGTGTTGTTAGTTACACAGGCAGACACTAGGTCAACACTACACGACATGTAAAACCAGTACATGGTGTGTCCCTCCCCAAAACTTCCCTATCCCGTGTCTCTTCCCACACAGCCTATGACACGGTAAGAGACTATACGACGTGTACTTGAGGTACACAACATGTACTTAAATGTTTTTTTTTCCATTTCTTCCCGAACAGAAGAACACACGACGTGTGTCTATAGAACTACATGACATGTATGCTGGGTTTTCCAGATAGTAAGCCTCAGAAACTACTTTAGAACCCAAAAAAGCACAGAAACAAATACCTAAGTGCTAAATTCTGATCCATGAGGGCCTATACTCCCCGCAAATCAAAGTTTTGCATCTTATACATGTTATAAAAAAAATAAACACGTCGATGATCCATGAAATTCCGGTCATTGAGGGCCCATACTCTTCAAGAACCAAAGTTTGGCATTCATTCTATCAAAACCTCACACAAAAATACCCTATCAAATAGAAGGTATTTATCAAACATCCATCACAACAACATGCTTTTCTAGCACTACAACTATCACAACAACATGAAATTTCTAATGCACCTACATGGCATGGACAGAATGCATGACATGTGATTTCTAGCATGTGACTAAATGATGCATGAGATGGAATAACCTCATCTCATTGGGTTTCAACTAAATAGAACCCAATATAAAAATACAAACAGCACACCACAAGTGTGTCACTCAATGGTGAAAATCAAATCAACTGTAAAAGTGAAAAATCAGAAAAATTGCAACACAAGACAATTTGGTTTTTCCCAGTACACGGGTTAGCTACTCCTGAGCATAACTTATGACCAAATACCAATTTCGTCCTATCTCTGACTATAGGCTCCAAATAGTAAGTCAAAGAAAATAAATCCTCTGATACCACTTTGTAACGTCCTAGATCCGTAAGCCACACAATGGGTGCCCCGAACCCGGTTGGTCACATGACCTCAAGCGCATTTCCCCAAATGCCAGAGGCTGGCGACTAGCAGCGAGGGCCCAGGTCCAATAGTGGGGAAAATATTCCCTCATTCGTCAATGTGAAGCGCAGGGGAAAATATAAATAACGTACAACAGTGGAAGCAGTAAACGATATACAACTGAAATAGACAACTGAAGGAAAAAATAACCAGTAGTCATATATATAAAGATGCAGCATGTCACTAATTCTATGAAAGCATACAGAACATGATACACTGTAATACAATATAATAAAACTCAAAGTACAAGATATATCCAAGAAAAAAATAAGAGTAAACAAAACACAGCAGAATTGCAAGACTAGGCTCAGTCCTATGATCTCCTACTCCTCTACTACAATCATGTACCTGTATAGGGACACTTACCCCTATAGAAACCTATCACAATATAGTCTATTTGGGTCGAAGACCTGACCCAAACAGGGTGTGAGAAATAAATCCCAGTAGGCACCCACAAAAGTCCTGTTCCCAAATGTTAGTGAAAATGTGCAACAACAGTGTGCAAAAGTAAATGCAATAAACTAAGTACTCAAAAGTAACTAACTATACCAGTTATATTTTCATTTTAATATTCATTTTAACCATGCTAATCCTATGCTTTAACTTGGAAGGTATAACATATGAAAACCACCGTGGTGAATATTCACGATAACACTATCCTCAGACATAAAATCTTTACGCTCAGGTAATCAGAATTGAAACCCATAGGTGTCTTCCCACAGACATAACGAATATTTCCCACAGGCACAAAACTAATGCCCACGGGCAGAGAAACTACTTCCCATAGGCATGAGAAAGGTTTCCCACAGGCTAAAAAAACACTTCCCTCAGGATATACAAGTAACTGGGCTGAGCCAAACACATAAGCAAGCAAGAAATTATATACAATTCCTCTTAAGGGAATTTCAAAGCATGATAAAATTCATGGTATACCCACAGGTATTCTGGCCAAATGGCTAAACAAAGGAATGCACCCCCAGGGTGGTCCTGGATCCAAGCAGTGATCCCAAACAGCAGTTTTAACTTATAAAAAGTTTATCTATGCAATTATAGATAACTTTCAGCAAAGGTCACAACCATTCGACACCCCAAACATGGGTTAGTAGCACAACAGTACACAAATTCAACTCAATAGTTGGAAATAAACATCAAACCACCTACCTCGATCATCTCTGACCGGTACACGTGAATGATGCCTCTCAAAATGCCCATAAAGGAGGTAGATCTGGGATAAACATTCACTCATTCAACATAAAATAACATTCCCTTGGGAAAGAATTGGTAAGAACTACTCAAGGAGAATGAAGGGCTTACCCATGCAGTTCAATGGAGATAGACATCGTAGGAATTGGGTTCCCTATGTGCGGTCGAGAGATCCTCTAAGGTCCGACTATCTCTCCAGCGCTCCAAATGAACCCACTGACTCCTATGCCAAATGAGGAGGCTACTTCCCATTTTAAGTGTAAAAAACAGACTACACAGCATGTACTCTCAAGTACACGATGTGTACTTTTAATTTTTTAACTGTTCCTCTGGAGGCTCTTTCCACCGCGGCCCTGTTCATCTGTCGACATGAGTACACGACGTGTATTCTTGATTACACGATGTGTACTGTCACTTCACTGGGGGTTGATTCCACTACCTTACTATTCACCTGCTGACTGATTACACGACATGTAAATACCTAGTACATGGCCTGTAGTCAGTTTTTACACCCTTCATCACCGACAGGCCTACACGCCCTGTGTACTCATCCCACACGGGCCAAAGTACATGGTGTGTGGAAAAGTACACGACGTGTACACATAAAATTTGGGATTTTTCCCCATTGTCCTCATTTTCTAAAAAACACTTAAGGAAAAAGGAAAAGAAGAAACCCGTACCACAAGAATAAGAACCAGGTTCTTACACAAAACACCTCGAACAATGTATGGAAATTATGATTTCTTGGTAGATACTTTTAGATTAACAAATAAACCTTCTATATTTATGGATCTAATGAGAAGAGTTTTCAAGTTATTTCACAATATGTTTTTGGTGGTATTAATTGATGACATTATGATATAATCTAAAGGATTTGAATAGAATGAGAGTCATCTACAAATAATTTAGGAGACCCTCATAATTTTTTTTAATATTGTAATTATAGTACATCTAAATGTTATCTTAATGAAATTTCTTTTCAGGTCCATACTACCTCCATGAATGGGATATCTATTGAACCATCAGAGATAATTTTAGTCAGTTATTGGACTAAAATAATGAACATAACTGATATATGAGGTTTCATAGGCTTGGTATATTACAATTGTAAGTTTGTTCAATATTTTCACCAGTTGGACAAACTATTAACCAAGTTAACACATTAAGGGCTCAAAATAACATTATAAAATTAATGTAATGAATTATTTGAATATCTGAAGAAAATAATAGATAATGCATTAGTTTTGACTCTAACATCAGTTAATAAAGTATTTTTAATTTATAGAGATGCATTAAAGAAATGGCTAGGATGTGTCCTTTTGAAGCATAATATGGTTATTTCTTATATATAATTGAAATTGAAAATCCATTCACATAACTATCTCACTCAAAACCTTTCTTTGGAAGCTATATTTTCCTTTTGAAAATATAGACATGACATGAACTTACAACGTCATTATTCTATTAGGATATCAATGTTTATAAATTAAAATCAACATTGATTATAATAAATGACACAATAGAGTAATGGTGAGCACATGGTCGACCTTATGAGGAAAAAGGATACAAGGATTCAATAGTGTTGACATTTTTTGTCACAATTAACTAAAACTAAATTAACTAATCTAATTGAGGGATTATTTTGGATAGACTCAAATGAATAATAATAAGGATGAAGGGAAGTGAGTTTTATATTAAATATTTTTCTTCTCTAAATTTATTAAATGTGATATTTATTGTTTTATTTGTTCTATCCTATTAGAAATGGATGAAACTAGAAATGTTAGATGAATTATCTCTCAAGGTTTGTCCATAATAATCTAAGGTGGATTTACTTTAATCTCGAAACAAAAGTTGATGTTAATGTAAGATATCTCTCTCCCACATACCTTTATCACATTGAGGTTCATCATTTAAATTTCATCACTTTCACTTTTTCATTTATAGGATATGATTTGATTAAAATCAAGGTGATATTAGTTAAATTATGTACTCTTACTTTTTATCAGACACACATCTTCCTCAAATGGTTAGTTATCCATGATTAATCTCTCAATTAACATAGATGAGTTAAAATTTAAAGGAAGTTGAATTGAATGTTATTTATAAAATAAAAGTATAGTGAAAAAAAATACATATACTTATTACTCTCATAACTAAAAAATGAATACATAATTACAATGTCAATATAGAAAAAATAAAACATATCCTAAATTTAGTCACCTCATGATTGATGATAACCATTTTCCTATGCTCATTCATCAAATTTCAAGGTGAGATATCCCACTAGCCTCCTATGTTAATAGTGGAATCCACTTCATCCTTGTGTAGAAATCTGTACTGGGTTCACCACCATCTAGATCTTGATTCTTCACCTTATGTGCATAGTGTCCTCTCTATTTATAGTGAGTAGTATCTCTATCTTTTGAAATACCATGATATATTTTTCTATCATATTTAGAATTTTGAAATCATATCTTATCCTACATTATTAATTTAAATATTATTTATGTATTATCCTAATATATTTTTTCTCTTGGATATAATGTTTTTGGATGAGTCTTCTTTCATTGGTTGAAGAGTTATTTAACTCCATTATTGTACATGATCCTCTACAAACCATGTCTCTATTTTCTTCTGAATACTCAGCATGTACCCCTAAAAATACCATGTATTCTATGAAGATAGTTTTTATTTATATTTTCAAAAACCCAGCACTATATCATTGGTTATTTCGTTATGGTACAACTCTCTACATGTGTTTCATGGCCTGCAGCATTGATTTCTTCGGCACGGTGTAATTAATTCTCTATAAATTTCACCACTACTAAATGAGAACCCTATATAGAATATCTGAGGCCCTATGGAACATATTATTCCTACCCATTATCTAACTATATTGTACACCATGTAATGAGTTGGAACTACTGTGAGAACCTTATTTTGAAATTAACAATTCTTCATTACGGATACATTTTCTTATTACCATGAAAAAACAATTGTCTTAACTCAAAACTGAACTACTACCACTTTTGAGTCACCCAAAGTGTTTCTCATATTCTAGGGTGGAGACTTTTAATTCTTTATTTTCTCCAATGATATCCATAGAGTAGTGTGTATAAAAAATGGTGCTGCCTGCCAGTTCAGTTTGGGCTCCAATTTAGACTAATATATAAGGGTGAATCCAACTACATATTAGTATTCAAAATAACCAAGTGGATATATCCTCTAATTCCATCCATGGTGTCTTCAATCATCTTATTTTATATATCTATGGAGGTCATCCAAGATCCATGGTGATTATGGGATTTATCCTTGTAAGAAAGCACAATCCTGTGCAACCCTAGTGGTTCCCATTATGCTTCTCTAGTGACGCGATGGTGGTGTGGTGATATGGATAGTGTCCATGGAATCAAGGGTGTTTCTGATGAGTCTGATGCATGAGTGAGGGTGATATGTTTTCATTTATGTTAATGATGAATAATAGTTTAGAATGCATGTACCACATCGAAAAAATGTCTTGTGATGCTCTGTATAATATGTAAATTCCACTGATACCATCCCAATTATGATGGAATAGTTTAAAGGATTCCTACTACCTCAATTCCCCTACCCATATAGGTGATGAACTCCTCCCTCCGTAATGTTGAAATGTGCCACACAAACTAATGCTACTGTGCTCCTATGTGTCGACCCATGTTGGATATGCTTCTCCAATGTTGCTCATGTGGGCCTTCCAGATGTTGGACTTGGATGGTGGGCCCCTTATGCAAGTTAAGGGTTTTTTCTAGCCTTGGTTGATATGGATTGGCCGATTTTTGTCCATCCTATCCAATTTCTTACACATAAAAATACAGTTAAATTTAATATATTGTAAATCAATGTTTTTTAAAAAAATATTCAATTTCCAAAATATCATTCAAAATTATGATTACAAAAAATGATATTTAATGATTTAAAAATGGGAATTAATCAATTAAAATCCAGGAAATTAAATAATTAATTTTTTTATAAATTTTATTCTTAAAATAATCTCATAAATCCCCCTATAATTAAATCATGTGTGTCCTCAAGCATACATCGAGACTATGAATTTAAATGGAAAACCCCATTATACCCATATTTAAAAATCAAAATGAATGTAACAAAAAAATTATAATTGAGAGAAATGAAATTACAAGTGAAACAAAAACAAAATTATTTAAATTCATCAGTAGACATAATGAATCTGAATTTTTACAAGATAAATGATGGAAATTCTCTTTCCTATTATTCAAGTCTTTTATATTTTGTAGAGAAATATGGAACAAGGAAGTCAATAAATATCATTATTAGAAGACCATGCTTAGATAAATCAACATAGGAATGCAAATGGTTCTAGTATAAATCCAATATATATTGATAGCATAGAAAATTTCTTATCATTTGCATCATAAAAACAAGAATTTGTTTGATATGGGACAATTAAGTTTTCATATAAAAAATGTGGTCTGAGGATGCTTGACACATTTAAAAAATTTTGGGGTCATCAATAGCATGTTGGTTTTCAAATAGATTATGTTTTTTGGTATTAATATGATGAACATAGTTCCAGAAAAGATACTAACAATTTGGTTCCAGATCCATAATAGTTTCTAAATTTAGTACATGATGTGGTAGGTTCTTCTTTTCAAAAAAATGAAACTCATGACAATATTTATTTAACTCCTGAGTTGTAACCATCTCAATTTTATGAGTTTCTAAGGTTTGCTGAGGATGCCTTATATACTGGTTGAACGATAAGAAAATTTGAATCAGATAAAAAAATTTATGGCTATTAAATCAGATAATATAATGTCAAATATATATTTTGATTGGTTAAAAAACTATTACCTGAAATAAATCTGTTTCCTTTTAGTTTTCTATTAGAGTAAGAGGCTAGTTCAAAATATGGGTCTTGGTTATTATAAGATTCAGGCCTGTTAAAATGGTTTCATCTTATATTATGGTGAAAATGATTCATTGGATAGTTTTACTACATGTTGACAATCGAGATACAAAGAGCCTCAACTGGGGAAGTCTAGATTTATTCTGGTAAAATAGTTGAGGTATTTATCACTTATAGAAAGATTGAAACATTTATTTATGTCTCAGAACACAATGTCATTAATGTCATGAAAAAAACCAATATTTCAACCAGTAAAAGCTTAAATTATCCCTCTATGATAATTCATGGAAATATTTTTACCAATTACATTCTTTTTTTCTTCAAAATCCTGAAATGTGTGACTGGGTATTTCTTCTGATGGTTTCTATCCATTTGGTTCTTACGATAGTCTATATTTTTATTGTCCTGTCTTTATAAATCCGTAAAATTTACCTCATTAGATGTTGATAAAGGAGCCATATATCTTTTTTTACTTCTTAATTACAGGACATCTAAAAAATAATATTAATGTTTATTTGACTGAAAATTAAATTTTTTATTTCCAAACACTTTTTGGGAAAAAGTGAGAAACCATGGTTCAGACAAAAAAGGACATAACTGAACCATTAAAAGACAATTTAAGAATACCGGAAATTGGCTCCCTAAAAAGTTTCCATGAGATATTGCATACCTGAGTTTCTGGTTCATCTGTTAATAGATCTTCATGTCTTAATGTCAATTTATCACAAGTCTGAATGTACTCCTCAAGGCTGATCTTCCCATTGTTGAAACCCCCAACTAAAATAAAATCCTGTCTATCGATCTAGTTATACTATTCCACATTAAGATTTATCCTCAAAGACCTTCCCGTCGTTTTAGAAGCTTCTTCTTCAGTAGCATTAAGAAACAAAACCTGTTCAACCATTTCTTCATCTGAACTCATTAGTAAATCTAATGGGTGATCGAGAGCATCATAATCCATTTGCTTGGCTTTTAATTTTTTCGCCCAAACGTGTCTCCATGGGAGGTGAAAAATATGAGTAATCTTTGATCTCTTTAAGGATGCCCTTCCTATCCCCATCACTTGTCATGCAACCCTAGGACTGCTGCTCATTCATAGTGTATCTGCTCTGATCGGTTTCAACCTCCTGCACCAGATCTTCATTAGTCAGACTGTTAAAACGATTGCCGAGCTCAATATCCTCCACTTCCTTTCTAGTAACTAATATGGTTGGACCCTTAGTGACCAAAACCTGCCCTCCAATAGGTGACCGGACTGCCTCCACATAAGAACCAACACCAGGAATCATGGGAAATCCCTCATGAGTTTAATCAATAACCCTTTCCATCTTATAATGGGTACCATTTAAACCAGAATCAATGCAAACACCCGCTGCATTGCCCTGAGAATTCACTTCTATTTGGTGTTTCCATTAAGATCTCCGATCAACTTGTTGAAAACATCCTTGACCTTGGGCTTAGGAAATAGAGGTACTGACTTCAAAGACTCTTAATTTTGGGCGATCCGATTAGGCATTGAAACATCCTGCTTCGCAGGAGGAGCCATATCTTCAGCAATCAGGATCATACCACTGTCAATAGGGGGCACGACCGCATCATCCTTCCATAAAGAGAAACTAGTACCATTGGGGTCTGAGGTACCCACCGATTGTTTCTCAGAGAGAATAATTCCGCTATCATCCAAATTTGCAGATTTCTAAAACAGTGAATCACAGTCCCGTTGAAGATGACCCAATCGACAACAAAAAGTGCAAAAATCATACCAGTTCTCAAAAGCCACCGGTTTTTGGCACCGAAGCTCATTTTCAACCTTTATTCATACTTCTTCTACAGGGGGTTTGGAGATGTCGACTTCCACGAAAATTCAGGGTGCTATAGGATGGCAAAAAGTCCTCGACCTCTCATCAAAATCCAAAAACCTTCCAACCATATTTCCTAATAATTGTAGAATAGCGGGATTTTGGAAGGGAAGGGGGAGACCCAAAAAGCTCACCCAGATCGCCGCATAGGGGGAATCCCTCTTCCAATGGAAGTCGTAGCTCTAGTGAAGAAGAAAGAAACGGTTCCCTCCACAGGAACGAAGTCCTTTGGACCAAAACGCGGCAAAATCGTCATTATTGGAGGACCACAGAGTGAAGTGATGAGGATCCAGGAGCCCGATGATGATGCGATATTGTAAAGGGAAAGATTCATTGGAAAAACGGGTGAAACTATCCAGGGATGGGTGCTGTGGGCCAAAATGAGCTATTAGAGATATCCCATGGAGATTAGATGCCTCAGAGAACTCATGTAGGGAGATTGGAAGTGAAGGAAACCCTCGGTGAAGGGCCGGGACTTTAGGGAAATGTTGAATCCGGGGGAAGTCAGATAGGAGGGATGGATCAGAGAACGGCGAGAAGGACACCACAGCTAACTGGCATTTTCGAAGAAGGATAGGTGTGGTGGCCATCACTGCCGCCCGAACGGGAGAGCCGCCTGCTTCTTAGTGCTCCCATTGATTGAGGAGTTAAATTTATTGTGGAGTAATGGTATCAGTACATGTGATGTTGCTACGAAACAAAATTTCTATTTAAAAGCAGCATTAACATGGACAATTAGTGACTTCCCAGCACATGGAATGTTATCTAGTCAAAGTACACATGGTCCAAAATCATGTCCTTACTTCATGAGAGATAGAAAAGAATCCATGATCATCAATGGAAGAAACCCTTATTTTTTTGACTATCATTGAAGATCTCTTCAACCCAATCACCCTTTTCAAAAGAAAAAATATCATTTTAGAAAATGAACAATTGAAAGAGATGAACCTCCAACAATGATCTCAGGTATGGATTTAAAATCATTTGTCTCTTCATTACCTCCCATTAAATTTGTAAAAACTATAAACCAATATAAAATCTATGGCTTTGAGAAAGAACACAATTGGATAAAATATAGATTTTTTTTGTGCTATACCATATTGTTCTTATTTTTTGGTCTGTCACATGTTGGATTTCATGCATATTGAGAAGAAATATTTTGAGTATATATTTTATACAGTTTTTGATACACCAGGTAAGACCAAAGATAATGTATAGGATTAATTAGATCTTGCCCAAATTTGTAAGCGACTATAACTTGAACTATTTGAAAATCTCAGATCACAATAGTTAAAGAATACAAAATAATCTTATACACTTTCTAGAAAATAAATTATTATTTTGTCAGTGGATTATAGATTTGAGACTTCCAGATGGATATATTTTCAATTTGGTCAGATGTGTAAGAAATAGTTAGAAATGGAGTACATGTGACTTCTGACTCATGGTTTAGGGATGGAGTCTCGTCCACTATCTCCTTCAGTTTCTCCAGAAGACCCTCTCCCTCAGTGATGTATTTACTTTTTATGATAAAAAATTTGAATGTAATTTTTTTTGTAATATTCTATATTTAAATTTCAATATAGTGCCATATTTATATTTTTCAAAATATTGAGTTTTTTTTATAATTTTATTATTTATTTAATTTTATATTATATATTTAATTTTTTTATTTTTATTTTATTATTATTATTACATTTATTATTATTATTTTTTGTGAATATTGAGGATTTTATTATTTTATAATTTATTATTATTATTATTATTATTAATTTTATTAAAAATATTTTATTAATATTAATATTATTATATTAGTATTATTTATATTATTAATATAATGTTTTAATATTGTTAACATTATTATTATTGTTATTAATATTATTATTTTATTATTATTATTATTATTATTATTATTATTTTATAAAATTTTATTAATATTAAAGTTTTTTTTTCATGTTTTTTGTGAAGGGCCCATCGCCACAAGTTTTTTTTAAACCCATAGAAACTATTTGTGATAATATTCTCTAAAATGGGGCATTTGCGATGGGACCCCATCACAAATGACATTTTGCGCCGGGGTCCCATCGAAAATACCCCATCGCAAAAAAGTAAATTTACTTTAGTGAAACCCAATGAAATTATCCCCTTCAAAATGTGACATGTTTCCCCACAATCCTCATGCTCAATATGAAGGTCATGATAAATGAAATTCAATTAATTATTTAAAACTTTTTTTTTATTATTTTTCAATAAATATCAAATTTTTGAAAATTGTGATATTATAAGTCTCACATCCATCACCCAATTATTAGTCAAGTGATAGAGATTTTTGAATCCCATGAATCAACCAATTTTTTTCCATTTTTCCATTAATATATAAATTGTGAAAATAGTAAATAAAATGAAATATTATGCTAACATTCTTCCCAAAATCTAATGAGACACCTAAGACATTCTCTCAAAGTAGCATATCCCTTATTCCATAAAATCCAATTCTCCCATAGTTGATCTTGTAAAATCATGAAAAACATTAGAGTAAGGGTATGAATTGATAAATCATCTTGAAATATATGAATATATATCAAAGGAAATTCATGGTTGACATGAATGCATTGAACTCATTTAAATATTAGCCTACAGACTACTAGTTAGCAGTATGAAATGTATCTTATCAACATGGAGGAAAATTGTTGTATAGAACAAAAATGAAAAAGAAAAAAAACAAACACTTAGAAGATGAAAACTAAGAAAATTATTTTATTTATAGACTCATACTAAAAGTAGATGAAAATTGAATAATTATGAAATGTTAACATATTAATAGAATTATAAGTGCTAGAGATTAAAAAGAAATATAAGGAAGGGGAACTTCAATGATTTTATTTCAAATATATTTATTCAGTCATTGAATAATAATTGCATGTGCACCCAAAAAAATATTTTCTAGTTCCCCTTCTTCAAGAGATTAACATGAATATGGATTAATCTTATATCTCACCTCTTAAAAGAAATATCCAATAGTGAATGTTTTGATGAAACTATAATAAAATAATCTTATTAAAATTTTTAACATATTGAAAAATGAATGAAGGATTCCACAAAAATGAAAAATTAAAATTAAACCAACCATAATTTTTTGATGGAAGAAACAATTATATGAAGAAGTATAATATTAGACTAAAAAAATTTATTCTCCATGTGTTTTTAGAAAAAAATAATTTTATGATTTATCAATAGGAATCCAATGAAAGAAAATCAAAAATAAATAATGATGAAGAATATGGGAATCTACCCATGATATTATGATCCCAACAACCTCCCACACTACTCTTCAATGTCATCCCTTATATAGCTCTAAAAATCTCCAACTATAAATTTTTTTGTCATTTAATGAGTTTATTGAGACAAATGATGGAGTCCCAAAAACCACTTTTTCTTGAAAAGATTCTTTACATTACAAGAATTTATCCACCGAATAATGGTGAAAAAATCATCATATTATTTTGTGACATTAAAAATAAATAAATAATTACCCTCCTTCTATCACAATAACTTTCACTAAAATGTTTCCCAATATCAAATTCTGATAAATGTACAAGAAATTAAAAATATCATTTGACACTCAGATATATTTTTCACAACGTCATCAAATTAGGACCTCAATATTCACCTTCCTATCATTTAAAAAACCCCATTCACATTATGAGATTAAGAAACATATGTTTTATTCATCAAATGCTGAAAAATTATGTACCAAAATAATACACCCAAACATTATTTTGTCAGTACGTATATCATGTTACATAATTATTCAGCATAGTAACTATCAAAACCTGGCCGACTAGGTCCTTCTTGGCTAGTGGAAGGAATAATGAAAACTACCCCAAGCTAACCTCCATAAGATATGAGCTAGTGACAAGCACCGAAAGATATAAATATTTTTGGAGACCTTTGAATAAGGTACCTATAAACATGCATTGAACCATCTTGATGAAAATTTATAGAGGAATAATATAAGGTGTAACATCTAGAGTAAAAAAAATTCAAGTAGTAACCAAATGGGAATAAAAATAATTATGAAATTGTAATCTGAAAGGTAAAGGGAAAATAATAATCACCCAACCAGAAATGATCTCCCACCTTGAAAATAATTGGTAAAGGAATGTTGATGGTGATTGATTATATATCTTTAAGACCTGCCCATAATACATGTTCCAATTCACCTGAGTATCCCTATGTTCCTCTAAAATCACCGCTGACCAATCTGTCATTGTTATAAGACACGAAATGTGTGGGAAAATACCATATAAGGGTGATTATATACATACCCATAAGGAAGACCTAAAAACTATATGGGGGAAGTAGGATACACTATATAAGTTTTCAGATCAACCCCAAACAAAGAAAGAAAATTAATCCCATCAAAAACATATATAAATGATTATAAAAGAAACCCAAATGAGTGTGAAATGGGATATTCATCTCACATCCTAGCATGGGAAAAGATACTTCCAATAGTTACAAAGGTCAATCAATGATGATCAGTAGCATGAATGTTTCTACGACGTATTAACCATGTAGAGGTCCCAAAAATCACCATTCATCCACATAGTTAAGTATTATCATATAACATACTTTAGAGAGCATTAAATCTCATCATATAGATAAAACCCTCCTTATCAATCCACATCAATCCCTAAGGGACACATCATAGCCATATCATATTCAAATAGTATCATGTTCTCTTAATAGGTTAATCCCAACTATATGTTATAAATACGACTATCTCATATATCATACCTCATCCTAATCATCTCTTGTATGATATATTAACATAATGAATCAATTCTAGGATATTAAAAAATAATCCAAAACTATGGGACACAAAATTGGTATCTTTTAAAAATAATTGATTCTTATTCCCCATTATCAAGAAGCTTTTAGAAACTTCCAAAATACTCTATGTCTAAAGAATCACTAGGTTTATCTTTAAGAAGAACTAGGATGAATAAATACTCTACCAAGGGAACTCTCAAACATTCTATAATTTTCTGAAACACATATTCTCTATGGGTGTTCATATTCATGAATAATAAATCCCATAGTAATTTATTATATATCCCACCTACCTAGATATGAATTTAACACCTGTAAGCTACTATATCCAAGGATTATCTATCCCATCCCAACTAATCTCAATTATATGATCCCCAATCATATCCATAACTCATAAACCATTATCTATATTCATTTATTACTAATTGAGAATTTTTTACATCATGAAATAGTTCATAGAAAACCAACTAGGAGGCCCTCTATAGCTAAAACTATGAGAAAAAACATGAAAACCACCCATGGAGTTGTATTAATACACCTATAAACCAAGGACCCATCATTCATTACAAATCGATCACCATTTTTAGGGAAAAATGGTTTAATACCTAGAATAATCCATTAGGACATGTATATTGTACCAAATGACGGTAGATTACTTTTTTTATCATCATTGGTCATTTTATATCCATTGTATAAATCAATAAATCAATTAGGATGATTCCACCATACTTTGATAGAATATTTACTCAAAACCTGGTTTGGAGAGACCCCACATTAATATCAACCAAGGGGAGTACAATAATAAGGGAAGGATATGATGACCATAAAATAAATTAACATAGAAAATTAACTCAAAATACCATTCATAAAAAGAGATCAATGGGAGGAATAAATGGTATATGGAACCAAACCTACACATTACATAATATTAACTTTCAAGTTAAGAATTAAAACTATTAAATTTTTTGATATTTTTATGTTTAGATATTCAAATAATTTGGTCATAAATAATATATATCAACACATATATTACAATAAGGATAAATACAATAACTATCTATTTTTTCAAAATATAAAAAATTTATATAGAAACATGTTTTCTTTTCATGATAAAACATCATGACATTTATCTTGAGTTATTCTTGGTTCCTACTAATTATTAAACCCTCTAAAAAACATTTTATAATGTTGGATGAGAAAATAATTGTAGTAATCCACCTAAAAAAGATGAAATATATTAATACATTGATGAAATTAATTCCATTGAAAAATATTTTATTTATAGAAAAATGTTTTAGCAACAGAGGGAATCAATATTCTTATAAATAATTTATCATACCCTTTTAAAACGAAAAATTACCTTGAAAAATCATTAGAAAGCATAGAAAAGTCATGTTGATTCCTTGGTACATCATAATTAATTTAACATAATATAACCCTTACAAATTGGAATAAACAAATGGGTTAAATCCTTTATAATTAATATCTGCACATAATCAATACCCAATGCGTTAGAGAGCTATAATGGTGCTCACCCATTATATCTTGAGCCTTAATGGGGCTCAACCAGTCATATAATGATATATAATATGAAAAAACCCATCATATAGTGGTATATAAGGTGGATAATACCATATAATAAATAATTTACATGAACCATACCATGAATAAAACATTTTAATCTTTCACTGATTTTTCACAACCCATTGATAAACTCTTTTAATCCCATATTAAATACTCTTTCATATATAAAAAATACTATTTTCTTTAAAAAATAATTTTCATAACCAAAATACTAAGAAAAAAACTAAAAAAGGGGTTTATTTGAATAAAAAATGAAATATTATAAAGGAATTCATATTTTAAATAATTTTTATAGTGGTGTGAAATGTATTTGTCAATTTATTCATTAGAATAGAACATTTCTTTTCTCTTTTGTAAATAATGTAAAAAGGTTCTGTACTAAAAATGTTAAAAGATTCCTTTTTTAAAACCTTATAATGAAAGTAAAATGATACATTAAATTTACTATATAATTATTTTATATCCATTTAAATATATCGATAAAAATATTTTTCTAACATGGAAAGGGAAGAAAAATATTTAAAAAACAGTTTTTTAAAAACCTTTAAAATGATATTTTTAAAGAAAATTGTCCCTTACCAGTTTAAAAAAATTTGGATTATAATCTCCATGAAATAATAACATTTAAAAAACATTAAATATCATAAAAATAAATAATTTTATTATATAAAATGTCAAATGATATTTATATTCCACTCATAATAGAATATAAGTTCATAAAATCAAAATATGCCTCAATGAAATAAAATTCAGATGGAATCCCATACCTTGAGTTGAAATCATCTCATAAATTTTTATCATAATGAATAATAAACTTATGATAATTATTTACTTCATTGATAACATTTTTTGAGTTTATAATTCCATTTTTATCTATTACAATTTTATATAAAATTACATAATCAATTAAGTTCACATAGGTTGTTTTGATGATATTCTTTGTGTATGTACAAGATGAATTTGGTTGGTTGATGGTGGATAAAGAGGTAATTATTTCATCATATAAAAAACTATAATAATAAAATAGTAATCAAATTTATATATAAATTATAATTGTCAAAAAAAATCATCAATTATGGTTATGAAAAATGAACAACGCTACACTTATGGAGACAATAGGCCATACATACACCTGAGTAACATTTCCATTTATAAACTATCATCATGGGAAGAAGGTATGTATTATATTATCATTATATCATAAATAAAATATAATTTATTTAAATATACTTAAATATGTCATCCATTTTATTTGGAGATGAATAGAATAATCACATCGCTTCTTGGGGTTAGTAGTACACACATTGCATGAATTAAATTATCATTTTTAGTGATTTAAAAGTTTGTAATATTTTCATTTAGTAATTATATATATGAAATGAATATCAAAATAAATTAATATATAAAACATTTATTCATTAAAATTATCCTTATTACCATTAATTTAAAGTTTTAGTGAAAATAAAATCGAATCGCTTCGTGAGGTGGTAGTTCTATTTACACATGAGTGACGTTATCATATCCCACACATAATGGGAATGATTAAGTTATATGTGATATAGTAATTATATAAGTATAATTATATTTCAAATATCACATATATATATAATTTAAATCCATTATTATAAAAATCTTTGAGAGGTGATGTGGAAAATAAATTATATCGGTTCGTCAGGCGGTAGTCCGCCATACATTTGAACAATGGTTTTGTTTCTCATTTTATAGAGGTGTATTTTACTTTAGGTTACATAATTAAAAAATAAAATATCAATATATCTTATATTATAGTGTTATTATATAATCATGTTTGAAGAGTATTTTATGGAGGTGGAATTAGAAACAATATAAAAATGCTTGGTTAAGAAGAACACCTCTTATTTAGACTACCTTATTTGGATTATACCCATATACACCATGAATTATCTTTATAATAAAAAAATCTCGGAAATGGGGAAGAAATTATGTAATGGGGCTTTTGAAGGCATTTTCCAAACCATAAGGTCTATTGATGTGTGAATATGAGAGAATAGGAGAAGGCCTTCTATAAGTGTGGGGGAGGACATACATGGAATTATTGAAAAGAAAAAGATATAACAATGTTTTTATCATTTTAAAAGTCTGAAAGTCAACCATTAATGAGAATTATATGATATATGGTATAAATATTTATCATAACCAAAGTAAAAGTTTGGTACTATTTTTAACATTCATAAGGAATAGAAAATTAGTTTTACCATTTTATATAATATAAATTAACTTTATTAAAAATAATTAATTATATTTACCAATTGAAAATTACTTATGTGAAGGAATTTAATTTAAAATTAAACCTGTGGACGCGATGAAAATACAGTTGTTAAAAAATGTATTTTTTCAAGAAAAATATGATTTTATATTAAATATATGACTAAGAATAATAAGTATATGAGTTATAATTAATATTTACAGAAATATAATATTTTTATTTAATTTAAATATTAGCTCAATTGAGTTTTGTTTAATTAAATAAAATAAAGAATCATTTTTCCCTTTAAAATATTTTTCAGAAAAATGCATTTTTAAAATGAAAAAAACATATACAAAAAAATATAATGACAACTAAAATGAATTTAACTATAATAAATAATAATTATTTTAACTTAAATAAAATTAAATTCATAATATGTCTTATATTTTTTTAATTTATTTATAGTTTTTCAAAAATCTTTATTTTTCAATATTCAGTAAAAAGTCAATATTTTAAAAAAATACCAAAATTTCAAATTAAGTTAATTTTGATATGATTATTTAAAAAATAAGGTTAATTTTATAAAAAATATAAGAAATATAGAAATTAATTATAATATATTCCTTAACAAAATCAATAAAACTATTTTCTAAAAAATCCATATTTTTGAAGCATAAAATGACTTTACTAAACATTTACTAATTATTTCCAAATAATAACTAAATAAATTTCATTTGAGTAGAAAATTTGAATATATATTAGAAAATATTATTGATCAAGTTGATACCCACTAATTTTAAGGCTACGTTATAATGTTTTTATGTTTCACCAGTCATTTAAGCTCTTTGTTTCATGTCATATATGTTGTCGAACATAAATTCCATTTTAATTTAAAATTTAATAATATTTTTATAATTAATATAAATATAAAATTGATGAATATTAATAAAAATGAAAATTTATTATTCAATCATTACTTAATTTGTTACATTCTTCCCCCTTTTTGAAATTGTGTCTTTTCAATTTTATATTACTATTAAACATGTGGTGACATCAGTACCTCATATAATTTTAACATTATCATGTTATATAATCACAAATATGGATTTAACATACACACTTAACATGGTGAATCACCTTATTATACAAAAATTTTAATTTTTGTTCAAGAATCTAAAGAGGTTGTTCCTCATAAGAAAGGTTATCTTCCAACTAAACTAATTCATGGCTCAAAACATGAGATGAATCCATCACATATTTTCATAATATTGATAAATAAAATATATAGTGTAATTAGGATAAAAATTAATTAAAGTCCACCCTTTATGAAATTGATCCAAATTTCTTTAGAATATCATATAGTCCAATGAACTTTATAGTTAGTAATTCATTATTATTATAAGGTTTGGAAAAATAAAATTTTATTTTTCTTAATATAGCATAGAGGCTGACCAAGTCCATCTCACATGAGGAGTTTTCACTCAATTCAAACAATAATCATAACTTTTATTATCTAACTCTTTTTTTAATATTTATTTAAAAAAATAGTTTATCATTATTTGGAAAATTATGAAATGCAAAAATAAATAATCCTAAATGAATACGTAAATTCTAAAAAAATAAAATTAAGGAATCAATATCATGATCATAGTGTAGGGTACATGATTTTATTATTATTTTTTAAATTCAATTTATAAACACTTTTACATCGTAAATGGATTACTAATCACTAACTTCTATGAGTCTTTTTCTTAATTAAGAAACCAATTTGGCACAAAAAAAGTTCACCTCCATTTATAGGATGTAAAATTGAATTCAATATTCATGTCATGGTGTACATTTCTAACACCTATGTGTTTCACTATAATCCACCATAAAAAGAATCATAGAATTAAATAAATTTAAGAACAATAATAAGGAACGAAAAAAATCATCCCCTATGTCCATGTCTCAAGTAAGAAATTATCCATCCACAAATTGAAAAGAGATCATGGTCGGTAAAGAGAAGAGAGAGTAAATTAGATTAGGGATCAAAGAGAAAGATAAATGGTTGAGGATTAAAACACTTGAATTAAAATAAAAAGGAACGAGTTACATGAGAAAAGAAAAAAAATAAAAGGAAAATAATTAAATCTGAAAAGATCCATATCCTTATAGTACGGTGCAACAACTGATCCTCAGTATCTGGTTGATTTCTCATCTGGTCTGGTATTGTATTTTCTTGTCTTATAAGTGATTAGTCCATAATAAATGGTGTCATTAATGGGTCCAAATTGTATAAGGGTCCTATTCCATTAATTTCTATCAAAACATCCATTTTTGGTCCCATCTAAGGGCTTCACATTATGAATAGCATATTTATAACAGGTAATGTGTGGGGTTGAAGCTATTATTTTTAAAATGTTTTAAATCATGAATATTGAATTCATGGAATTTAGTGCACGAGGAATAATTTCAAATGGATTAAATTCATGCCTTTTAACTCTTCATGTTACTGGTATTGAAAGATATTCATGATGGTTAATGTTGATTTCTAAATGTTTGTGTTTTATATTCCAAAATATATAGAAAATATGACTCTTTTAATTCCCTCACACTTAGAAAATTATTATCCTTAACATGTATTCTCAGAAAAATTTCAACAGAATTTAAATATTATAATATTTAAATTTGAAAATAAAATAAACAAAATGTTTTACAAATAAAAAATATTCAAATTTACCATAAATGAATCTCTCAAAATCCTCAGTATTATGGAAAAAACATCATACATGAACTTTACTTTCCTGCTTTCTAAATATCATCATTTCTCCTTCATACATTTTTTAGTTCTTAATTAATCATTAATGTATATTCCAATTGAAATATACCTCACATTGAATTATTTTTACTCATGTTTCTAAGTAAAAAATTCAATTATAATTTTTATCATACCTCAATTACATGCCACATACCATAGGCTTGAAAGGATTATAACATCTCCACCATGTAAATATCAGAGTCAAAATTAATCATGAGAACCTTTCGTTAAGGTTTAAATGTATCTTTGTATTAGGGTAGGAAGGTATTTAATAAAAAAAATATCAAATAGGAGGGTTGAAAAAAATCATAATCCATGGTATAAAAAATATAATCCCAAAAAATACCCCAGAAAAAGCTTCATCTAACAATATCCTAAATATTTTTGTAGGCACAAGATGAAAATAATAATGATGAATGAATCTCACTCATATTTCATTTCATTAATTTATTTATTTTTATTTTACAACTTTTTTTTTCAAATTTTGCATTTATGATAAATATCACATCCCCAGACTAACCACATTGGATCCTAATAACACCAATCTAAAAATCGTGATTTTGGAACCTCCTAATACATAACCAATTTTATATTTTATTTTTATTATTTTAATATTTTTTAGTAAGAGAGGTGAATAATAAAGAAATTACAAAGAATATCCTTCTACCAAATGTCATGTAACCCCCAAGTCAAATCACATGAATTCACATTACCATGATAAACTACTCCCTCACAAATAGTCCTTTGATTATCATGAAACATATAATGAGTAGGTAGTAATGGAAATAATAGTCTTGTATCATGGAACATTCTCTATAATGATCATCCATGGATTCTATGGTAAATAATAGGATTGATGTAAAGGTGGGTCCAATGATATATTTCTCAACAATAAAACACCTTAGTCAAATTAATATTGATTTTGTTTTTTATATCCTATATATGTTTCCAAACAATTTCCATAACATAAAACGACTTAGTCACTCATGAAATATAATATTGAACGAAATGGTAATTTTTTCATTCATAGTTTTTATTAGGGATGTGAGTATATTTTTTGGGATAATTACGCATCAAAATTAACAAAAATAATAAAACAATCAATATTAATTTCAAAAATATAATACATTCCAAATGTAAGAATACTTTCACTGAAAAATAAAATCATTCCTAAAAAGCATGATTTTTAAAATTCACAACCTCATACTTAACCATAATCATTCATTTTACAATTTCCTTAATCTAATAATGTGATCCATGAAAATTAATACATTTTATAATGATTATCCAATGAAACATTTCTCCTAGATCAATTCTAGAGTACAACAGTTCAAGTAGGGATGGAATTTTCATTTTATTCTTGTAAAAAAATTTAAAATAATAATAGTATCCTAGAATATGAAATTGAATCACGTAATCCCCTTGGGACTAACCTTTATTCAATTTGATATAAGTTAAATTTTTTTCTACATCAGTTCATGATGTGATTTCCTTTCCACAGTGTGAATATTTGTTTTAAATCACTCTTCCTACTATGTTATATCATGGAACCTACAAAATAATACAACTCATGTAAGTAAAATATTCATGTAAAAGTATGATAGAAAAGATAGTGGGATATATGGATGAATCCTAATATATTCTTAAACTAATAATTGAAATAGAAAAAAATATATTAAATTAATATAAAAAAACAAATCATGGTTTGAGATCCCATGTGGGTCCTAAGATTTTGTTGTCTTTAGATGGGAAATACCAGCTTTTATATAATGTTTTTAGGTGGGTGGATATTCTTAGACTTCAATGATCATATGTTATTCTCTTCATAATAGACATATTCCCCCTTTTCGACGAGGAATCCATGGATAAAGTAAATCATATCTCCCCCCATTACAATGAGGTAAAAATTTATGTTAGGGAAGGATATAGTATGAAACATCATCCTCTTTGGTTACGAATTTTTTAAAAAACAATTCTCCACACAGTGCCAGGTTAAAGTGTGGTGCATAAACATAATAATAAAGGGGAGATTTAGAAGGAAATTTATTATAAAAAATTTAATTTTTATGAAATGATTTCAAAATATTTCCCTTTAATTCCAGTCTAGTGTGCCTCTGGTTCTTCATGCATACCCACTGTGATCTCTTATTTTACTCCCTCCATTAAATGTTCAATTTATTCAGGGATCTCTAAGTGTCCCTCAATATGTAAATTTTTATTTTTATCATCTTCTTCTAGGGAATAATATGAATTTTAAAAATCTAATAATTAAAAACAATTTAGAGTGAACCAAAAATTAGTTTCAATAAAATTGAATGATTTTGTTCTTAGGAATGTATTATCTCTCTATGTTGGTTTGAAATTAATATCTTCATTAGTGGAAAGTATCTCTCGGAGTTGATTTTAACTAGATGAAATAAGGTAGTCACGATCCTACTTTCCTTCTTCGAATTCTAACACTTGGGTGGAGTCTTCTCCTTTTAATCCTAGTACATGGTGAAGTGGTGCTAATTCAACTTCTTATTCAATATATAGATTTTAATTCATTTCAATTAATTAACAATTTATGAAAAATTTATCCAAATGTTCCTTATCTCATTTTTGAAATCATTAAAAAAGTATCATTCATCTATCTCTTCTAGAAGTGGTTGAGTGATGTGGATTGAATCATCAGATATATCCTCCTCTACATCCGCATGTTTTATAACTTCAAATATTAGTTGGGAAATCACTTCCATCATTGTCTCAGGTTCTTTATATGGTTTATGTTTGGATTGATCCATTAATATAAAAAACATGTTGATTTTTTTTAGTTTTCTCTTCAGTTTTTATATATTTATCTCTATGTTCTTATTTCAGGGATCTATTATAATATTCATCATTTTTTATTATTGATACACTTCCGAGTAATATACCCAAGGATAATAATTTGAATTTGAATACATCATGGAAAAGTATTTTTTTATTAATTAAAAATAAAGGATTCTTTTCCAAATTTTTTGAAAAATTATTAATGAAATAAAGACTTCTAGATCCCTAATAATAATGTCAATTTTGACTTATTCATGTGATAAGTAATGGAAAAAAATAAATTTTAGTTTTCCTAATGTATCATAAAGGATGACTAGTATAAGGACCTGACCTTAAAATGTTACTTAATCTTGAATTTTACACAAGACCATACATTATTACACATTGAGGATATTTTTCGGTTTATAGTTTTAATGAATTAGGATATCTTACATACAATACATACCGCATTCATACAAGAGTATACTTCTAAAACAATATCCATTTTTTTCAAAATATAAAATATTAAAACTTAGAACATGATTTCTTTAACAACACTCCATATCAAACATAAATAATTCGTTAATTCTATTACCAATTATTATATCCTATTAATTTTTTTTAAAAACTTGGGATGAGTATAAAAATTAGTAGGGGATATAAATAAAGAAATCATTATTCAAGTGATAATATAAAAACCAATAAAATCCATAATAATAAAAACTCATATGCATAGAAACTTCATGTATTTTACTTGGAAAATATTTTCCACATAACCATTACATTCAAATTTACACATGTAATAACCTTTTGGTAAACTTCCATCTCCAAAGTAACCAATGCATTGGAGAGCTATAATGGGGATCACCCATTATATCTGGAGCTATAATGGGCTCAACCCAACATATATTGATCTATAATGAGCTCATACCAATATATATTGAGCTAAAATGGGCTCAAAACAACATAAATAATTTACAAGGAACATATCATGGTAATAAAGTATCTTTAAAATAAGAAGAAACCACTCATGACATATACATATAAAAAAACAATCCTTTTGAAATTTGTTTAAGAGAGTTTCAAAAGGATTTTGAAAAGAAAGTACCTTAAAATATAATTGGAGTGAGAATGAATAGAATGGAATGGATATGTGTATATCCCATAAATACACATATTGAAACATAATATAAACAAAAAAATAATCACACCAATAATCTTAATACCACATAATGAATAAAGAAGAAGGTTTACCCAAAGAATGAAAATTGGTTAATAATTCCCTTACCTTGGGTTCTTCTTACTTAAAAAGTGTCTAAAACTCCTGTATAATGGTTAAAAGAGTGTTATTAACATATTAAGGAAACATATTAATGTTTATAGAAACTTATATGATCATTTTACAACATCATTTGACACATTCATTAGTAATATTTTGTTATTTACATTGTTTCAGGTGCATTCTTTACATGGTTTCCATGATCACTTCATGATGGATATTCTTGTAGATTTTAAGTGAAACTCCATAATTGAAATGGAATAGTATTTAAATAATTATAAAACCATAAATTATAGAATTTTTCATTTTTTATTCTAAAATTAGGATGATTCATAAGTTAAAACATTATTTTCTATTTGTTTAGGTCATTTTTGGCGATTCTTCGATCGTAATAAATTTGTCTTGTATTATAAATTAATCACATGTGTACAAAATGATTAAAGAAACTTATATAAGATATAATAAATAAATTATAATATTATTCAACCATAAAAATGGTTTCATTACCATACTTTAAATATGTAAAATAAATTTAAATGACATAGTCCTCGATGTTGGTAAATCGACACATCACGCTCGATGTTTCAATTTCTTGAATAAATGGGATATGAGAAGAAATGTAATGGTGATTTATAGATAAACATGATGAAGTATATAATATAAAATATAATATATCATTCATGCCTCTTGGATAATGGTAAGTGAGTAAAGAAAAAGAAAATAAGGGAATCTCAAAATAAAAGAAAAGTAGAGAAATCCCTTACGAAAATTTGGCAGCCTAATTGCGTCACATAAAAAATTAATAAACTATTTTGATGAGATATAAAGGATATATAATCATTCATACATAATATGGATAGTAATGGGGATATTTAATGATATATCCCAACATAATATAATTTAAATTTAAAGATAATAAAATAACAAGAGTTCTTGAAAAAGAGAGTGATTTTGAGATGAAAATTCTACATCATAACGACTATGCAACATTGTTTTAGAAATCATTAAAAAGAGAGTGGAAAGAGGTAAAACCTAAATAAATTAATCATAAAATAGTATAGATATATAATAAAATTGAAATAATAACATGTTATGGAAACATGAAAGTTATACCACATAAAAGAGAACTTGTATAGAAACAGAAAGAAGTTGAGAATTCTCTTACCGAGTAGGGTAACTCATAAGACCTAAATTTTGGGAAATTGGGGGATTTAGAACACCCTGGGAGGACTAATAGGGAGGTAATGAAGACAGAGTTTATTTTTTGAGGAATTTGGGATGAATGGAATGATGGAATGGGTTGGTATATATAGTAAAGGTGAGGGAATATTGTAATAATTTCCAAGGGACACCTGATTAGTGGTACTTGCAAAACCATGGGCTTGAAAATTGTATTTTCCCATGGTATTAGCCACTTGGGAAACCGTATAACATATTTTACTATATACAAGTCAACCGGAATTATTACATAATTATTACATAATTATTACATCATTGATGGTGTCATTAAACTTACTGAAAACTCAAAACAGTATTTTTACTATTTACTGAAAATTCAACTATTTCATAAAAGTTGAAAAAATTTATCCTAACCTTTTTTTATGTGTAGAATTAAAAAATGAACTCTATTTTTTGGAAATATTTTTGAAAATATTATTAATTTAAATTATAAATAAAATCATACTTAATTAAAAAATTAACAATTTTAATTCTAAAACTTCTTTTATATCACATTGAAAAATTAACCAATATGTCATTATCTTAAAGCCTTAATAAAATAAAACAATATTAAAATTTACTATTCATTAGGGTCATATAACTATTCACGAAGGTATATTACTATTCACCCAAAAAAAATAAGTTGGTTCCATCAGACTCCAAATAACTTACTGAAAATAGTTATAGATGACCATTTTTCAAAATTCAAAACATAGAAGCAAAAAAATTACGTTTAAAGGCTAGTTATAAATATCTACTTAGAAAAAGTTTCATGAATTTAATTTATATTTTTAAAACCTTGGGGTGTTACAACTAGGGCCATCTCACATGATAAGTTTCACATTCAACTCAATCATAATTTTTAATTCTCCAAATATAATTTTTTTTATTATATATAGAAAAAATTTGTTTTATTTTTTTAGGAAAATAATGAAATGTAGAAATAAAATACCCAAAATATAGATGAAAATTTAGATAGAGTGAAATTAGGGAGGATAGGTCTTATTCTTAGGGTTGACTGCATGGGTTCATTAATTATTTACTATTTGTTTAAATTTATTTTGAGAACCCTTTTACATCATAAATGGATTTATACTCTATAACTTGTGTTGTACATTTTCCCACATATGAAATCACTCTAGTGTAAAAAATGATCACCTACCTCAGTGGTACATATGAATTAATTTTAGATGCATCTCATGGTTAAATTAATTCACACCCATCCATTTCACTCTTATACACAAAAAAATAATTATAGAAATAAACAAATTCATGTGAAATAATAGATAATACCATAAAACCTATCATACGGCCAAGACTTTGGTTAGTCACTTTCCATTGATAATGTGAAAAGCGATCATGGTGGGAAGAGGGAAGTGAGAGAAAATGATATTCGGGTTTCATGAGAAATAGATATAGAAGAATATATAAAAACATGAATTAAATGAAAAATGAGTGCATTACATGGGAAAAGAAAACTGAAATAAATAGAAAATAATTAAATCCTAATATACCAATATCCCTATAGTGTATGGAAATAACAGATCCTCAAAATCTAGTTCCATTCTCATCTTACTAGGATATGTATTTATAGAGATTCCAGGTGCTCAAGTCACCATAAATGGAATAAAAAATGGGCCATTTTCGATCCAGATCATAAAAGGGCCATTCTTTATAAATATACCATAAAAAATTCCAACTTATTTTCCCATGTGAGGGTTTAACATAATGAATAATATTTTCATGATGTATAATTTTTGGGTTCAAACCTATAATTTATAAAATATTTCATTTTGTGAATAGTTGATTCCCAACCATTAATGTGTGCGATTGAACCTGAAATTCCATTCTTTTATGCCTTTTAATTAGTCATGTTTCATGTCATAAATTTTATTAATTATGTGTAATATTGATTTCATACTCATTTTTTCTAATTTATCACTTATTCCTCATATACGAACTATTGTATCAGGCCTTGAATTATACTTGGATCTACTATAACTTCAATACTTATCCAAAAACTCATTGAAGCGACATGGTTTGAAGTGTTTATATATCACTATATTTATATCTTTATAGATATTTTTGATCAAACTCCATATATTACCACATAATATTAAAACTATAAAATACCATCAAGAATAATAAATTTACTTGAAAAAATTGTGTTTTATATTATCTTCCACTTTTTACCAAAACAAATAACAAATTTTCCTAGAGAATCTTTTGAGAAATTCATTTTCACCCACCTCAAAAGAAACATATTTCATCCAGTTATCTTTATAAATTATCTTCCTACTCTAATCTTTCCTCATATGTTTTTGAATCATCTTTATGTTGTCTACCATTTTATTTTCCAAATATGATTCCATTAGTTAACTTTAACCTACTTCATCCCAAAACACTATTATCTGATAGTAATTTTAATATTATTACTCCAAAGGTTCCATTAGTACAATGCAAGGAAAAATATTATTATAAAAAAATAATCCAAAGAAAAATATTGATCCCAACATACCAAGTACTCCATTGAATAGGAATTAATCATGTATTCTAAGGCTTGAATTTTTCATTCATATTTTCCATCATTTTGAGAATGACATTTTTTATTTAAATAAAATTCTGTACCCATTGTTTTTTGAAGGATCTTCTAAAAATTGGAAGTGAACGCAGGATGACAGAAAGATAAAATAGAGAGAGGAACTCTATGTAGTCTAACTATATTCTTGAGGAACATTCAAGAAATTTTATTTAAACACATAATATCTCAAATGGGAAGGAAATTTAAAAACATAGTTAATCGATCAATAGTACGCCAAAATTCATTATTATCTCAAGATTTATTTGGTAATATCATGACATAATAAATGGATATACTTATTAATTTCTACTCTAGTACTAGAAAAGGATAAAGAATCCATTTTAGTAATTGGAATTATTCTATAACAAGTTAAAAATTGAAACATTTCATGGTTAAGACCATATTATATCTTAATCCCAATAGTGATACTTCTAAATATATCTGTATATCATAGTGCTACTATGGTGAAGAGAGAATAAGGAACTATGAGATTCACTTAACAATTTTCTCTTAAATTGGATATCACCAAGGAAAAATAATATTTTTCCAAATCATAATACACCTTCATTGTCAAAATAACATTTAAGGAACTTACCCTTCGTAATGGATTATAAATTTTACTAAAAAACATGATCCTCCTTGTGATCTTTCTTAATTCATTATGAAACTATCGACTATATGGAAACTAGAAAAAACAAGGGATTTCAATATAAGCATAATTTATAATACATATATTTTTAAATAATTTAACAAGGGTTTATGTGAAAAATGTAACATGTATAATGTATATATTTTTCTAACTCAAAGAATTAACTACATTGTTTTCTTTTCCTGGATGATAATGATTTTTTCCCTCATAATTAGTAATCAGTTCATTCTATCATCTAAATGTCATGTTCAACTCTTTATGAGTGATTATATACCACAAAATATTGTGACCAGTTTATGTTTCACACTTTTTCCATATGAACGATGTATCTAAAATCACAAAGAAAATACTACAGCTTCCAATTCAAGTTCATGTGTAGGATAATTATTCTCATGGGGTTTAAATTGTTGTGATGAATAATAAATTACATAATAATTATATATCAGGGAACAAAAATGTCTATTTAATGAAGAATCACTATATATGAAAAATTAACCACTTTTTTAGCACATAGAAACAATTGGGGAATTCACCTATCTTCTTTTTAGTTCTTCAAATCAACCATCACATTATTTTTCCATGATTAAACTAAATCCATTTAATGTTAACATAGTTAGTGGGAATGATAATCAAGAATATTTTTCAACAAATACCTTTTAGTATATTATTAATACAAGAAAACAATGAATCTTAGTAACATTTATAGCTCTTGGCCATTAATTAACCACATTAGTTTTTGTAGGATCAATATTTATAACATCATCATTGGTATTGTGTCAAAGGAAAATAATTTTCAAAAAATAAAAACCAAATTTTATAAAATTTCCCTATTTTATTATTTCTTCCAGGGTTAGTAGAAAAATACTTGGATATTTTTCAAGGTCCTCTTACCTTTATGAATAGAAAAATATATAATCAATAAGAAAACCATAAATTAATCCAAATATACTTGTAAGATACTATTTATAAGATCTATAAACACATCTGGGGAATTATTCAACCCAAAGGGAATAACCACAAACCATAATTCTTACATATAGTCAAAAATTATATTTTATCATTATCATATTCATTTTACCTTTAGCTAATGGTACCTGGACCTATCGTTATGTGTTAAAACAAATGTTATTACTAGAGCTGATAAAACAATTCATTGATATGAGGCAATAGATACTTAATCTTAATATTAATTTGATTCAAATATCTATAATAAATGAAAATCATCATGGAAATGTCTTTATTTTTTTAAAAAATAGAATCACCATACAGTGATGTTGTAGGATGAAAAAAACAGTTATCTATAATTCCTTGTAAATTATTTTTTGAATTAAAAAAATCCCACTTGAGACATTTAATAAGGTGGTATTGAAATAGTATTATCATTATAGCCTAAGTTAAATGTAAAAACAACATCCTAATCAAGAGTAATACTTAGTAAATAATTAAAAAATCATCCATAAATTCATCCACTACTAGGACATAACTAATCTGTAAATTTTATTTATTTTAAAAAACATTCGACAGTTAACTTCCACTGTCATCTTTAATAATTTTCTCAACTTCTCTATATGTCATCATATATATTAAATCATTGAATAAGAATTTATTAGTTATTAAATATATCATATCTTGATAAACTAAATTTCTATACAGTCCCAAAAAAATATCCGACTATACTATTGGTATATCAACAATATTTTCTTGAAATTATATTTCCATAATTGGAAAAGTAAGACTCTTATAAATCTTGGATTCATTAATATTTCCACCTTGCGTTTTCACTAAAATTTGGTTTCTCCTTTCATGTAGTTATAATCACATTTTAATTTTAAATTATTCATAATTCAAACAATATGAAGACACAGAGTCTGAAAGACCCTGGGATAATTTGAATAAATAAGTCATATATCTTTAACAACATCATTTGATTGTCTAAAATCAACTAAATTGGATTAATTTTGTTTCACATATTTCTATCTATGATCAGGATTATTCCCATCTATTATGACTAAATATTGAGACATATTATCATAATAACCCAAATCCTTAAAATTAATGCATCCTACCACCAACTTCTCATTGTTTATATAATTATTTTACTTAAACTCATGACCCAAATGTACAATATTTCCACATCGATAACACATGCCATAATTTACAGCACATTCCTAGGAATAATTTTACCACACTTATCATAAGATTGGACAATGATTTTCATTCATCCGGATTTTGTTTGATGATTACTTTACCATTTCAAGAAATAAAGTCTAATTTGAATTTTTTTACAATAAAACATGATCATCAGTGAACTAAATTACAAATTTCTCAACCAACAAAACAAGTTTATCAGATATTTTTGAATTCACTGGAAGATAATAACTTTTGATATCATGGCTTTAACCCAAATAAATATAATTAATTTTACATCCAAAATCATTATTAAAATCTTGTGCATTTCTTGTAAATATCATAAACTTTTATTCATGCATGACCACTGAATATTCACATTTTTTCTATGATACCATGAATTGGTTCTAAATTATTAGTAAAAAAATATTATAGTGATACTTCTCAAGGAATGTATTCTTAACTGGGTCCCATTCCATATTTTCAAAATCATGTTCCTCACTAGTAATATTAAACAAATGAAATAATTGATTAGATTCATCTTAAAAACAATAAATGGAATGAGTTACATTTTGAAGTTTCAATTATCCAATGAATTCAAATATAATTTATAAATCATTTATCCATCTTTTAGCCACCATAGGGTCAGACAATCTTACAAATTATGGGAAATGTTGTCTCATAAAATGATTCACTATTGATATGTTCTATTATGGTAGATTTTTTTGTTCTCTATCATGGATTATAATACGATTTAAGGCATATTTGAACTAAGCAATTTTTTCAAAAAAATGATCAGTTCCAATTCCAAATATTCAAGGTTACCGATTTCAAAGGATATCATCCTATCAAAATTTTCCTAAAATATCATTCATGTTTATTCAATAGAAAACCATTCTGAGAAAACATTTTTTCTAAAAAAATAAGGTATTATTCAAATTCTATATCAATTAATAAAAAAAGTAAAATCATTCAATTGTATTCATCTAATGTAATCCGAAAATCTAATGTTTTTTAAACCAGACTATGCTACATAATATAAAGACCCAAACATAGACATAAAATTACCTGGATTTTTAAGTCAAGAATTTTTTCTCTTACAATTTAGGATATTACAATGATTAGTGTTTTAAATAATTTTGTCATAACTCATAAAAAACTCATATATTTTAAAGAGTCCATGTCCACTCAGTATCCATTTTTTTAACAATATAAAACTTGTAAAAATAAACACATTATCTTTTCATGATAAAAATTCATAAATTTTAACTTGATTTTTTATTTATTCCTAACCATCCTTAAACTATCTTAAAATCAATTTATATTGTGGGATGAGAAGAAAAAACTCATTAAGGGATATTAAAAATAAGAATTTATTTTCAAGTAAGAAACATGGAAAACAATGAAAACCCATTTCTTTAAAGCATAAAATTTTACTTTGAATGGGAATCATGATAATAATAAAAAATTTATTTATATTAAATTTTAAAAATAAGTGAATTACATGAGAACACATTAGAATATAAAGAAATTTCATGTAGGAACAATGGGAAACCGTAATTATAGAACCCTTATAAAACACTTAAAAAATTGAATAACCATATAAATGAATTCAAATATAATTTTCTTGGGAAAATAATAATTAAACAATTCATTGTAGAGTTATAATGGGGCTCACCCAATATATCTTGATCTATAATGGGGAATAACTAGTCACATCATGGGATATAATGGGCCTCGAACCATCATATCATGAGATAAAATTAAGTTCAACCCATTTAATAAACAATTTACTTATACTATACCATGAATAATTTTTTTAATCATTCACCTTTTTCATTAAAAACCCCTGAAAAAATTATTTTAAACCCTTATATAGGTCTCTTTCAGATATCCAAATACCCTTTTATTTTAAATACCCCAGTTTCAATACAAAAATAAATAGAAAAATTGAAAGTGTGTTTTTTTTGAAAAAAATGAAATATTGTAAAGTAATCCAATAATAAATTAATTTTTATTGTTGAATAAAAATTAATTGTTTTGGTATATGTTAAAATAGAACATTACTTTTTTCTATTATATAGAAATTTAAAATGTCCCATAATAAAAAAATGTAAAAAGATTCATTGGGAAACCCATTGAATGAAAGTAAAAAAATATGAAATAAATTTTCCCTTATAATTATGTTATATCCTTATACAAATATTTAAAAACTAATATTTATAATATGTGCGTGGATTAAAAAATTTTAGATTTTTTTATGAAACTTTAATTAAATATTTTTAATGAAAAGTTCCTCTTAACACTTTGGAAACATTTGAATCATATTCCCCATGAAGGAATATATTTTTTAAATATCTTGATAAATAATTAATTAATGATATAAAATGTCCAATGTTATGTATATATGCATCATAAATGAAGATATGTGTATTACATCAAAATCTACCTCAATGAAATGAATTTGAGACACAGTCCCTTACCTTGAGTCCAAATAGTATCATACATTATTTATCTTAATTAATAATAAAATTATGTTAATTATTTACTTCATTGATAACCATTTTAATGTTTATTATTAATTTTATTTTATCTATTTTCATGTTATATACAATTCCATAATCAATTATGTTCACATCATTTGTTTTGATTATTTTGGTTCACAAGTACAACATGACTTTGTTATGTTGGCGATGGTGAAAGTGGTCATTATTTTATCATATTAAAAATGAAAATAATGTAATATTTATCATATCTATAAATCCATTATACTTTTAAATACCAATCAGGAAGGATGGTTATAAAAAATGAATTATGTTACCATTAAGGAGATGATAGTACATACATACAAATGAGTAATGTTTCTATTATTCAATGATCATTATGGAATTACAATATTTATTTACTAAAATTTAAAAAATTAAAATCATATCATATATAAAATATTATTTATTTAAATATACTTATTTATATCATCCATGTGATGTAGTGATGGAAAAAAGAATCACATCGCTTCGTGGATGCGGTACTCCATGCATAGCATGAATGAATTTATCATTTTATAGTGAGAGAAATGGTAAAAATAAGAATATATATTATCATTTATGATGGATAAATATATCATTATTAATATAATTATTTCATATACATCACATATATTCATTAAAAGTATCATTATTACCTTCAATGTAAATAATTATTAAAAAATGAATCTCATCATTTCATGAGGCAATAGTCTACCGTACACACGAGTGAAAATACTCTATCTCCCATGAAATAGTATTAATGAAGGTATATATGATATAAAAATTTCATAGTTATATCAATGATATAAATATAAAATTTATAATTTAAATATTTCATTATAGAAGTCCATGGGAGGCAATAATTGGAATAAATTACATTATCTTGTAAGGCATTAGTCCATCGTACACATGAATGAAAGATTTATTTTCAATTTTATAGAAGTGGGGACATATTTAGGTTATGTAATTAAAAAAATAATATCTTATTATATGGTAGATACAAGTGTTAATACATAAGCATGTTTGAAGAATATTTTAAGAATATTTTATAGGGGAAAAAATAAAAACAGACCATTAAGAATGATACCTCTTCCCCCGACCACCTCTTTAAGATTGTACCTAAAGCCTTTCTAGATTTAATTTTTGGAAAATAAATGTCATGTAGACATGTCTAGTGATATATGTATGTTTTTTGGGTTCATAATGAATGATATTAAAGGGATTTGGTAGTGTGAAGTGGATATGAGAGGGGTGGAATTTTATAACTAGGGCAGGGGACAAACATGATATTTTTGAATGGAAAACGTTATACCCATGTTTTTTAGTTTTCAAAAGGAAAAAAAATGGACTATTATAGATATTTATATGAGATAATATATAAATATTTTAAGAAAATTGTATTTATAGATGATATTAAGTTATTATAACTATTATCTTCTCAGTTTAACCCATGTAAACTTGTTTTCAACATAATCTCTTTCAAATTTGTTTACCCCTTTCACTATTAATTATGAAAATAAATTACGTTAACCATATTATATATAATAATTTATGATGATTTGAAATGTTTAATACATTATATATAATTATAATTATAGAAGTATTATAATTTTATTTAAATTTAAACTCACAGAAGCGATGAAAAAAATTAGTTTTCATGAAATATTTTTTTTAAAGAACAAGATAATTTTATATTAACACTATAACTAGTAATCATAATTATATGAATTTCAATTAATATCCATAGATATATAATATTTACATTTATTTTAAATAATTCCTAATTAGGTTTTGTTTTAATTAATCAAAATGGAGAAATGTCATGCACCCTAATACAGTTGTAAGAAAAATGTGTTTATAATCCAAAAAAAATTATAATAAATTATAGTATAAAGATGTTTCATATGTAATAAATTTTCTTAAAGAATAATTTTTTTACTTTGAATGATATTAAAATCATAACATTCCATTTTATTTACTTAATTTATCACGAGTTTTATAAAAAAATTTATTTTCATTTTTCAATGAAAAAGAATTATTTTCGAGAAATCCAAAAATATCACCCAAAGTTAATTTTGATATGATAATTTGAAAAATGTTGTTAATTTTATCATATATATTTTTTAAAATTTCTATAAATTTATTATAACATTTTATCACAAAAATAAATAAAATTAATTTGTGATGAAAATATATTTTCAGAGAATAAAATGTATTTCACTAAAAATGGAGTTCTTATTACGAAAGAATCATTCAATACATTTTTATTTTCTCGGATATATATATATATATATATATATTAATAATATTCTTCATCATACTCATAATAACCAATTTAGTTACTTTTTAATAACTATAATATATTTTATGGATCATTTACGATCAGTGTTGTGTGTCATATACACTATCAAACATAGATTCTTTTTTAATTTAAAATTATTTATGTTTTTTATAATGAATATGACTATCTAATTCATAAATATTATTAAACATAAAATTTATTTTTTCAATCATTACCCATGTTTTTATATAGGGGAAGTTTTCTATCTAACGAACCTTCCATGAGACCCCATTTAATCAAAAATATTAGAGGGGTAGTCCTTGAAAAATGGGTATAGCCCTGCTAAATAAACTACAGTAGGAGAAGTATTGTGTCCCGAACCCCTTAAAACATCCAAAATACTAACAATAAGGGTTTAATTATGACATTAACCAATGTTCAATTTCATAATCCCACTTCCAAATCAAATTCCAAAAGACTATGCTCAACCTATATGGAATGTATGCATACCTTATACTATAGCCTCCCCTTGTGCTCCCCATTATAGTGAATCTCTCATAGAGGGTATCCCTTCATAGAATAGACCTCTTACTAGTTAGTGTGATATATATCATTCATATATACATATCTTAGAATTTACCTTGGACTATAAAAAAATAATCTACCCTTGAATACACACTCATAGAGTTTCCCCTCTTGATACTCTATGATCCATCCTCCATAAGTTGTTTTCATAGCACAAACCCATGCATATAGAAATATAGTTTTCAATGTGTACCCCTTTCATAATGATTCAACCTTCTCCCTACATTTTATAAATAATCATACATGACACCCTCTATATCACAAATTCCAAGGTTATGTCATGATTTATATCCTAAAAAATAATTCAATATAAATTCTACAAAAACCTAATAATTCACACTTTTAGTATATTAATACATCCCTCAGTAATCTGTATAGTTGCAGATATATCTCGTTGTGATGTTAAAACTCTCATAATACCAATTTGAGTCCAAATTATCAAGACACATCTTACTCCAGAACTCAAAATCAAAATTTCATCTAATTTAAACATCCTGAAATAGTAATGGTTGTTAAAAATTACCATCTATATGGATTTATATCCCTTAAAAGTACCTGCTCGCATCTCATAACATCTAATCCATAGATCATTATTAGATACCACTCCCCACTCATGATTCAAATTTAAACATGGAACTTCCCAACAACCACGTCATCTAATTAAAATACATTGTAATTTCTCCAAAAATATTTGATTTTATCATTGAAACACATTTATCATGCTAGATAATTTTCACATAGTGTGTTTTTACCTCATAATATTTGTATATTCACAAAAAATATGTTACAACTCCATTAGTATACTCTTCTTGAAAACACACAGCCTCACCCAATGATGCACCGACACATAATCTTATCACGATGCCTTAATACCTAAAAGTATCATAGAAACATCCATATACCCACACATATAAAAAAATATCCCTAAGTATATTATAATAATATGATCCTCCACGAACAAAATAAATCATTGTTCACTACTACAAGAACTGATGTATATTCAATTAGACACACTCTTAGATCACACCAAAGTAAATTCTGAATTTACTATAGTTTCCAAAACAATATATAAAACCACATATGAATCCCAAATGTGGTATTTAATATGGGACTAGATAAAATTTGATCTACATAAAAAACTGAATCTTGGTGTTGTCATGATAGTTTCATATTATATTTTCCGCATATGTGGCCCTTCATACATGGGGGGCTCACAACCATGAATGATTTGATGTTTTCTTCCAGAGGATTATATTCTTAATCACTATAATGAACCCATAAACATTATCTATATGTCCAACATCTAATTCATTTCCAAATACAATGACTGTACTTGACTGACCAGTTCACAACAGAGCTCCAACATGAATCACTAATCATTATCCATCTCTATATTACCAAAAAAAATCTAAAAATTCACTAAAACCCACCAACCATAAAGGACATTCACTTAAATATCCACGATTATTATTTTAACTATATAGAATCCATTAAATATATAATGTATATCCTACATATATAGGTTAAAAAATCATACAAATATCTCTCCCCCCAATCCGTGATCATCTTAAATCTAGAGACACTTTTCAAGACCTATTCCAAGATCAACCATGAAATTACACTCCAACCCATATATAATATCTCCTCTGAAATGATAGGAATAAATATATCAATCATAAAATCCTTGTTCCCCCAATCCCATATGAATTCAACTAATTCCCTTATTACTCCCAACCTAAGGGTCACTATTACCCATCCTAAATGTAGTCCCTCGACACATCTATATGATATTTATTAAATAATGAAACTCACCACCAATAAACATTCACTTATTGAGTTACTATATAACCCAAAAAATACTCAACATACTATATGGTGTGTTCTAATACTTTTTAAAAAATAGTAACCGTGTGTAAGAAACATTATCCTAACATTATTTATCATAAAACTTCCCAAAAATCCAGGATAACCTTAACTATACTCTACCATGTTATAGTAATCCTATATTTTACCCACTCATATATTCTTAATACATCACCCCTTATAATTTAAAATGGTATACTTTCCCATATTACATGGTCAAACCACTGGATTAATGACCTCAATATAATAGCTTCAAACTTAAACTCTTGGAATCCACACAAAAAATATAATCTTTACATTGGTGGAATTTATACCACTGCATCTGAATAAATTTTAACAGTCCAAAAACATAAAAATAAAATGGTGGTACTGAATCAGTTACATGAAAAAGGATATTTTTGGTCTTGAGTTTTACAAAATTAAAACAAACTCATTCAAAGTGGAATCTTCCACACAGTATCCCTTTTTTACCCAATATATGAATTTTAATATTTAAAATGAAATGTCATCACAATATTCAATGTGTCCCGATCATTGTACCTACTAATCCTTAAAACCAAATGAAAACCATATTAAAATACAGAATGAGCATAAAAATATCATTAAGTTCCATTTAAAAATAATGAATGAAAGGTTTTATTTCATGAACACTTATACATGATTTTACATTCCCAAAATATAAATTTGGGCTCAAAATAATCATTTTATTACTCAATAAATAATTTTTTCTTCAAAACATTTTTATATAACATTTTCATATAAAATCTAAATTGATAAAATAAAACTCATAATGGTTTTCTTTCAATCATGAAAATCATATGAAAACCATTTCAAGAAGTTATACATTACACCATTATGAAGTTTCTTATAAATTCCATTAAACATATGCTAATGAGTAATCACATAGTTGTGTAACATAAAGAAAATGTCATCAAAAGACCATGGAATCATATGAATTGGGTTATAAAAAACATGATATAAATATATGTAAATTATAAATTCCAAGACAATATAATTGACATAGTTTCATGGTGCATTAGGATTACTCCCTAATCGCATGAAAAATGTATCACAAGAAAAATGATTTACCAAATACATTACAACACTATATGGTAAAATCCATAATAAAATGATGATGATTTTATGTTCCAAGAGAGGAAATCAATCATAATCCACATATATATGAATTATCCAGGGAATAGAATTGGTTGCAATTTTCTTTCTAATACTATAATCAAAGGAAATTTCCTAAATAAATATTTTTACAAATGAAAATAAGGAAATTATTACCCAATCAATAGATGGGAGAAAAAATAAATTATATATTTTAGATACATATATATAATTTATAATAATAACATAATATTAAATATAGAGGTAAATAAATTTAGAAATAGAATGGTCCTAATGCAATGAAATGTGGTTGTTTAGAAGGACCTATGACACTCATGAAAAACAAATTTCTTGAAATCAAAATATCCATTACATTAGGAAAATTTTTTCTAAAATAATTAGAATAAATGTAAATAGGATTTTTAATGATGAAAATAAGGAATATTATAATGAAATCCTATTAAAAATTAATATTTCTGGTGGTGGGAAGCTCCATCAATAGCATATAAATTAAAATAAAAAATATTTTTTTCTATTGTGATGAGATTGAAAACATTCCACCAAATATATATTAAAAGATTCAATTTTTAAAATCTCCATCAATAGAATATAAATTAATTTATGTTGATATAAATACAATTATTTCATAATTTTATGAATACATACATGTTAGAAAACGATTTGAATGCATAAGCATTAAAAGAGGATTACATTAAAATATAGTCCCTTAACTAAAATTAAGCTCACCACATGCATTCATTATCCACCTAAATAATATATGTATGACAATTATTTACATGATAAATAATACTTTTCAATTTTATTATAAAATTTATTTTATAAATTATCATGTTATTCTCATTACATAATTATTTATGTTTCCGTGAGACATTTTGATGATATTCAGTTCATAATTCCTAAATGATGTCAAATTCATGACTATGATAAATAAGGTAATTATTTAATTATCCATAGAATATAAATAATGATATTATTATCATTTTTATATATAGATCATATTTTTTTTAATCCATCCACAAAATATGGAAAGGAAAAAATTTATTATGTTAGAATCATAGAGATGTTAGTTCGTACGTATGCATGAGTATTGATTCTAAATTTCTACAATCGTGATGGAAAGAAGGTAAGTGTTTTATATAATTATATAATTATCATTGATTAATAAATACAATAATATTTATTTTAAAACATTTATATATATTATATCACAATGATTTGGTACAAAAATAAATCTCATCGGTTTCTAGAGGTGTAAATCCAAACTTACGCATGGATACCATTATCATATTTTAATGAATGCAATGGTAAAAAATATATTATATATCACATTTCCAATATTAAAAAAATTTCATGATTATAATATATATAAATTCAATCGAATATCAATAGTAGTCATAATATGCAATGATAGAAATAGAATTACATCTATTCGTTAGGTGATAGTTTACCATAAACATGAACGACAATTTAATTTCTCTTTAGATAGAAGAGGATTTGAATATAGTTTATTCCATTAATATATTAACTTGAAGATATATAATATGCATTTATTTTATTATATCATCATGGTTTAATAATATTTTTTTGATTTGTAAGAAGAAGAAAAATAATATTTCTTTGTTTGGAATGATGCCTCTTATTTGGACAACATATTTAGAATTATACCTAAATCCTTCAAATATTGGATTTATGATAAAAACAGGCTTCTAGGATATTGATAGGGAAGTATGTAAGGTATTTTGGGATGTATTGGGAGATCCAAATTAATTTTAAAGTGCAAAAATTTGATGATATGAGGTTCCCCTTTATAAGTTAGGGGAGGTACTCTTTTTGAATTTCTGTAAATATTAAATAAATTCAAATTATTTTTCAATGAAAAATATCCAAAATTATTTGATTAAAATATATAATGAATATGGTTGAAATTATATCATTTAATAAAATTTGGATAGTTTTTTCTAATTTATTCACAATATAATTTTGGTTTTAACCCAGGTTAACCCATTTTTACAATGACCATGACACCAGTGTTTCTACTATTTTTAGGTAAAGATAGTATTTATAAATTAAAAAATTGCTAATAAATAATATTTTTTATATATTATCAACCATATAACGATCACATGGATGAAGATAAGATTTTTTGTACTATTAAATCATATAATAAAATATCATTTATTATAAAATATCATTACTATCATATTTGGATAAATTTCATTTAATTATATATTGAAAACAACATGATATAAAATAAGTTAGAATCAATTAAATTAAATAATAAATAGTATATTATATTTATATTAAAATTTGTGAGAAAATTATTATTTTAAATTATATTAAATTTAATATTTGTTAATAATTTATTTTATATTTCTATTAATTAATTATTTATTCTGTCGTCGCTACACACGAATTTAATATAATTATTTAATGACTAAAAATTATAAATAAATTATCATAATAAAAAATATTTTATATTTAGTACGAATATTTAAAATTGATAATATATTTTTTATCCTGAACAAAAAATATTATAGTTATTAAAAGTAAGAAATTTGTATTTTTTCAATATCTTTTACACAATTATTCTAATGTTCAATAGTAAATATATATGGCACTAAAAGGCTATGTATTAGAGACATGGATGGAAATAGTTAAAATCCATCCATTAAATAGTATAAATAAAAGTGTTATGGTCAATTATTAATACTTATCATATTATTTTAACCATAATTACCTAATTTTCTTTATTATAGTGATAATTATTTACTATAGTTACTATTCACGAGGACTAAAAATTAAGTTGACCTAATTAAATAATAATAATTATTCCTATTTTTTATATTGAATCCATTTTATCAAATTTTATTCACTTACGTAAAATAATTTTATTAAAAATAAAACCTGCAAATTCTATGAAAAGCGGGTTTTTGAAGAAAAAGTTTCCTTTAGTATAAAATGATCGTATATCAAAACTAAACATAAAATTGGTTCTATCGACCTAAATTGGAGTAAAAATAATATAACTAAAATAGTTTTGGTATTAAAACCATTAAAATAAGACCTTTTAAAATTCTTTAAATAAAAATAAAATTTTCAATAAACTAATTTTTTTCTATTCATTAAAAAATTAATATTGTTATAAATTTTAAAAAAATTTACTCAAAGATAATTTTTAAATATTTATTACAATAATTATTTTCATTATTTAAAATACATGTTCTATAGTAAGAATTAAATTATTTCAATACAAGTGTTCCCAATAGGATGAAACAATTTTTAGTAAAAAATACATTTTTAAGCATATAATATGATTTATTCTTATTCCATTCCTATAAAACATATTATATGAATGCTAATTTTTTTTATTATTGTTTTAAATAAATATTTCAATAAAATTATTCACATATAGTGATAATTTAAATTTATTTAGTGAAAAATACATAGAACATATAAAAAATGTTTTTTTGAAAAAACATTTATTTTTCTTTCAAAATATTTTTTATTTTCATATAATATTAACTGAAAACAATTTAATTTATTATATTAATTTGTAAAAATTATAAATTTTATAATTAATTTATTAATTTTATACCCACAAATTTAATATATAGGTTAGGACATTCATATTTAAATTGTTATATTTTATGGTTTATATAGGCAGAATGTTTCATGTCATATATAGTGATGAAAATAGTTTTATTTTTCAAAAAACATTGGGCATTACATTCTTACACCATTAATAAATTGTTTCCTCTTAATTTAAAATTATCCACTTTGAATAATGGTATGACATCTTAAAATAACCTTTTCAAAACCCACATCGTAAAAAGGGTTTAAAAAATCCATCTTAAAAGAGGTAATTGAAAATTAAAAGGTCAAATAAAATAATTCAAAACTATGTTTATGCATTAGGAGAACATTGGTAGAAAGTGATAATATGGATTTGTAATGAATATCCATTTAAGAGATAAAATTATATTTTTTTAGAGATATAAGAGGCCACAAATCTATCAGAATTGATTAAAATTTTGTTTAAAATCCTTTTCATAATGTAGAGGAAAAACTTAGTATATTGAACAAGAACACAATTGAATATTATTTATTTTAAAGTACAATTTCATCACGTAAATAATTTACACCACCATATCATCTTTCTTATAAATGAAAATTATTCAAGATGATATTTTCATTCTTGATGCACTAAAATTGACATCTAATATATTACCAAATCCTCAAAAGGATAATAATCTATTCCTCTAATATTTTGGCATTATCCAAAACCAAAATTATTATAATTAGGTCAGATAACTCTAAAAAATAACAATTTTGTATATAAATAAATACAATATTGTTGTCCAATTCCTAAAAAATATATCAAAATATCAATATATTTTATTTTATGAATTAATAACCTCAAAAGGTTTCAAAATATTTTAGAATAATATTGAAACAAAAAAATTGAATAATTTTTTCGCATATTAATCAAAGATAAATTTTATGTTTATCTCTAAATAAAATCATTCACTCTTAATGTATCATGAAAAAATGTATATAATTTAATCATATTATCTCCAATATATACTAATAATTTCCTTAAATAACATAAATCACCATAAGGTCACATTTAAATAATAAATGATTCTATAATATAATTTAACCTTTATTCTATAAATAATATCCTGTAATTTCTTGTTTACCGTGATTATATTAGGATCCCAAAATAGTGAACTTATTATGAAATAAATACAATCACCATATTACTTTTCAATAATGTGTTTATCTATAAAATAGATGTTCCAAAAATCAACTTAACCATTATTTATAAAAATATAAAAAATGGATTCATACTAACTAAGACACCACATTTACCAGTGGTTGGAGTTAAACCCTTATTTCCATTCAGTTGTTTATCCGAGCCTCATGACCATATTGAAGGTGGAAAGTTTTCCATTTTTAATATATAAATAAAATTCCCATAAGGTCTCTATAAATATTAATAACATACTTAAAAGTATCCTTAATCATAAAAGTTCATATAAACTATTAAGTTTATTAATTATTTTAAACATATGAAAAGAGAAATATTCCTCAAGTAATTCATCATGTGGAATCTAAGGGTAACTTAAATATTAACATATTAAAACCTCTCCAAAAATATCATTAATCATGTTAAAATATCATCACATAAAACCTCAAATGGGTATTAAAGGCATTGATCTTTTAATCAAAGATGAAATTATAATTCCATTATTGTATCAATACCCAAATGTCCAAGGTCCAGTTAAAACTGTTCCTAAATAATTTATTAAAAAAATGTAGATGAGTCAGAAATAAAAATGATTATTGAAAAAATGAGTGTACATGATAGCACACATGTCTGCCTCCACCATTAGAACACAATAATATAGGGTCATAAAAGACTACATAATGTCCATCTTATCTTTATGATTGATTTCTTTGAAAAATAATCTTCCAACTGATTGTAATTCCTATAAGCATGCGAGACAACCAAATTGAGTTTACTTACCTTATTGAGGTAGTCAACCCAATCAGGTAACACTCTCCAAGGAACATTACCCATTTTTGTTTTGAAGGCATGTACTTCAAGGTGAGAATATGATTAAATCTATAATAATTTCCAATTATAGTGAACAACATACCTGACTTCAGGAAATTTCTCCCATAATTCAACTTCCTAGGTAACCCCAACATCAGTATAATGATAAAAACATCCTTTAAGAAATCAATGATATGTGTGAAAACACCACCACATCTTCATGGTCTTCGTGCACCAAAAGAAGCTCTATCCCCATTCAATTTGAGGCATGGGTAATCAGAGGTATCCAACAAATGTATTTGAGTACTTGAGGTTTATTATGTTGACTAGAAACTCTAATTAGCCTTAGAATATTTATGTCAAAATTATTATTTATTCATTATAAATGTTTGTACCACCGAAGAAGCATAAAAATCTCTATAAATATATATCATTCCATTATGTTTTGAAATATGCATACTGTCAAACAATGTATCATTACGAGTAGTCCATATGGTTGCAATAATAGCTGCAATGGACACCAGCAAGAAGTCACATACCTGTTAACTTCATCGAGTAGTGGACAACCTTTCCAGCAGATCATTGATTGGTAAGATTATGTTAACGTCCATCCTGAACAGAAAACAATTAGATCCCATAGTTTCCCAGAATTATCACACTCTAAAAACATATGTTGTGTATTCTCATACGATCTTATACATAAATGAAATATTAAGGAAAACTAAAATCCATCCCTCTTAAGTAGATCATGTGTAGGAATTTGATTTTTCCAGATCCTCCAATTTAGAATAAATATAAAGGATGAATTAACTATGTCCTAAAATGTAAAATCCATGGTGGTGAATAATTATAAACCCCACATTACAGCTTATAGTAATCCTTATCATTGAATTGTAATTTCCTATTATGCATTCATATTAGATTTTCACATTCAATGAAATTATAGGTTTGAATTTCAAGCTCAATTTTATAAGGGACTATTCTTTCAATAGTAAGAATATGTGATAAAAATATAGTAATGAAAAAATGTCCCACTTCAGGAGGAACATCCATGATGTCATAAAGAGGTCGTTCAATCCATATCGTATTCTATTGGTTTATATTTTAAATCCTACACACTATCCACTTTTTTTAGGGATGATTCTCATAAAGGAGTGCTTGAGATACTTCCAAACAGATGATGAAAGATAATGTTTTTATCCATTAAGTATCCTTCCTTTAAATATTTTTGTTAATAATTTACCAGAAACATCATTGGAGATCAAACCCCATGTGAATTTCCCAATAAGACCATCACTAAATGTCTTGAGATCCTTGAATCTAAGACCTCCCAATTCAACTAGATCAATACATTCCTTCCAGTCAATAGTGACTAGCATCCTATCATTGGCTGACCATGTCCATATAAAATTCTATAAGACACTTTGAATCTTTTTGATAAGACATCTAGGCCACCTATATAGGGAAAATGAGTAAACAAACAAAGATGTGATCACTGAATTAACAATACATAACCTCCCAGCCAGGGAAAATCCATTCTTATCTAGATATCAATATGGGTAACAATACAAGAGTATATACCCTCCAGGTATTTCATTTTCACCTTTCCCCAAAATAATGTAACAACAAGATAATGAGAAGGAAAAGATCCCCTTTTCACCCCAAGAAATATAATTATTCTATTCCTATTACCTACCAATACTCCCTTACCAAATACAATAAAGGATTTATCCCAGCTAATTTCTTATCCATCCTCCTCTTTGTAGTGTTTGAAGAGGGCCTTGATAGAGGATAGGGTTCTCTTTAAAGCATGCCCAAGGAAAATAATGTCATCAGTATAAAACAAATAAGATGAAATAAAATCATTCTTACCAGCCTTAATTTTTTTTATAGAGACCCATATGATAAAGTTCATTTATAAATATGCTTAGTTAATCTCCAATAAGGGAAAATAAAATTGAAGAGAGTAGATCATCTTGTCTCACACTTCTGGTGTAGGGAAAAAAATCCTCTAGGTGCACCATTTATAAGAATGTACAACCATGATGAACAAAGATTTATGTTGATTAACTTAATGAACATGTCGGAGAATCCATAACATTTAATTAAATCCATGAGGAAACCCCATTTTAATGAGTCAAGGACCTTTTATATGTCAATTTTAATTGAAAAGTATCCTTCCTTCATCTTCATTCTCATTAAGTTGACACTTTCTGACGCTATGAAAATACAATTGTGAATGCTTCTTCCAGAAAAAAAAGCCAAAATAATTTTCATTGACCATGTCACTAACCATTCCTACCATCATGTTCATGATTATCTTATTAATGATCTTAGAAATCATGTTCCCAAGTGCAACTAGCCTAAAATCCTTAATATCAATAGTAGTTTCTTTCTTGAGTATTAGGGAAATATAGAAAGAATTCATCCCATAAGGTATGTAGGAGTGAATAAAAATTCCATAATTGATTGATTAATATCATCCTATAAGAAATCCTAATAAAAGACGAAAAATTTATTAGTAAACTTATCTGGACAAGGGGAACTCTATATTTTAAGAGGGAGAAGAGCTTCTCTGATTTCCTCTTTGAGTGAATAAGTGATAAGAGAATTATTATTATTATCCTAAATGTTGGTAATTATATTGTCAACCATTTTATGTGTATTGACCTACCCATCATCAAAGTATATCCCTCCAAAATGTTCCACAACAACTGAATAAATATCATTTTCAGAAGTATAATGATGGGCAATAATGTTGATTTCCTTATCCCTTTCTCATACTCTCTTCTCTTTATGCAATCTATTAAAGAATTTATAGTTTCTATCATCATATTTTAGAAATCTATCATTTAGTTGATTTCTAACTAGCCTCTCATTGATCATCAATAAATCATCCATCTTGTTTTGGGACATGATTTCCTCTCTATATAGAGTAATCTGATACTTATTTCTAATTAGAATATAACCAAGTTCCTATTCAATATCCTTAATTTCATAATCAATTTTGGAAAATGATTTTCTTCTATCTTTATTGAGATCTTTCTTAAGGTATTTTAATTTATAAGCTGACCTTTTAAAAGGGCTCCCAATAGGCTCAATTTTCCAATCCTTTAGAACAATCTCCCCATATATATGAATGAAAAGCAATCCATTGTTAAACCAAAATATAATAGAAGATAACCTTTAATTTTGTGTATTTATATCCACAATGATAGGTTTGTTATTAGAGTGATGTTTAGGGAGTGTGAATACTAAAATCCCATGAGAATAAGTTTGATAATCCATTTGAACAAAATATCTATCAATTAATATAAATTTCTTCCCATTCTGGGTGTATTTACACCATATTATGTCAGCTCCAGAAATTGGGACTTCAACAAGATTGAACTGATTAAATCACACACTAAAATCAGAAGAAAAAATCCTATTAAAATTACCTCCATTTTTCTGTTAGGTTTCAATACGTTGTTGAAGTCTCCAGTACTCACCCATTTTTGGTCCTTCATTCAAGAAGGTGATTTTAAATCCTCCCATTATTCCCTAATCCTAAAATAGGAGTTGGAATTATACACAAGACGAGATTGATATTTCATAACCATATATGATGAAATAAATAAGAATACTCTAAGACCCATTAAAACATAAATTAATGTTGATGGTTTCATGCCTTAATAACCACAGATGATCCATATCAGATTCATGAGAATTTTTTGACACAAACATGTATCCAATAGAATACCACTTAAACCTTTCCATTAAGAAAAAAGAAGTTTTGGTTCACCAATTCAGACTAACATATTTTTGATGAACATAATGAAATTTCTAATGGATTTGGTTGTTTGGGGATTTCCTAGCGCTTGAAAATTCCAAAAGAATATCTTTATTCTTTATGGGATTTTCCCTTTTTTGGTGGCTTCCCTTATGCCATATTCATGTGGCCTTTTCCTTCCCTCCCTCTATAGTTATTCCCCATTCATCTAAAGTTGTTATATGCTCTAAATTCTTTAATGGTTGGAGACACGACATGATTTCCCCCATTTACCTAATTTTTTTGGCTAACAACCTATTCAGTGTCAGAAAGATGGGTATAAGAGGGGAGAGTATTATCAGGAATCGAAACTCCCATAGTGATAATTCGACCAGCCTGCTCAACTGATCCAACAGTAGGAGTGCCTTATCCAATACCTAGAGTGGTTGCAACTAGATCGGGGGGATAAGGATCCTTAACATCATCTAAATAAAAAATACCTCTCAAGGGTATGAAATTATTTTAGGACTATAAGTGATAAGGGTTACTACTCACTTTTGGATTCCTTCAAGAATCTTTAGAGGGAAGTGTCTACATGAAATTTCACCCCTGGATCAATTTTATCCCAGGCCCAGTATTTTCCATTTTCTCTCCTAGTAACATGTGAAGGTGAGTCAGGGGACCCGACCTGATTATTAACACCCAATGCATGGGGTTCAGTACCCATCATCTTAGATGTATCATTCTCCATAGAGGAAATTTCTCTACACATTAGGGGATCTACTATATTTTTCAATCGGTGAACCTGTGTGTCATTATCTATAGAGTAAATGTCACTACATAATAGGGGATCCATCAGTTTATCCAATGTATTATACCCCAAAGAGATTCCTTCTACACCATTAGAAACTGGTACCTCTAAACTGTGTTCTACATGAGTATGAATAAGATGTTACAATCTAATTTCCCCTTCTTTTGGTGACTACTTATCAAAAACATTAGAGGGATGTCCAGAAGTAGATCCCTCCATAGAAATGTTTTTAGTATGTATAAGAAATTTCATACCCACCCAAACCTTTTGATTATTATTCTCATCATTTCCCTAGGGATCAAGGGAAGATTATCATTTCCCCTCTTCCTTATACATGTGGCCTCATCATTCCCTTTTGGTTTTCAAAAGATGCATTCATTATCTCTATTACATTAAACTATTAGGTGACAAAAAAACATATAGCTCCCACAGAATTTTTTCTTCCTTTAATAAAAAATATCCAATATCATACTACCATCCCTTGTTTTTAAAACCATATCTTAAACTAGGGTTCTTTTCATGTTCACTTATTCTAGTATTCAAGCATAGTGCCCAAACCTTAGATTGTATGTATGTCAATCAATTTGAATTGGATTTATTACAAATACCACAATATCACATAAGATCCCTGGATTCCAATAAATCTAGTTTAACCAACATATTAGAATCTATATTAGAGTATGTGTATTCTATACATTCATGGGGTCAAGGTTCTAATCCCATTCTTAAATATTCAAAAAAGAAGGTTTCGGAGTGATAATAACCTTACTCCATGCTTTTCTCTTGTGTTCATCAAAAGAGAATACTTCTTTATAGTACCCCCTTACCATTGTGGTAATTCTCCATTCTTCTCATTCCCATACTTCTACAATAATTTTAGTCTAATCATTTAATTTCCACATCTTCTAACATTTGGGAGTCAAGATGCGTGTAATGATCGAGTATAGAAAAAATTTGACCCATTCTTCAACTCCCTCTTGATTTTATGACACATGAGAAATATTCCCCTTATTTTTCACCCACTCACATGAAGGAATATCTAAATTGGAGAAATATGTCCCTGAAGAAGCCTTAACTACATCCACAAAATTCCACTTCAAACACTACGGGAAAATGGACCTATACCCATGGTTTTGGAGAAACCATGGGTACAGGTCACCCTATCCCCATGGTTTTGGGAAAACCGTGGGTCTATGAATTTTCTGATACCATATACCCACGGTTTGGAGAAAACCATGGGTATAGGGTAGCCTATTCCCATGGTTTTCTCCAAACCTTGGGTATAGGGTATCAAAAAATTCCTACACCCATGGTTTTCCCAAAACTGTGGGGATAGGGTGACCTGTACCCACGGTTTCCCTAATATCGTGGGTATAGTCATTAGATAAAAAACCTATACCCACGTTTTTTACAAACCGTGGTTATAATTTTCCCGCGTGTGCATGGGAAATTATTTTTTTTTCAGGGGAACAAATTTTTTTTGCGGGAGTTCTATACCCATTGTTTATTCCTCTATACCCACAGTTTTAATAAATATATTTAGTAATATATATACATACATACATACATATATGTGGTGATGGGGTAGTGGTAAGGCCACTCGTGAATGGAGAAGTGGTCGTGAGATCGAATCCCGCGGGCCTCTATTTTGTAAAATATGCTATACCCACAGTTTCCAAACCGTGGGTATAGAATTATGACACGGTAGAAAAACCTATACCCACGGTTTTTCCAAACCATGGGTATAAGTCATGGACCTATAACGATTCCACCAATGACCATAATTCCCCAAACCTTGGGTATAGCCTATACCCACGATTTTGGGTTCTATACCCACGGTTTTGAATCGTGGGTATAGAATCATTTTTCAGTAGTGAAACCAAACACCTTTGGAGAGGAGGATCCTATAACACAAGAATTCTTTTTTTCAAATGATAAAATTTCTTTATGACCAATAGAATCAGCGACAGATCTCAAAAGATCATCCCCATTTAATATTTTCCTCGAATACTTCTTCACACAATTTCCTGAATCGCCAGGTTTAGGGTTTCCACCCGATTCCTCTTGTTCTGATATCTTCCACATGACACAAAATACCGAACCATTATTGTATCAATACACATAAGATAAACTCACATGAAAACATCTAGATATTTATATTTATTTAGTCCATTTATCTGATAGAAACTATAACCACCATGAAATTGTACCCTCAAGATCCATTCTAAAATAATAATATTTACAATTTAGGATTTGGTACTGATAAATATGACCCAATTTTAAACATCCAAAATCATAAAACATAAATAAGAAATATCAGATCACATATAAAATCAAGGATATTTTTGTTCTAGAGTTTTCTATATGTATAAAAAATGCATTCAATGTTGACACTCCCATAAAAAATTTATTTTCACCAAAATATAATACTTTTATGATATACCATGAAATATCTTCACAACACTTATTTTTCATTATCCAATCCATTATTCATCCTAAAATACCTTTGAATTTTTTTTAAAAATTTTTATGAGAAAAAAATATTCTTAAGGGATATATAATAAGTAAAAAAAGAAACATGTTAGTTTATAAACAATTATACAATATTTTCCTTATTTAAAATTTAACATTGTGATAACAATTAAAATTTTATTACCTAATGATTCTAATTTTATTCCAAAATAATTTCATTAAACATTTAATAAAAAAAAAATGAAAGTCAACAAGTAAAAATTGTAAAGGTTTCTTCTGAATCACAAAAATCATATAAAAACCTTTTCAAGAGGTTATACATTCCAGCCTTATGAAGAATCATATACATTTCTTTAAACATATTCTCATCAGTAATCACATAAAAGTAAAAGGTAAAGGAAATGGTATCAGAGGTTCATGAAAATATTGCAAATTAGGTAGAAACACAGAAAATTACATAAATATATTTCAAGGATAACTATCAATAAAATATAGTGGAAAATACCCATAGGGAATTAGGTTTACTCTTTAATTCATTACAAAATCTATCATGAGAAAATATAATTACAAAATGAATTAGATAACTATATGGGAACATACACCATAAAATATTCATCATTATGAGTGTAAAAAATAACAAATAGATCATAAGGAATAAATATATTAATTTGAAATTAATATAATGATTTCAATAGTCATATATCTCATATCATAATCAAAGTAAATTTCAAAAATAATGAACTTTAGAAAAGAACATAAGGCATATATTACCCCATCAATAGAGAATATTATAATCTAGGTATATATGATAGGGAAAAATATAAAAAAGTGAGATTCATTTAATATAATTTAATATAGAGATAAATAATGATAGATAAATAATGTTCATTACCCAAAGAAAAAGGATGGTTCAGGAAAATCCTTTATGTACATACACAAAAAAACTCTACACATAAAAATTTCCTTTCCATTTAAAACGATTTATGAAAATACCTAAAACAGAATGAAATAGGTTTTTTTATTAAATAAGAAATTTATACTATAACAAAATAAAATTATCAAATAATGGTTGTGGTTGTGGTAATGGTCTTTTACTACGTATATATTAAAATGAAACATTAATTTGTTTCTTTTGTAAAGAAAGTCAAAATGTTTAGTATAAAATAAGAAAAAATATTTATTTTCAAAAAAAATGTAATAAATTTAGTAGAAACATATAATTTACCTTAATATTAATTTATATAAATATAAATATTTTAATAAGTTAATTTTCGGAATATGTACATAGAAGAAAATTATCTGGAATGAGAAACATTAAAATAATAATATATTAAAATAAATTCTCTTACCTTGTGTCATACTTATCACATTCTTTCATTATCTTGATAAATAATAAATGTATGTTATGTATTTAAATGCTTGGTAACTATTTTCAATTTTATTATCCATACAATTTTTATTATAATCTTATATTCCATTATATAATCATTTATGTTCATGTCATATGTTATGATGATATTCAACTCATAAGTACAAAATGACTTATTTTGTTGACTATTGTCAATGAGGTGGTAATTCCATTATCTATAGAACAATAAAAAATAAATAACTATTAAATTTATAAATAAATTAAACTTTTTAAATAAACTATAAAATAAGTTTATAAAAGATTAACTATGTTACAATCAAAAAGATTGTGGGTCGTACTTTAGTATGAGTAACATTTCTATTTTTTGTGATCATGATGGAAATAAGGTAAGTTTTATTTTGTCATTTAAATAATAATAATTTTATAATAAATTTAATATTATTTATTTAAATTAAATTATCCATACCATCCATTTGATGTGGTAATAAAAAGAGAATCATATCACTTCATGGAAATGGCAATCCACACGTATACATGAACAATGTTATCATCATTAAACTAATAGAAACACATGAGAATGTTTATATAACTTTTAAATATATATAAAAATGTCATTATTATCACATATATACATTAAATATGTCAACATAAATATCTGTGAGAGGCGATGTTGGAAATTTAATTACATCACTTTGTGAGGCAGTAATCTTCTGTACACATGAATGATAGTATCATTTACCATTTTATGGAAGGGTAGATGGATGTAGGTTATTAAATTTGTATAATATTATATAATAATATTATATATGTTGAAGATATTATATCAATATGGTGAAAAAATATTTTAGGGAGGTTGAAGAAGAAATAAAACAAACAACACTCGGTTTGGAACAATACATCTTCTTCAGACAACCTATTAAAGATTATATGTATAGCATTACTAGATTGGACATATGATCAAGAAAATGACACTAAGATATGTGGAGAGAAATATATAATGGATTTATATATATGTAATTATTGAACCAAAAGGATTTTTATTTTTGAATAGAATAGGATAGGAAGTTTTCTTTTATATGTGATGCGAGATGATCTTTTAGAATTTATTAAAATATTAAATTAATATACATTGATTTTTCTAGGAAAAAAGGGCCCAAAATATATTAATTATAATATAGTATGATTCGATAATCCTATAAAATTTGGATATGTTTGGTTGATTCTTTCTCCCTTATCTTATGTTTAACCCATGATAACCCTTCTTGCCAATTATAGTGTCAATTTTTTTACGGTTTTGTGGTAAAGATAGTTACTATAAAAAGGAAAATTGGAAAATAAATGGAAACTGGATGTTATTTTAAAAAGTATCCCAATCATATGGCTAATGATTTTTTACAGTATTTTAAATCTCTTAATAAAAAATATTTTATCATTATTTATCATTAGTTTAATTTTTTTAACTATTTATTTTATTTGAAATGAAAAAACAGGAAAAAAATTAAAATATATTCAAATAAAAATTACTAACATGTAATAGTTATCTAATGTTTTTTGGGAAAATAATAATTCATTCATATTCTATTACTTTTAATGTGTTTAAAATAATTTATTTTATTTTTATATGATTTAAATAAATGTTGTGTCGGTTTTTCATAAGAATTTAAGGTTATATTTTACAACTAAAAATTTGAAATAAATTACCATTATAAATAATTCATTTATATTTATAAATTATTAATTTAAAACCCTTACATGTAGTTTATTTCTCCATCACAAAATATTATTGATATTAAAAGCATGGAAGTGACATTATTATTTTGATTTTTCACATAAGTTTTATAAAGGACAAAATCTAATAAATTTTGAACCATGTGAAAATATATTCAAGTATTGGATGGAGATAGTCATAATAAACTCATAAAATAGAATAAATGTGTAACATCCCAAGTAAGTAATGAATAATAGATATTTTTATCCATGTCTATTAATGATTAAGATAGTGTTTTAGAGGCTTAAAATGAAAGTAAATACAATCTTATGCATGGAATAAACTAATATTCTTAAAAGATTGTTTTACTGCCTTTTGATGGCAAACAATTTTTGAATCTATCTTTTGACAATTTTATAAACTATGTTTGTCAAAATAAACTTATTATTTATTATTGGGACATCAAAATTTACCTTGTGTGAATTTTTGGTATTTTTCTGATAATGTTCATTTTTTAAGGAATAGTGAAAAATACTGCATTTTACATCAAAACTGATTTTTAATCTAATTTATTTATATGATTAGATTATGTTTTGAATTGGTTTTGAAGTGAAATTAGAATATATTTTTACCATTTTATCCAATGGTGTTCATTGGAATCAATTTCACTTTGAAATTAGACTTAAACTGATGTCAATCTTTTGATACTTATTGTTTTGTAAAAACACGCTATTTGCTCTGGCAGCGGGAATTAATTATTAAATTAATTAATGTGACTTATATGATTTTAATTTTGTAAAATAGACTTCATTTTTGAATTCGGAATATCAAATATAGCTTAGGGTGAATTTTTGGTAATTTTCTGAAAAACTTCAATTTTTGATGAATAGTGAAACCACTAAGTGGTAATCAAGCAAACTGATTTTTCAGTTAAATGAAAGTTTACCACTAATGTGTATTGAATTTTGAAAATCCTACATACATGGTTGTCATTAATAAGTAAAATGTGGTTCAATGAGATTAAAATAATTTTTTGATGAATAGTAACTTATCAAGTTTTTAATCGCGATTAGTGGTAATTAGTGTAGTTTAAGGTATAAATAATGCTTTAATAATATGAAATGACCTAGACACATGTCCCAACCTTATTGGTTGTGTCATGGCCGACCAATAAAAGCCATGGGTCAACTTGGGGACCCCATGGGGACACTTTGGTTTGGAAATGACATAAATAACTTTTTATTAAATGTTAAAGTAAAAATGACACAAACATAATATGTTTTACGAAAACAATTTTTTACATGGGGTTATAAAGATCAGATATTTGATTATAAATAGTAATTGGAAAGCTAAAAATATTTCCTACATCATAGTATTTTTTTATGATTTTTAGACATTAAATAAATTAAATTATTTATGACATAATAATGATGCAGCGATGACATCATTATTTGACGATTTAAATAAAATGGAAAGATAATGTAAAATCTATGAACTACACATGGCCAAAACCAATTGGATGAGTGGATTTAGAACCCTTATCACCTTATCCACGAATTATATCAATGTGGGACCTTTTAAAACCGAAACAAATTTTCAAATAAAGTAATGTTTCTTTACTTTCCAAAAGTGCCCCTCCTCTCCTCTTATAAAAGGCCACCACCTCTACCTCATTTCACACACTTCTCAAGCCTTTGGCTCGGCCAACCCCTGCCCATTTACTCTCTCCAAATCCCTCTCCTCATCCTAGAGGATTCCCTTTGGGCAGAATCCTTTCAAAGGAAGCCTTTAGGCTCAAATCAAAAGGAGTTACAGTTTTTAAGGCAATTCATTCTCTCATGTTCATTTGTTTTATTTTGCTTCTCCAACCCCCTAAACTCTTTTTATTTACTTCTTTTGTAACAACACCAGTATATTCAATATACTAGGATGTTTTTATAAGATATATTTGAGCTACACACTCACACAACTACATCAAATGGTTAAAGAACATACGGTTTCCGTGGATGGCGAAATTCTGCCTCCCGAAACGATGATTGTTCAATACTCATTTAACACCATCAAAGGTGGCCATTATGATGTCGCTATTTTTATATATGATATATAATATGTTTATGTTTTCCTTAAGATTCTGTTTTTTTCATTTTGGGCATACCTTTATGGTTTCCATTATGGGTAAACACGATATCTTCATTTTAGGAAGTGCGGACTACCGCCCCCTAAAAGTGATTTGATTCGTTGATACCATATGTGGGATGTGTAAAGGATAAAGTTAATGATATTATATATGTTATTATACTGGAATTATAATATACTCTTATATCATTATGATTCCATTCCAGAAAATATGAAATAGGAATGGAAGTAGCGTTCATGCGTACGTACGGCTTACCGTCTCCATGAACGGTGCATTTCATTTCTTACCTCTAAATGATTATGTAATATTATAAATGCATGTATGTACGGGATATATATGACATATATGATATCTACATCATGAATACCATTCTGGATATAATGAACCTTTGAACAAATTAACAACATGTAAGTGTAAGAAGTCTATTTTTGACTTAAGAACCAAATACCGACAAAATGAACATTATTAACTTAACTGATTACATGATGTGCATAACATGGTATAAAAGGAATAATGAACTTGAAAAAGATTCATAAGCAAGTAGAGATTAACTCAAGTTTATTATTTAGGAGATTAAAGAACGGTCGGGTCAAGTCGGATACGAGGTATGGGACTTCATCTCAATCTTCTTTCGTTGAGGCATATTTTATTTTATACACAACTTTCTTTTATACGGTGTATAAACCCCTTTGAATTTTACGTTTATTCAAAAGGAATATTTTTTATATGAAGTGTTTACTAAATGACAAAAGGGAATGTTTTTTTCGTACGTATGCGGCGACAACGACTTCTCCGCCGTCGTGACCGTTATTTGAGTTTCGGCTTCCTCTACAAGCCATACCTTCTTTTTAAAAAGAAAAATAAATACCATGTTTTACTTTTCTTTTATTTTGGTATTGAAAATGGTTTTCATAATGTTTTTATATCAATGTGTTGTATTGATATCTCGTGATTGAAATGTGGAAATTTTATGTTTCCTTTATACATGTTTTATGTGATATGATTATGTTATGGTTCTTGGGCATTATTATGAAGACGGGTGGTTCCGTGATAAACTAAGGGCAGGTGAGCCTGTTATAGCTCTCCAATGCATTGGGTAACGCGAAGGAGTGAAACGTTAAGGTTTCTCCGAATAGATTTTAGGGAATATACTGTAATTGGTATTCCAAACGTAACCAAGAGGGTTACTCCCTACGTAAGAATGTTATGAATGCCTCAAGTTACCTTTATGTATTATGATTTCTATGATTTATTCATGATTTTATGAGGTATGTTAAAGTGCCTATGTTTTATGGGTAAAGTATGATTTCATTCTTATGTATATATGAACTCATGTTTCCTTTCCATGTTTTTTTATAACCCATACTGAGTTTTTATGCTCATCCCAAGTTTTTTGAAATGTTTTTCACAGGTCAAGGGAAAGGTACATGATAAGATGATAGAGTCAAGGATGTGTCAAGAAATAATCCATGTTTTATTTTAAATGTGTTTCCATTGATGGGAATGAAGAATACTATCTTTCTGTAACCACTTTGTTTATATGTGGAATGTAATGCAAGTTTTATGATCTAATTCTCTAAAACTCTAAACCTGAAAAGATCCTCAACGTGTAATCTTGTAATAACTCAATATTAAGTAAGGTTTAAGGCTGGGGCCTTATAGTTGGTATCAGAGGTCGGTTTAGATAACTTTAGGAGTTATAATTCTATTAAATGATTATCCAAAAATATTTTTTTGAAATGATATAGCATTTAAATATTACCATGTTGCTTCATCTAAGACATGTTTGTTCAGAATGGTTTTCCGCAGAGGAAACAGGGAAGCAGTGCTAGGAAGGCATACAAAAGGAAATAACCTTCCGAGTCAACATCCAGAAATGGTCGGAATTGGAACTGAACAGTTTGTTGCAGTAATGGCGCAGTTGACTCAAGCGATAAATGGCGGTGGTATCCATGCACGAGATCAGCCAGATCAACCGCAGAGGAACATGTCAGTGGTGGAACATTTCATGAGGCAACATCCACCATCATTCAGAGGATCATCTGACCCTGTGCTAGCTGAAGGGTGGATTAAAGCACTGGAGAAGATTTTTTATGTCATGGGGTGTTCAGAAAATCAAAAGGTTAGTCTTGCTATTTACCGTTTGGAGGGTGAAGCAGATCAGTGGTGGTCTATGGTTAAAAATATCAGGGACGCCGATGAGATTGATGCTCTTGACTGGGATGAATTCAAAGGTATGTTTCTTGAGAAGTATTTTCCTAAGGCTGTTCGACTTAGGATGGAAAATCAATTCTTGGAATTGAGGCAAGAGGAAGACTCAATGGATGCTTATGAAGAAAGGTTCACTCGATTGGCAAGGTATGCTCCAAATTTTATCCGGGACCTTGATAGTAAAATCAATCGTTTTTACTTAGGATTAAAGCCAAAGTATCGAAGGGAATTAGCTTCTAGTGAGTTTAAAAGTTATGAAAAGCTTGTTCGATGTGCTGAGAAGGTGGAAATGGAGTTTGCCGATGACCAAGTTTTCTATAACAACCAGCAGAAGAAGAGACCGAGGTGGCAGGAGAAAGGTAAGAATTCTTCAAAAAAGTCTGATGGTAAGAGAAGTAAGTTTCTAGTTTGTGATTAATGTGGCAAAAGGCATGCTGGGGAATGTCTTCTGAATTCTGGGAAGTGCTACCGATGTGGTAAGATGGGACAAAAGGCTCGTGATTGCACTGAAAAGGATCAAGGTGAAGGTAAGAACAAATTTGATTTACAGTTAGTGAAATGTTATAAGTGCAATGAGATGGGTCACTATGCAAACGAGTGTCCGACAAAAAGCATGAGTGATGGGAAGCAGTTAGACTACAAGCAGAAAGGGGTGGTGAAATCCTTTGCAACTACTTCAGCAGATGTCGGGCCATCAAATGATGTTGTATCAGGTACTTTGTTTGTTTTTTCAGATTATGCCAGTGTGTTGTTTGATTCGGGGTCTACTCATTCTTTCATCTCTGAAACCTTTTCTAGTAAAATGGGAATACCATCTCAAAAAATGACTCCCGAACTTTTGGTAAAAACACCTGGGGGAAGTGTCGAGGCAAAAAGAATTTATAAGAATCTTCCTATCCTTATCTGTGGAAAGAACCTACTTGCAAAACTTATTATTCTACCTCTAGTAGAGTTTGATGTTATCCTGGGTATGGATTGGCTCTCTATTTACCATGCTAAGATTGACTGTAGAGCTAAAGAAGTTTCTTTTCAGAAAGACTTTCAGTTTGTTTACAATAATGAACCCTTACTTTTGATAACATATCAAGAGGCCGAGAAACTTGTAAAAGATGGAAATGAATGTTACCTTGCACACGTCGTTGAAAATAAAGGAACTGTTCAGATTAATGACGTGCCAGTGGTAAATGAGTATCCTGATGTTTTTCCTGATGAGTTGCCTGGAATATTACCAGATCGGGAAGTTGAGTTTACTGTTGACTTAGTTCCTGATGCTAAGCCAATTTCAAAACCCCCTTATCGAATGGCACAAATTGAACTTTTAGAGTTGAAGGAGAAATTGCAAGATTTATTAGAGAAAGGTTTCATTAGACCTAGCACATCACCATGGGGTGCTCCTATTTTATTTGTTAAAAAGAAAGATGGTTCTATGAGACTTTGCATTGATTATAGAGCCTTGAATAATATCACTATTAAGAACAAATATCCTTTGCCTCATATCGATGATTTGTTTGATTAGCTCCAGGGAGCTCAGTTTTTTTTTCAAAGATTGACTTGAGATCGGGGTACCATCAGCTGAAGGTAAAGGAGGCAGATATTCTGAAGACCGCGTTCCGTACGAGATATGGCCATTATGAATTTGTAGTAATGCCTTTTGGGCTAACCAATGCACCTGCTGTATTCATGGACTTAATGAATAGAATTTTCCAGGAGTTCTTGGATAAGTTTGTGGTGGTTTTCATTGATGATATTTTGGTGTTTTCTAAAAGTAAAGAGGAGCATGAAAAACATTTAAGGGTTATCTTGCAAACCTTAAAATAAAAGAAACTGTATGGGAAATTCAGAAAGTGTGAGTTTTTGTTGCAAAAAATTTCTTTCCTTGGTCACATTGTTTCTAAAGATGGAATAACTGTTGACCCTGCAAAAACAAAAGTTGTAGAAGAATGTCCAAGACCCACAAATGTAACCGAGATTCATAGATTCCTTGGTTTGGCGGGCTATTACCGAAGGTTTGTTAGAAATTTTTCACGGTTATCTAGTCCATTGACTAAGCTAACTCAAAAGGGTGTTAAGTTTATCTGGACAAAAGAATGTGATGATTGTTTTCAGGAATTGAAAAGAAGATTGTTGAATGCTCCAGTTTTGGCACTACCTTCCAGGAATGGTGAGTTTGTTATATACAGTGATGCTTCATTGAAAGGACTTGGTTGCGTCCTAATGCAGAATGATCAGGTAATTGCTTATGCTTCACGACAGTTGAAAACTCATGAGGTAAATTACCCTACACATGATTTAGAATTAGCTGCTGTTGTTTTTGCTTTAAAAATTTGGAGGCATCATTTGTATGGAGTAAAGTGTGAAATATATACTGATCACAAAAGTTTAAAGTATATATTCACTCAGAAAGAGTTAAACATGAGGCAGAGGAGATGGCTAGAATTAATCAAGGATTATGATTGTACAATTCATTACCATCCGGGAAAAGCAAATAAAGTGGTTGATGCTTTGAGTCGAAAAAGTAATGCTTCATTAACAATGTTGCGTTTGGAACGTGATACTTTGGTTAACGATTTGATGAAATTTGGAATAGAAGTTGTTGGTGCAGGAAGTCCTTCTGTTTTGTTTCAGGTATCAGTGAGATCATCTCTATCAGATAGAATCAAGCAAGCACAGAAGCAAGACAGTGAGTTGTAGGAAAAGGTAGAGCTGGTTCGGAAAGGTAAGTTGCCTGAATTCAAAATTGATAATGATTGCGTTTTGAGATTTGGGAAGAGATTGTGTGTGCCTTGTGATTCACAGTTGAAGAGAGAGTTGTTATGTGAAGCTCATAGTTCTCTGTTTTCAGTTCATCCGGACAGTACCAAGATGTATAAAGATCTGCGGGAGTATTACTGGTGGGATGGAATGAAAAGAGATATTGCTGATTTTACTGTGAAGTGTTTGACTTGTTAGCAGGTTAAAGCAGAGCGGCAGTTACCGAAAGGGATGCTTCAGCCTTTACCAGTGCCAGAGTGGAAATGGGAGAATATATCAATGGACTTTGTTGTTGGATTACCGAAGACATCTCGAGGTAATAATGCAATCTGGGTTATTGTTGATCGCTTGACTAAATCTGCTCATTTCCTTGCTATACGAGATACTTTCTCTCTTGATCAACTTTCCCGTTTGTATCTTAAAGAGATAGTCAGGTTACATGGAGTTCCTCTCTCCATTGTATCGGATCGTGATCCCAGGTTTACTTCTAACTTTTGGAAAGGCCTTCAGAAGTCGTTGGGTACTGAATTAAATTTTAGTACAGCTTTTCATCCTCAATCAGATGGGCAGTCAGAACGAACAATTCAGACATTGGAGGATATGCTACGAGCTTATTATATGGATTATCAGGGAAGTTGGGACCAACATCTTTCTTTGGTTGAGTTTTCATATAATAACAGTTTCCATTCCAGTATACAGATGGCACCATTTCAGGCATTATATGGGAAGCGGTGTCGAACTCCAGCTTTCTGGGATGAAGTGGGTGAAAGGAAGTTGATGGGACCATAATTGGTAGAAGAGATGGCAGAAAAAGTTCAGCTGATTCAGAAAGACATGAGAACAGCTCATAGCAGGCAGAAGAGTTATGCGGATAACCGGAGGAAGGATCTATCTTTCGAGGTAGGTGATCATGTTTTTCTCAAGGTTTCTCCTTGGAAAAGTGTGATGAGATTTGGTAAGAAAGGAAAGCTGAGTCCAAGGTTTATTGGACCATACGAAATTCTGGAAAGAGTTGGATCAGTTTCATACCGAGTGGCTTTACCTCCGAGTTTATCTCAGGTACACAATGTTTTTCACGTTTCGATGTTGAGAAAGTATATGCCAAATCCATCTCATGTTTTGAGTCTAGAGGTAGTTCAGCTGGAAGAGAACCTATCTTATGAGGAACAACCGGTCTAGATTCTTGACCACAGGGAGCAAGTGTTACGGAATAAGGTGATTAAGCAGGTCAAGGTTTTGTGGAAAAACCACATGATTGAAGAGGCAACATGGGAATCTGAAAATGCAATGAGGGATAAGTACCCCCATTTATTCGATAAGTAAATAAATTGCGGGGACACAATTTTCTAAAGGGGGGAAGGATGTAACATCCCAAGTAAGTAATGAATAATAGATATTTTTATCCATGTCTATTAATGATTAAGATAGTGTTTTAGAGGCTTAAAATGAAAGTAAATACAATCTTATGCATGGAATAAACTAATATTCTTAAAAGATTTTTTTACTTCCTTTTGATGGCAAACCATTTTTGAATCTATCTTTTGACAATTTTATAAACTATGTTTGTCAAAATAAACTTATTCTTTATGATTGGGACATCAAAATTTACCTTGTGTGAATTTTTGGTATTTTTCTAACAATGTTCATTTTTTAATGAATAGTGAAAAAATACTGCATTTTACATCAAAACTACTTTTTAATCTAATTTATTTATATGATTAGATTATGTTTTGAATTTGTTTAGAAGTGAAATTAGAATATATTTTTACCATTTTATCCTATGGTGGTCATTGGAATCAATTTCACTTTGAAATTAGACTTAAACTGGTGTCAATCTTTTGATACTTATTGTTTTGTAAAAACACGCTATTTGCTATGGCAGCGGGAATTAATTATTAAATTAATTAATGTGACTTATATGATTTGAATTTTGTAAAATAGACTTCATTTTTGAATTCGGAATATCAAATATAGCTTAGGGTGAATTTTTGGTAATTTTCTGAAAAACTTCAATTTTTGATGAATAGTGAAACCACTAAGTGGTAATCAAGCAAACTGATTTTTCAGTTAAATGAAAGTTTATCACTAATGTGTATTGAATTTTGAAAATCCGACATACATGGTTGTCATTAAGAAGTAAAATGTGGTTCAATGAGATTAAAATAATTTTTTGGTGAATAGTAACTTATTAAGTTTTTAATCGCGATTAGTGGTAATTTGTGTAGTTTAAGGTATAAATAATGCTTTAATAATATGAAATGACCTAGAAACATGTCCCAACCTTATTGGTTGTGTCATGGCCGACCAAGACAATCCATGGGTCAACTTGGGGACCCCATGGGGACACTTTGGTTTGGAAATGACATAAATAACTTTTTATTAAATGTTAAAGTAAAAATGACACAAACATAATATGTTTTACGAAAACAATTTTTTACATGGGGTTATAAAGATAAGATATTTGATTATAAATAGTAATTGAAAATATAAAAAGATTTCCTACATCAGAGTATTTTTTTTATGATTTTTAGACATTAAATAAATTAAATTATTTATGACATAATAATGATGCAGCGATGACATCATTATTTGACGATTTAAATAAAATGGAAAGATAATGTAACATATATGAACTACACATGGCCAAAACCAATTGGATGAGTTTATTTCGAACCCTTATCACCTTATCCACGAATTATATCAATGTGGGACCTTTTAAAACCGAAACACATTTTCAAATAAAGTAATGTTTCTTTACTTTCCAAAAGTGCCCCTCCTCTCCTCTTATAAAAGGCCCCCACCTCTACCTCATTTCACACACTTCTCAAGCCTTTGGCTCGGCCAAACCCTGCCCATTTACTCTCTCCACATCCCTCTCCTCATCCTAGAGGATTCCCTTTGGGTAGAACCCTTTCAAAGGAAGCCTTTAGGCTCAAATCAAAAGGAGTTACACTTTTAAGGTAATTCATTCTCTCATGTTCATTTGTTTTATTTTGCTTCTCCAACCCCCAAAAAACTTTTTATTTACTTCTTTTGTAACAACAACAGTATCTTCAATATACTAGGATGTTGTTATAAGATATATTTGAGCTACACACTCACACAACTACATCAAATGGTTAAAGAACATACGGTTTCCGTGGATGGCGAAATTCTGCCTCCCGAAACGATGATTGTTCAATACTCATTTAACACCTTCAAAGGTGGACATTATGATGTAACTATTTTTATATATGATATATAATATGTTTATGTTTTCCTTAAGCTTCTGTTTTTTTCATTTTGGGCATACCTTTATGGTTTCCATTATGGGTAAACACGATATCTTCATTTTAGGAAGTGCGGACTACCGCCCCCTAAAAGTGATTTGATTCGTTGATACCATATGTGGGATGTGTAAAGGATAAAGTTAATGATATTATATATGTTATTATACTGGAATTATAATATACTCTAATATCATTATGATTCCATTCCAGAAAATATGAAATAGAAATGGAAGTAGCGTTCATGCGTACGTACGGCTTACCGTCTCCATGAACGGTGCATTTCATTTCTTACCTCTAAATGATTATGTAATATTATAAATGCATGTATGTACTGGATATATATGACATATATGATATCTACATCATGAATACCATTCTGGATATAATGAACCTTTGACCAAATTAACAACATGTAAGTGTAAGAAGTCTATTTTTGACTTAAGAACCAAATACCGACAAAATGAAAATTATTAACTTAACTGATTACATGATGTTCATAACATGGTATAAAAGGAATAATGAACTTGAAAAAGATTCATAAGCAAGTAGAGATTAACTCAAGTTTATTATTCAGGAGATTAAAGAACGGTCGGGTCAAGTCGGATACGAGGTATGGGACTTCGTCTCAATCTCCTTTCGTTGAGGCATATTTTATTTTATACACAACTTTCTTTTATACGGTGTATAAACCCCTTTGACTTTTACGTTTATTCAAAATGAATCTTTTTTATACGAAGTGTTTACTAAACAAAAAAAGGGAATGTTTTTGTCGTACGTATGCGGCGACAACGACTTCTCCGCCGTCGTGACCGTTATTTGAGTTTCGGCTTCCTCTACAAGCCATACCTTCTTTTTAAAAAGAAAAATAAATACCATGTTTTACTTTTCTTTTATTTTGGTATTGAAAATGGTTTTCATAGTGTTTTTATATCAATGTGTTGTATTGATATCTCGTGATTGAAATGTGGAAATTTTATGTTTCCTTTATACACGTTTTATGTGATATGATTATGTTATGGTTCTTGGGCATTATTATGAAGACGGGTGGTTCCGTGATAAACTAAGGGCGGGTGAGCCCGTTATAGCTCTCCAATGAATTGGGTAACGTGAAGGAGTGAAAAGTTAAGGTTTCTCCGAAGAGATTTTAGGGAATATACTGTGATGGGTATTCCAAACGTAACCAAGAGGGTTACTCCCTACGTAAGAATGTTATGAATGCCTCCAGTTACCTTTATGTCTTATGATTTCTATGATTTATTAATGATTTTATGAGGTATGTTAAAGTGCCTATGTTTTATGGGTAAAGTATGATTTCATTCTTATGTATATATAAACTCATGTTTCCTTTCCATGTTTTTTTTATAACCCATACTGAGTTTTTATGCTCATCCCAAGTTTTTTGAAATGTTTTTCACAGGTCAAGGGAAAGGTACATGATAAGAAGATAGAGTCAAGGATGTGTCAAGAAATAATCAATGTTTTATTTTAAATGTGTTTCCATTGATGGGAATGAAGAATACTATCTTTCTGTAACCACTTTGTTTATATGTGGAATGTAATGCAAGTTTTATGATCTAATTCTCCAAAACTCTAAACCCGAAAAGATCCTCGATGTGTAATCTTGTAATAACTCAAGATTAAGTAAGGTTTAAGGCTGGGGCCTTATAAAATGGATGTGTTAGTGTAAATGTTTCATACTTATAAAATTATTTTTTGACATCAATTACTTGATTTTACCTTATAATGGTGATTATTATTTATTATTGTCATTATCCATAATGAATAAGCATTATATTGACCACATTAAAAAAAAAATATTATTATGGTTAAATATATATAATAAAGTTTATCAATTTTATATCATATATATGGCATAATTTAATTTAAATTTAAACATGCAACTCCGAAGAAAAGTACTTTTCTAAAGAAAATGTTTTTTAGGTGTATAAATATTTTATGTCGAAACATAAAATAAAACTAATTCTAGTTACCAAAATGGGAATAATCACAATATAAATGATCTAATTTTAATTTTAATACAATTTCAAAACAAAATATCCCTTTTTAAATTCATTAATCAAAAATTTATTTTTTAAAATATACATTTTTCAATATTCGTTAAAAAATTAATTAGTTAAAATAATAAAAAAATTTAAATTTAAGATAATTTTGACATGTTGATTTCAAAAATGATGATAATGTTTTAAAATAATTTTTCTAAAATTGGTAAAAATTAATTGAAATATGGGGGTGAAAAATGTGACAAAACAAATTTTTAGAAAAATATAGTTTTTATGCATAACAATGGAGTTATTCTTATCCTATGCCTAGAAAAAATATAAGATGAATGATATAATTTTTTTGATTTTTATTATATAAATTTAATTAAAAATAATTCACCAATAGAAATTAATTTAATATATTAAGATAAAAACACAATTTGTGCATAAAAAGTATTTTTCAAGGAAAAAATCTATTTCTTTTACTTTAAAATTATTTTTATCACATTTTCAATTAATTCAAAACTAAATAATTTATTTATTACATGTATAAAGCATATAATTTTCAAAATTTATTTAGTCTTATTAATACCAACAGATTTAATGTCTATATTTTTGTGGTCATATTTAATTATTAATATTTCGTTTTTCATTTCGGCTCGTTGTACCCCCTCTTATAAAATATCAAACATAGTTTTATTTAAAAAACTAAGGCTATTACACTCAATAGTCAGACAACACCGACCCATGGATCATACACTTATTTGACAACTCATTATTCACATGCATGTAAACCATCACATTTGAAGATCTTTATGGGTTCCTCTGGTCTAAATAACCTAAGGAATATCATTCATTCCCTATCAAAAAAATGATCAGCAGCTTATTGAGGATCATTCGAAAACCAAAGAACATTACCCGATTGTTTACCTAACCTAGACCAGGAAATCTATGATCACGTCTTTTTATACCATCTAAACCAATACTCAACACAATCATATCATGGAATCCAAGTGATCCATACCTTTATACAAAACTAAAATACCCAAAACACAAAAAAAAACTTCATATAAAAAAATTGTAATTACATATATCTATCTTAACATAATAAAGGGTGTCTATATCCTAAAAGTTGCTTATTCACATCCTAAATTATCCCTTAGTCATAACTCTATTTAAATGAATGACATCTAAGGAATCCAACCCACAATATTTTATGATACATAACTTCCATCCAGGGAATTTATAGTCCTTTTCAATGAACACCCCATGATAATATACATATGAAGTTTAATCATATAACAATGTGGTTCATCTATTTAGAATCCCATCAACAAGTTATAAATAAAAATTCTTTGTAATTTTTTATTGAAACAATAAATAGCATAAACCTATTTCATCAGCAAAATCAATCAAACAATAGCATGGTAATATCATTTGAATCTTACATTATAAATGTGAATCATATAATAATTCATCCAAATATATTATTCAATCTCTAAAAACACAAATATGATATAAAATAAACTTTTTCATACTTGAATTAGTATCTTAACTGTAATACAAAAACTATGAATAAAAACAAAATAATCATTATAATATAGAATTTGCATGATGAATATGATCATGAATATCTATGTCATGATCCTTTATAGAATCAGTCACATTATTATCAACATCAAACTATTCCCCATGTATTATGAAAATCAAATTATTTTTTGATACATCTCAATAATTCCTCTACTAGAATCACATATCAGTATCCTACTCAATGTGAAATAAGAAATTGGTCTTTAATACTTATCTGCTAAAGTCTACCAACTAACAGGGAGGACCTAAATCATATTTTTTTTTGTAAATTAATCTCTCAATACCATAATCATAAAAAAATTATATATAACCATGTAACAAAAATAAGACATTGTCAATGTAAACCTGAAAAATTATAAAAAATTCTATAAAAAATTAGAATGAAAACATATAGTTATACAAAAAAAATATTTTTCACTAAGTTGATCTGTCATATTTAGTAAAATATATGAATAAAGGTATACGTAGGTCCCACTATAACCCCAATCCTTGCCTCGAACCGATAATTATGAATTCTCAAGTTACTCTAATATGATCTATAATGAAATATTTGACATGAAAGTCAAATATAATGTCTAGAAATGTACTATGATGCCGATGTGGGTAATTGAAATACATTTATGAAGGTTCTAACTATGCTACACTAATATAAAAAATCTCGTATATGTATATGAAGAAGGAATATAAATAACATGTTTTAACTAAACAAGCATTTATGTAATGCCATTCTGTGATGACTAGTCCACCTCAAAACCTGAACAAGTTGGGAAGGGATAACATTAGAATAAGAAGACACATTGTTCTTCTATCTTAGCTGACACCAAAATAATCTAGGTACAATTACATACCATTATAGAAACAGTACCTTTTTTACTTGGCGTGGGTTCTAAAATCCCATCCCTAGCCACATAAATCCAAGACTTAACATAATAATTATAACTCTTGGTAGGATACCATTACTATATTCAGTATTAATACACTCATGTAGGATTGTTCATGCTAAAACCATTACACATAGGGTGATTCCAAAGATACTGATCCCTACCACTACCCTCTAATTTAGTATAGGGTCTTACAATCACATCTTAGACTATTTCCCTTTAACTATTGATTGAATTTTCAGTATGCGCCCGTAAGGGGCTCTACATAACTAGGTTTTACCTCTATCACCGCCTTTGCCTTCTCCATCTCAGGGCGGCGGCAAATCCTATCCTTAGATTCTCTTCTCAGCATGATCTTGGTGTGAAATTATCTTTCTACGGCTTCGTGGGCTCATATCACGGCATTTATCGCTGGCCTATCTTCATGCCCTGTCCTCCAATATGGCTAGGGTTTCTCACAAAAGCGCGGTGAGTCCATGGCTGAGTTACATCCTTGCGGTCTGAGAGTTGAAGCATTGTTTCTACACCGGCTGTGGGAGTATTAGGAGGTTCTCTATGGTCTTAGAGTGTGGTCTTGAAGGCGGTGATGGAATTGTGGATCTATCTTATGATGGTTGCTTTCTTCTGTCATGGTATGGCATTTGGGTGGCTTCAATTTCGGTGATGTATTTCGCTCCTTGTTTTTTGAATCGCGTTCTCATTTTGGGTGATCCGCTGTGCGTGATTCGTGCTCGCTCACTCCTTGGTTTCTGAATCTCGTTCTCATTTTGGGTGATCTGGTGTGCGTGATTTGTGCTCACTTGGTGAAGTTGTTCTGTTTGGAGTATTTCTGTTTTTGGTGTGGTATTTTAGTCGATATTGATAGTTTTGACTACGGTGAAGTTGTGACAATTTCTTTGATTAGGTTTGTGCTGGTTGATGTTTTTTTGGTGTCTACAATGATAGTGTTTTTGTGGGATTGATGCGGTGGTTCTGATGATGTGGAGGACTGTCTTCGATGGGCGTTTCTCGTTCAGTCGGTGATGATGGGTTTGGGTTTGTGGGTGCTCCATGGTCTGCGTCATGGAAAACTCATGGTTGGCAACCTGTTTGAATATGGTTTTTTTCCGATAAGCATATGACTTTGTTGAAAGCTGTTGTGTCTTTTGAGGTGTTTTTGAATCAGTCATCTGGAATTGTGCAGTTTCTGCTCACCCAAAAAGAAGATTTCTAAAATCAAATAAAAATATAATTTTCAGTAAGTCCCTTTAACTAATGGTGGTCATTGTGGGGACAATGTCATTAAGGGTGGGTTAAGATTTTTCTTAATGTAATAATTCTCAATCGCACAAAAAATATATATGATATAAATCTCTAAATTTGGTTAAGTAAAATCATATATATCCTAGATTGATACCCTATCACTCAGGGTGGTACTCACCATCACTATCTCACTCAGGATATGTCCCAAAATCCATTATCTCCATGAAGAAAACTCACAATCAAGAACAATAAAAAAATAAGCATCGAATCATATCCTAAAACATATAGTACCAAATATATCTTATTGATAAACCATATATCTTGTATTTAGTTACATAAAATTAACATTTATCCCCTATATCACAACCTATATCTATTTTCTCATAACCTATCGCATCATCTCATGAAAAAACACATCACCCACATAGACTTATAAAATAAACCTCCCAAAAAATTATTTCACAAAAAACAATGACATAAAATGCCCACAAAAATTTTCACCCCAACTATAAGGAAATCCACTAGTTTCCCTAAACTAAACTTGATCTCTACAAATTGAAACTAACTCAGACACATCTTCACATAGTGACACATCACCTCATAGGCCCCACCATTCCCTAGTTTTAATATGATGGTTCCAATTCCCCTTATAATTCATACGACATAAAATATCACCTATAATAATTTAAAAAAATATAACTAAAACTATTAAACTTGGATAAACTAAGAGCACCCATAAATATTCAACCCATGACTCATACCTTGGTCCTATTTCACATATCCCTCAGGAGATATCAAAAAACCATCACTTAATGGGCACTCTCTTAGTAATATCATTTTTTCCTCTGAATGACTTATCTCACTCATATTACAACATAAAAATTTCATCCATAATTATGAGTATGCTCTTTAAAATTTTTCATGCATATAGGAAGGACACTAATCATTCCAATTCCTAAGTCTCTCAAAACTATTATATTATCACGATGAATTAAACCTATGTTATTTTCAAATCATCCAAAACCAAGATACCGTTCATATTAATATTGTAAACTAATATATTAAATTAAAACCATATCCAAAACCCACTTCAAAATTTTAAAATACTACACAAAGAAAGGATCACTTTAACTAACTATAAGAGGCATGAATATTTATTAAAGATCTATCTAGGGTGCTCTCAGTTCCCCACTTGTTTACCTAAAAAAATATCTTAATGTATGGATGAGAAATAATTTATAAGAATAATATTTTTATGCATCATTAGGACCAATTACCTTAATAAAATGTTTGAATCCTTGATTTATAGTCGTCAGGCCTCATCTTAGAGTCAACCAAAACCACATAATTACATAGCCCATAACTAAACCACAATGACCAAATAATTTATAAAAAATGATTATAAATTTTTAAATAATATTAACCCATGAATAATATCTATTATAAAATCATGAATAATACATCCATGTCTATAATCTCATAAACAATAATTCCAACCACTTTTGTCATACTTTCAAGACACATATGAGAAAAATTATCATCATTTGGTTCCATATCACTCACTAATTTTTTAGAAAACAGGACAAAAATCCTATAAAAATAAACTATGTTTCATATATAAAACATAAATATAATAAATAAAATGTATTCATCATCCCATGAGGTCATAAATCCATCATTCAAAAATTCCTCATTGATTACGAAAATTCAAACATTCATTGATAGAATCTACACTAAGACCCATGTATAAGGTGCCATTAATTAGTGAAAAACACATAGAGAAGAATAAAAATAGAAAAAGTTAAATATAATACGTAAAATCACTATGGTAAATACACACATAATTTTGGTTTATCAATAGGAAAATGATAGGTTGAAGGAGCAAGAGAAATGGACCTTCTTTGGGAACCTTTTTCTAATAAATCATGAGAGGTGTTGATCTAGAGAAGACTGGTCAACCCTTAATAAAAAATTGGTCAGAGGCCCACTTTTAGAATGATTTCATTATTTATATCCCAAATACATTCATAAAGGGTTTAATTCAAGAATATACAAATGTGTTTAGTAAAAAACCAAATCCCATAATAGATTCTAGAACCTAGGGGCCTCACACTACAATTAGGATTGATGCCCTATGGAATAAACTTACACAGGGAGACCATTCATTGTGAAACCCAGCTTGAGGTTATTCCTTTGTATTAAAATCAACCTCCTTGAAATCATGATACGTCACCCACTAAACAACATTTACATCACATATTTTTATGAAAAAACACATTACCCTCAAATAGTCTCTCTTTTTGAAGCCCCCAACCCCGCTATATAATTTATCCCTCACTAGAAGTAATCATGGTGTAACCTATGGGTTGAGAAATTATTCCTTATAGGATCAAGTAATTTGATATTACATAGAGGGTTTTATATTTGTTCACCAAAAATATGGACACAACACACTCCCTCCCTTTAAGAATAAATTTTACTAGACCCACACCATGCAACAACACCTCCAGTATCTTCATGACCATTTGCACACAAAATATTTCTAAAATAGGGCTGTTCCACAACACTAGGGTTGAGAAATATTTCTCCCTCATTGAATTTGATTATGAGTCCCAATTATCAAGACATCCCCAACACTAGGGCTCAAAATAATAATTTTATACTATTTAACCAACCCATATCATCATGGGACATTATAATAACAAGTGAAATTTAAATTTTAAATCATGATAATACATATATTTCATCAAAAATTAATTCTCATAATAGAAAAATCATCAATACATATCAATTCCAAGTATTCCAAGGAGAAATGGGGAATCATAATGAGACAGATTACACCCTCAATAATGGAGGTACAATATTTTCAATGAGAACTAAATGAATTATCAATTGAGTATAAACATGTGAAAGATATTATCATGAGGGAAATGGAATGATTAAAGTATTAATGTTATGAAATAATTTGAATTCATCTCGATCTATGAGAGTGTAATCCTATATCACAACAAAAAACCATTAAAAGAATGCATATATTATACTTAACTAGTAAGGGTGTTGAATACAATTAACATGGGGTGTGATATTAATAGATAAAATAATCATAACCACAAATTAATAAAGGGGAGGATCGTAAAATATCACATATAAAAAATTTATGGGAAAATATTCTATAGGGGAATTATAATCATGATAATCAAAAGAATATTCCAAAAACATAAAGTTCCCCATAATTAAAGGATAAATTACTTGATAATGTAAAAAATACGTCAAACTAATTGTATATGAAACATATATAGTGTATCATGAGATAAAATAATTATCCAATTAGTTATGGGGAGATATATTTTTGGTTAATATAACGTGATATGGAAGAATTACTCAATCTATTAGGGGAAATGTAATTAATATCACACATATCATATCATAGAAAATATGTATATATTTTCCATAAGAATTTGGAAATGAAATCTTTATGTCATTCAATGTCATAGTATGATATTCCCCTATAATTAAAATAGGAAAACAATGATATGATGTTTCCATATAGGTAAATACCCTTTAATAAAAATAATTAATTAATCATATTTACACCATATATAATAAAGGGTATATTTTATAATTAATAATTCCCACTTCAATCGATTGGATATGTGTCTAGGTAAACACCCATTAATTAAAAATAATAATTAAGAATATTATCAAAGGAATAAAATTTCCATAATGGCAATGTTTATGAATAATTAGTGTTATAGAAATATAAAGGTTGTGATGGATTATTTCTCTTTCAGATTCCATTTCAATTATACTAAAAATATAAATGAATCTTAATTATGAACTAAATTACTATTTAAAAATAGTATTTGTATATAATAAATTTTACACCAAAATTAACAAAACATAATAAAATGTAAATTGGTTGAAGAAAATATTATTTATATAAATTAAGAATCATTCAGATAATTAAAAAAATTAGAGATCTCTTAAAAAACTAAATTATTATTATGCAATGATTAAATAATTTCAAAAGGATCCATTTTTAGAAAATAATTTTAATAATGTTTTAAAATAAAAAAATTTGTCTAAAAAATTATCAATATATTATTTAATATAGATTTAGAATTTTTAAAGTAATCTTTGAAGGAATATTCAAAAAAATTAAGATAAATCCTAAAATGTGTTTTCTATACATTTCATGATATTTTGGTAAAAATGGGTAAAAGATTTACTTTCCGAAACCATTTAAAAAGGTATTAAAATGGATTTAAACATTTATATTTTCTAATAAATTTAATATTATTTGAATTTTGAAATGAAATAGATTTAAATTATAATAAATTTGGATAAGAATATAAGAAAATTGAAAATGTTTCTTTATAAATATCATAGTGTTTTATATAACAGTGGAATAGAAAGGGGACCATAAAAAATTAGTTTCCCTAGAAAAATTAAAAGTATGAGGTATAAATATAATAAATTATTAATAATAATTTATAATTAATAATATTAGATGAGAGATATAGAGTGGTGGAGAAAGTATCTTCAAGAAAGTGAAAGGGATGGAAAGTACCTATACGAAAAATGTTGGGTGTCAATAATAAATACATAAGGGACAAAAATAAACCATAAATTCATAATAAAAGAGATAAATACAATGTTAATAATTCATGAAAACGGATATTAGAAATATAATATAATATATAATGTAGAAAAAAATATTTAAAAATAATAAAGATTTGGAATGAAACACTCACCTTGAGTCCTCACATGATTTTTAAACCATATGACATATGACACAATAAAATAATATATATTATTTAAATTATATGGAACCTATACAAAATTTTATTAATTATTATGGTTCCATTTGACTGCTTTATTACCATGCCTTATTCATTGGTTATTTTATGTTTTCAACAATAACTGTTTTGAGGTTGTTCAATCTATAGTTGCAAAACCGCATTGATGTAGTTGTAATGGTAAAATTTCATTGCCTAATTGTTTCATATAATTGAAAATATTAAATGTATTAGGATTATTTCATTCTAATATTTATTTTTTAAAATATTTAACTAAGTGGTTTCAACTCAAATAATGTTCATCGATACGGTTGTTTTAAACAGCTAAAAATACTTCAATTATTTACTTTTAATACCATTATTTTCATGAATATTTTATCAATATAGAATAAATTGAATTTATTATTATATTATAATTTTTACACTAAATAATTAAATTATTTTATATAATAAAAATTAAAATAATAAATTAAAAATAAACACCAATGTCCACATAGTTAAAGTAAAATAATTATGATTGAAACAATATTGTTAAGAATTTTTTAAAATCAATAAGAAAACATTTATATACTAATTATTCCAAACATTATTAAATAATATTAAAAATCTATTGTAATTTTAATTTTAATTATTATGTCATGTTTTATAATGGGTAATATGGGGATTTAAATGAAATGATAATATTTTTTGAACTCATATTTTAACATACTAACAGCTTATAAAAAATGTATTATAGTAGGGAACCAATGAAATACAATTAATAAAAAATCAATTTAATATCAATACCAAGGGAATAAAATTCCATAATAAATTGAAAATTATGTTTAAAATATTATTAAGGTACAACAATTTCCTATATAAATGGGATGGTAGAGGGAGAGATAGAAAATTTGGAACAAGTACATTGACATAGAAATGACATATGAAAAGGGTTTGATAAGAGAGAATAAGTGATATATCAGTAATAATACATAAAGATTATAAGTATTCAATGTATTTATAATAATTTAGTTACATGATTGGCATATTAAAAAGTTATATTCAAAAAGGGTCATTAAAATAGAAAGTGAGACGATGGGGAATCCTAAACCATGCATTTTGAGTCACCTATATTAAATTGAGACCAAATCCTTTGAGGTGGGGAAGTTGAAGAAATAGGGGGATTGGGGATGTAGGAATGTTTTTATTGAATTATATATATTTATATATTACTATAGGTGTTATATTATTTAATTTTAAATAAAATTGTGGAGGATCAATGTTTATATAGCTTTGGGGAGGGGTATTTTGGAATAAACTATCAATTATTTCATCTTTTATGTATTCTGACTATAGGAAACTCGTTCCAATACATTTGTACTAGTGAAAGTTATAAAAACTAGAAATTCTATGTGGATAAGTGTGAACCATATTGTGTGACATGTTTGATGTGTGTGATTATTAAAACTTTTTATTTCATGATATACATGAATGTACACTTGTACTATTTTAATTAGGGAAAAAATTAGTGGTAGCCTATATTGGTTTACTCTCAAACCCTTTCTATTCACCATAGTGGTTATGCAGACATTATATTTAGCAAATAGATGAGGACATGGGTGTAAGAATACATGGGTCAACTACTGTATCTTCATGGTAATTAGGATTTAATTTAGGGAAGAATAAGATAACTAGTTATTATGATCCACATTATTTTATTATTCAATATATTTTACATTTCTAATATGCATATAAGATTTTCTATTTTCTAATGTATGGTAGTAAGTTATGAACCAGTTTAATTTTTTTTATATAATATTATTTCTTATACACTATAGAGATCCTTCTACTACAATTTCAATTTATTTTGATTCCATATCAATTTTGGTGGGTTATGTGACTAATTTTCTATTTTCTATTATAATAGTGATTGTATTGTCTCTACATGAAGTTTTATTTGACCTTAAATACTATTCAGATACCTCTATAATATATGGATGGTGCCTAAGGTCATATGGATTTATTATTCAAGATGATGGATAGTTTCGTAGACTGTAACATTACAACACCGAAAATCAAAAACAAAACATTTATATTTACTATTTAAATATTTATAAAAATTATGTTGTCATTATTTCTTCCTCAATTGGAGGGTTAAAAATTGACATGAGTAAAAATATAGTTTAAAAATATTTTTATGTAGGATACAAAGATCCTCCACCCATAAGATCCAAAATGAAAACTATTTGTTCTGAATTATTCCCCTAAAAATTAATACAAGACTCATGGGAGTTTCCTTATACTATAAGTTATAGGGGGATTCAATTTATTCAGAAAACACTATTACTATCTCTAACCTAAATAAAAAATATCAATGAATGTTGAACAATTAGGTTATAATTAATAATTTCAATGGTGATTATGTGAAATTTTTTAATAAAAAATATTTAATAGCTATGATTATGTTGTAACATAATCTTTATTTTCAATGTATGAGATATTTCCCCTCAATTTTGTTCTACACCTGCGTGAACCATTCCTGATCCTGTGCCAGCCCCTCATGGAATAAATCATTATAGTTCATTAAAAATGGGTCATAATTTAATCATAGAACATGATATATAAGAACATAACATTGTAATAATTCATAAGTTATTATCATGGACATAAAAAATAAAATCATTTCCTTATGATTGATAGCTCACTACTAAGACTATAATAGTAGATTGTGTTCACTCCCCATTCGATAGTAATAGTACTAGGTAACTCCTAAGACTATTATAGTAGAGTTGTCCCTTACTGAACTAGGTTCAATCACCATAAAATTATTTTCTATCTCAAGATATAACCAACATTGATCAATGTACTGGAGGGATATATAATTTATCTCCCACTATCCAGTTAATTGAATTCTTATATATGTTCTCTATAAGTTTATAAAGAATTCATCATATCATAACCAGTAAAATGGAAATGGTTTTTATAAACAATTCATCATCGAATTACTTGTATAAAAGAAATAAGTTTCATAAACATATCATCATCATAATTCTAAACAATATAGAGAAATAATAAGATAGTATCATTGGATCATTCTTCTTGTATATCATAATTAATTTTCAAGGATGTCTCTATAGTTAAAAATTCGTTTAAAATACAATTTGGAATATTTTCTGGGGAAAATACCATTTTTATTTTGAAATAACATATTTGAAATATAAAAATATTCAAAATATTAAGTAAAAAATTTTATTTGAAAAACAATCATAGAAACTTTTAGATAATGCTTCAAAGAATAGATCTATCAATATTCTTATAAATTTTTTCCATACAGTGTGTGTAAAAACAAATATTACTTTCACATTTTCGGTAAAAAGTAAAAATTACCTTATTGAAAAAATTACAAGATGATTCCTTTATAACATTTTATGAAAAATTAATCATGGTTTGAAATTAATTTATAAAATCATCATATAATATTATAAACATTCTTGATATTATTAATGGATAAATACAGATATTGAAAAAAGGGTTTTTGAATGAAGAGTGAAATAAATATGGTATTTTATAAAAAACATCATTTTAGTCTCTAAAGTTGGTAATGATTTTAAAATTATATGAAAATATCTAATGTCTATAAATAACCAAAGGATACAAAAATTCATGGAATTCGTGATATTTATAACATGAAATTTCATCATTAGAAACAAATGTATAAACAATCTTAGTAAATAATTATATTGTAATATAAAACTATTATGTCGAGTTTATATTTCCTCAAATTTACTTTATCCTTTTATATAAAAAATTACAATTTACTATAATTATAAAACCGAGTCATTTAAAAACTTATAATATTCTTTTTTACACTTATAACATTTCAATACTCGTTTAGTAATAATCCCTTATTAAAATTATCATTTAACTATGTTACCTTTTTCATTTTTCATTATAATTTTGTTTCAGTGGTGTCTGTTCATGTACATTCATTAGGCTTCCATAATATCTATAATTCTAATCATGCTATAAGTATTATATATAGTTATTTTATATATTTATATAATCATTTATAAAATATAGATATAGTAAAATAAATTACATCATTCATGGAGATGGTAGACCTTACGTATGTAGGAACACTATTTTTAATTTTTGTTGGATGAACTAAATAAATGATAAATAATAATTCACCTTTAAAAATTCATTATTATTTCATATATATTCATTAATATATTATTTTTATTTTTAATGTAAAACATAAATTAAAAACAAACCACACCACTTTGTAGATGTGGGTTTCCACATGTACGCATAATCAACATAATCATTTTCCAACAAGTTAGAAGGTAACAAGGTAAATATGATATATAATTTCAATAGAATAATTATGTAATTAATATCATATATACACTTTGAACCTATCATAATAACCAACCATTATATATGGTGTTGGAAAATGAATTGTATCGCAATATAGAGGCGGTAGTCCACACATATGCATGAGCGATACTTTCATTACCAATTTGATGAAATAAATGGTTGAAAATGGTGGTTTAATGATCATAATAACATTTTTTATATTAATTATACTGAATTTATTATTTTATGAAGAATACCATATACAGAGATAAGGTATAATAATAATGAAACTGAAAGAGGCTGGGTAAGATGACTACCTCTGTTTCGGTTGGCCAAAATTATATATTTTCTTAAGGATCATTGTAATGGTATTTTAAAAATAAAATCCCTTATAAATCATGGGTAGGGATTTTGAGGATGGAAATGGATATGATTTAGTTGATATATAAGGATCAAAGTTCTCTAATGAAGATAAAATATTGGTGTCCTCGTATAAGGGAGGGAAATGAGACACATCAAATTTATTAATAGAATAAAATATAACAAAGTTATTCTAAATAAAAATGCCTCTAAATTTCCATATAAGAATAAAATATTTACACATTCAAAATATAATCATCCAATGATGTTTAGATAGGTTTTATTTCATTTTAAATATTATCTTATTATTAACCCATTCATTAACAATTTTAAACAATAACCATGGTAACAACTATATCAAACCTAATGGGTAATATGTTAATATATAGGGTGATAATTAGAACATAAATGTCCATGAAATGAAACATTAAACCATATCTTGTACAGTTAGTCTATATTCAAGGTTTTTATTAGTTCTACATATTTTAATAAAATATTATTATTTTTAAAATGTCATTAATGTTTTTTGACATTATTTATTTAATTTGACATTAATTTCTCAAAGAAAATATTGAATTCTAATATAATCATTTCACATGTCTATAATATGTATTTTTAACCAATAAAACTTATTGAAGAAAAATAATTCATCCAAATTGTGTTACTTCTAATATTTTAAAAATAATTTATTTTTTTTTATTTTGGAAAATAATGTTTCATTTTTGTGAAAGAATTTCAGGTAATTATAACCATAATGAAAATTGAAAATAAATTACCATCATAAATAAAATTAATCTAGTTGATATTAATTATTATATAATATTATATAATATTGTAATCCTAATGTAATCATATGAAATAAATTAAATGTAAGAGAGTCACATTTGGGAATTTTTATTACTTAAAATATTATAAAAGTCATTATGAAAGGAATATTCCACAAAATCCTATATTTTTGAAATATGTATGAGTATGGTTGAAGTAAACATATCCAATTGAAAAAATGAATGTTCTATAGAAATTTTAAATCATTATCCCTAACTTCTAACCCTATTTTACCCCTATCAAGGTGATACATATTTATTAGGGTAACTATTCATAATAACCAAAAATAAAAGGGACCTATATTTTAAATATGAACCTAATGATTCCATATGTTTAAAAATTTTATAAATATTAAATATATATATATAATTTTTATAAATTAATTTTAAAAAATGTGTTAAAAACACAACTAAAGATGCTTTTTAGAAAAATATGTTTTTAAGCCTGAAAGAGAATTTATTTTCATCAGATGATTCGAAAACAAATTGGATAAATATTAAAAAAATTACTAAATATATAATATATAACTTTCACTAAAATCATTCATCAATATTGAGTAATTTAATTTATTAATATTAAAACACATTTAATTCATTATTCTTTTCAAAAAATAACTCTTTTATGTTCAAATTATTTTTATTTATATATTATCCATTTATAACCAATGAAATTATTTTATACATTTATAACAATAAATTTTTATAATTTATTTATTCTTGTTAATACCTTCCAATTTAAATCATATGTTATTACAGTATACTATATTAAAATTCATTTAAAGTTTGGGTTGTGTGTATATTAAGCTATCAATAAAAATTTAGTTGAAGATAAATATTTTATAAAATCCTATAATGTTACATTTTGACCACCCATAAAATTAATCCTGACCATGAAATTTTATCATTATGTTATAAAAAAATGGGATATATTTGTTTCATTATATCCTCAAGTTCTAGTATAGATTATTTTAAATTCTAATTCCTCTTATGAACTTTAACCAGGTGAGTAGTCTTGTTCAATAGCACATTTTCTACATGATCTAGGATTTTTAGAGGTTCTAATTAATATGAAATAGAATACTAAATTTTAAAATCTATTTTTTTAGTCCATCTGGAGGACCGAGTATTTATTTCCTTAAGATAGATACATGGAACAATTCTTAAACTTCAGAGTGTTTCGGTGGAAGCATCAATCAATAAGAAATCATCCTTACTTGATTAAGAATCCAAAAGGGGGAAATATACCTAGAGATTAACATTAGCTTACTTATAAATAAATTCACCTTATTCTATAGATAAATTCGAATAAATACCTTCACAAAAACCTCATATATAATATCTCATATATGATTTTCATCATAACTTTTTTGTCAAATCTGAGTTTTCATTATGTGTTGTTTAATTTTTTTGGACTTGTTTAGTCATTTCCTCAAGTTTTATAGGTGCCAATAGCATTATTTATAAAACTTCATCCTTGGAAATTGGAGTTATATATTTTTTACAAATAGGGGATCAAAATAGGCCATATAAATTCTAGAGTGGAAGTTATTGTTATTAGAAAACTAATCTAGAGGAAGCAATTAATCCCAACCACCTTTGGAATAAATTAAATAACATCTCATCATAAATATATACTTTTAATAATTTATTTAATCATATTAATACCTTACATTTTAAAATATAGGTTATAATATTATAATATATTATGATTCATTTAGTCTAAGGGTTTCATGTAGTGAAAGATATCGAACAAAATTATTTGAATATACTGTTATCATAAAATATCATAGTATTACTCTTTGAGTTCCTTGAAAATAACAACTAGTTCACTGGTGGAACCTACCATCCATCCAGTTGTCTTAAAGTGAGTCTTATATCTATAGGATAACCAACCAACAAATTGGTTTCCAAAGCATAAAACTATGAACCCTTTCATACACACCGACCAATCCATGCCATGTCAAGAATATTCCATTGAGGTCCACCTGGTAGCTGGTGTTACCAGTATAAGGGTGAAATTAGTGCAACCCATTGGTTTTAAGTACACTTATTTTCCATATAAATTAATATCTAATTATTACCCCAATGTAAAAATTATTATTTTTTGACTCTATATCATGAACATGTTGTTGTCTTTTACATATCAGTTGGTCCTCTAACCTTTGATTCATCTAATGCTGCTAGAATAGTGAGATATTCTTAGTTCAAAGTGTAATTAATATTATTCATTTTGATATGAATATGGATCTATATTATAACTGTGTTTTACTTATATATCTAATGATTTTTTCTACCATTATTTATAGATTATTAATGGACCTAGTGTGTTGTTGGATTTTCATTATTATTTCAAGATATACCCTTGTTAATGAATGTTCTATAGGTAAGTTATATTCAATCATCTTCTTATACCTCTTTATAGTTTAAGATTAATGATATTTACTTAATTTTATGATGATTAAATTGTTTATTGGTGGTGAATTTAACATATCAAAGAAACCCTTCCCCTACCTCCCTTTCATCAGAGTTAGGATTATGAAGAATAATGGGTGTTTCTGAGTATGTTTCTCAATAATGATCATTATGAGACCTTTATATTATTTAATCTCATTTTAGATTGTGGATTGATCATGGATCTATGATATTTGGCTAGACCTGAGGCTCCCTTTTATAGTTGGTGAGTAATTCATTAGTTTTTGTTTGAATCGACATGAATTAAGTGAATTAAAAACACCTAATTTAACATAACAAAAATTTGGTTCCATATGTGGATTCATAATTTTATGTGAATCTAGATCAGCCAAAATGACATGTAATTACCTTAATTCTGAACTATAATTCTCATTATTTAATGAACTAAAACTACACCTTGACATTCTTATCACATGATCTATTCTCCATGGCTATGTGATGTAGTTCTACCAGTGATCCTTTGATGAAATATTGAGTTATTCATCAAAAAAATTATTAGGGGAAGTTAAATAACTTTTTTCATGAAATGGTATCACTTGTTTCCATGGTATAATTATTATTTTGGTGTGCATGATGATCATGATTTATTGTGATTAAATATGGTTGTGTACATATCCCTTAATACATGTAAATGATACTCTCTACCCCTAATATGCTTGTTCATTATTTGGCCATGTTTTTTGTTGATCACATGTATTGTATGTTAAAACTGTTTGTTATGATGATATGATATTCATGAAAGTATTTTATACCCCATTATTTGTCCCCTTTGAGGTATTTTTCTTTGTGTTAAATGTAGGTAGACCATCATGACATAGTTATCCCACTGAGGTGGAGAGTGAATGAATTACAATGAAGTCAGCGATGGAATTGATCACTGTGAAGGGATATGATGATACTACATAGATGTCATTTGATTCACTTGATGACTAGATGAGTCCATGTAGTATGTTCCTTGATTCCTATTGGATTCTTAGTTTTATGATCACATAATTACTATAGGTTTTTGAGAAAATGAATCACTTTATTCCTAGTCGATATCATGTATTACACTCACACAATGATGAGTAGAATATTTATACAACTTGTGGATAGTTATTGATAACAATTTATTTCCTCATATTACCTATATTATTGAGATAAAGATAGTATAGATCAGGCTATTGGTGGACTGGTTGGAAGACATGTTCTTTTTATTTTATTGTTTGTGTTTTCTTCCTCATTTAATATTATCATGGAAATAATTTTTATACATAAGAATGTACATTATAGATAAAGTGGTGGTTTCCTACTAGGTTTCATTAATCACCCCATGTGTGGGAATTTTGATTCATAAGAAGATATCATGTATTGGGATAAATGAAATAAAAAGGGATACACTACAGATGGTTGATTAAAGGAACATGATTTATGTGTGGTACTTGAACATACTCCATTAGATTTCACTTTTTTAATTATTTATATTTATGTCCTTATACTGTAATTTGGATTTACACTTATGGATACCTTTTTTTTGTTTGAAATGTATGGAACATGTTATTATTTAATTATGTACACTTACATTATAATGTTATATTATTTATATAATTTGTTACTGAATACGATATTTAGGGTATAGTATCTTCAGTGACAGAATGAAAACCACCATTGTTAGTCAGTACCCTCATGAATATATGGGATTACATAAGGTCATGTGAACCTCCATCTTAGACATAATAGACCTGGTTTGGGAATTTTAAAATTTGATTATAACAAATTTCTCTTCTTTTCTATTTTACTATTATGATTCATTAGAAAAAGTTTATAGGATTTGTGGGAATCAGTTAAGAAAATTACCATGTGTTTGGACAGTGAAAGTGTAAAATACCTCCAAATTATCATTAATAAAATTTATGTTGGAGTTTTATGAGATTTTAGTGCATTCATGCATCATGACTAGGCATTTAGTATTTTATTCCATATATTTATATATCTTCTATTTGAGTTATAGTATTTTTTTATTTTATAATCAAATGTGTGAAATATGTTTTGGATAGACATGTGTTACTTTATTGAGTGATATTCTATAATATTGTGATATATCATTGTATGAAATAATTTGTTAAATTGAGCATGTTGTTGTGTTTTTATTTTTAAATTTAACAGTAAATTACCTGTAGGGATAATGAAAATTGGTTATTTCTGGGTTTTATATACCATTTATTTTAGGTATCCTCCAAGGGAAATCATTATGTGATTACTTTAACTAATTATCATATATATTTAATTTTTAAATGCATCCACTCATGTTATACAAGATACATACTCGTAGAATACTAGTGGGAAAACCTTATAACATGGGTTAGGATAATCCCACTAGGAAGGATGTCTTTATTCCACCACTTCTGGTATAGAAGTGTATAGTACGACATGCTCCTGCACCTGATCTAGTGATGTAGTTAGTGGTACCACCTCTATCATGACTCATTTTCCTTATTCTAGATAAGGGTGGGGTGGTTCCAAGGTTATTATTCTACTATGCCAGAGAATTATAGCAACATCATCTCTAAACTTTTTAAGGACATGAAGGTCCACATGATGTAAAATACTCAGTAAACATATTCAAGGGAGATATTGACCTCATTGAGACACATTAGGACTAAAATGTGAACCTAGAATCATTCATACTACATGTAATATCCAGGACATTATGGGTGAAACAAGGATCATTTTGTATGTGTGGGGGTATTACTTGAGGGACATTAAGGGACCTGTTCTTCCAAGAATTATTTCTTGATAGGATGACGATGGATTAAGAAAAAGAGTTCATGGAGCTATAGTAGGCAACCATGATGGTGTCCTCATACTCCAATAGATTCACTAAGCTACATTGATTTTAACCTATATTGAATAGAAATGATGTACACAAGGCTAGGATGATTGAGAAAAATATTCGTTCTAGAATCATGTGACATGTTGGGGCCTTCGAGCTAGATACATTCCATGGTAATATACGTAAATTATTTAGTATTGAGAAAATTCTGGGAAATGATGGAGCAGTGTAACTTCATTTACAGTTTATTGCTCCAAAATGGGACCTCTTATGAATAAAATAGTGAATATTATGGCACTATTAATTAAATTACTGGGTATATGTAGAAATGTAGTGGTATGATGGTGGAGTATAGTTAGACTTCTTCAGATCCCTCTAGAGGTGATCCATAATGCTTCAACTTTGGGAAGATAAGTCACTACCATAAGGTATGGATATCACATTAAAGAAAATATCAATAATGCATAATGATGGAGTATCTATAGAATTTCTTCTCCAGATCTATAAGGTCATGTTTTCAAAGAGGATCCAATATGTTTCATTTAGGTTCTTATAGATCCAGTAGATTTCCTTAGTAGTAGTATCAATTGATTATGACTGATATGTGATATGCGTCTAATGAAAAATCTAATAAAGTTGAGGAACACCATGTTTATTTAAGGTAATAGACTCCAGTAGTTGATGGTGGGGATTTTATACTTTTCAAGGTATGGTATTGATCACATATAACATATCTATATCAATTTTTTATACTATTTATTCATATTCTATTATATCTGAACATGTTTTTGTAGGACTTGACTTGCTATGCATGTTGAATTCAGATTTAATTTCACTATATTCACCATTGGTAATGAGAGTAAACAATATTATACTATTCCTAGAGTATCCTTTAGTCATCTAGGGTTATGGATATCTATCTGTTTTCATTATCCAATTGGTAATGAGATTCTTTGCGATTCTTGAAATGGTTTGGAAGACCGACTTTCAACCTCAATTTACAACTATTAGAAATATACATAATTTATATCACATAATAGAGATAAGTACATGATTAAAAAATAATAGGATCTAGGATTAGGTATTTTTGGTCCAAACATGATTTATCGTTTCCTAAATATGGTAGAGATTTTGGGATTAAATCTTGTTGGACGAATGGAGGTAGCCATAATTGTTATTCCACACATTGTAGATATGAATTTTATGTATTTTTAGCTAACTTAATAGGACTTCCCCTGATAGAGGATATTGGATTGAGATGTATCTCATTAATGGAACATAACCAATTTGGATAAAACCTAATTATATGTAACTATATGAGTTAAAATACCTCATATTTCTAATTGAGAACTTATAGTATAGGGGCATTACCAAGCCATGTACTTCAACATGGGGTGCACCTGTTTTTATTTTCCAAGGAGTAAGATGGTAGTATTTTACCTTGAATTGATTATCAAAATATGAACTGGGTAAAAACGATGAAAATATATCCATTTACCAGGATATATTATCTTATCAATAATTTATAGGAAGCCCATTGATTTTCCATATTTTACCATGAATTTGGCTGTTACTAGAAACTTTTTATGAAAGAGGAAATCCCAATGATTTTATTTTATAGTGGGTATGGTATTTAAAAGTATTTGTTGATGATTTTTTGTATAATCAATGCATATTAAGTTTTTATGGAATCCATCCACAAAATCTCTTAGAAATATCCATACTCATTCTTAATGGTGTTCATTAAAGACATCATCATCTACTCACTGACCCCAAAGAATCATGATAGAAATATATAGATATAATTGATTACTCTTTGAGAACATAAACATTATTCTAATATCACTATGTGTATATTTTAGATTGAGGTTGATAAATTGTTGGATAATTTGTTGTCTAATATGGTTATATATTTGGACATAGAGAATTTTTTGGTAGTGATGTCTAGAAAATGTCCCTATAATGTGTTTGAGATTAGAATATTTCTTGTTTTAGTGCAATACTATGTACATTTTATCCCTGACATCTATCTATTATCTTAAAAAATGTCTATATTTATAAATAAGGATGACAGTTTCCTTGGTTAGACAAGTGTGAAGAGGTATTTCTTCACTCAAAGTGGAGGTTGAATAAATCAACTATACTGACTCTTCCCAAGCCATAGAGTAGTTATGTTGTATACTATGAGGTATTTGGTATTGGTTTGGAAGTAGTACTAATGCATATGGAGTGAGTAGTGTATTATGTGTCACATATACTATAAAAACACGACAAGGACTATCCCACTCATGAATTAGAACTGATAATAGTGGTACACACCATGATGTGTTGGTAGTAGTATCCCTTATGTGATAAGTTAATTGTCAACAATGATCTTAGGAGCCTACAATATATCTCCAGAAAGTGGTAAATCAATTGGAGGTAGATAAACATGGTATATTATATAAAACATTTATAATTCTAAATTTCTTATCTATTTTTTGGTCATTTTCATTACATATTATCATACACATAGGACATAGGTATCATATGATAAGGGTGGGTGGCCATTGGAGGAACAGTGGCACTTGACAAGCTTGTTGGATTACTGAAAGATTGATACTTATGAGAATCTAAGATCAGTGAAATATGATCCATTATTTATCAAATATTCTATAGTATACTAGGTAACGGGTATAAATGATCTTGACTCATTGTGTGTTGTTATGAGGGAACAACTACCAAGAGGTGACTTGATACCCATTAAGACATTGAAAAATGATGATGTTATCCTTTAACATGGGAGAGTTGTAGTCCCTACTTACATTAGATTGGAGTTGATGAGGGACTTACATATTTCTAAGGTGGGGGTATGTCATGCTGGGACAATGACGCACCATGAGTTTAGGTGATTTTTATGGTTTCCTAAGATGTTTAGCGATATCACTATATATTTTTTTGATTCCTTATATGCTAGAGGATAAAGGATGAGAAATAGTGTATTGGTGGTTTTCTTCATCCAATTAAATTTCCCATGTGGATTTGAGAGGAAATTGTGGTGGACAATGTGATGGGGCTACCCATGACCTTGATGATTATGGATGTTGTTTGGATGATTTTCAATAGGTTAATGAAGGATTCTTATTTATAATTGATCCATGAGACACACTTAGTAGATGTGTTTGGAATACATTATGTTTGAGAGATATTATGCTTTCATTGAGTCACATTGAGAATAACATATAATATATATTCATGTATTATGTGGTGATATTGGTAGGGCCAGAAGAAGGCCTTAGAGACTCAAATGAGATCGAGCACACCGTGCATTCCCCAGATAAAACTAAAATTGGAGAGGATGATTCATCTAATGGAAGACATTTATTGGGCCCATATTATATATTTTAGTTCAAATTAGGATGATCACCTATCCATGGATGAGTTATCATGCAATAATAGTTGTTAGTCATTGTTCAATATGGAACTATATAAGGCTCTATTTTCTATGTCTTGTTTTTCACTGCTTTTTTGGCTGTGGATTATGACATAGAAGTTGTGGGGTCCATTACGGTACTGAAGACCTTTGATATAGTTCTACTAATTAAAAAAAGGTTGATCATAGCCTATATCAAGAAGAGGCCATTTAACTTTTACAAGATGAGACCATTTGAGTTTGTTGTAGGCAACTTTTAGAGAGTTACTGCTCAGTAAAGCCATTTACTTTTTGGGATGCATGGAAATCAAATTTATTGTTTTGTTGGACACATCAATATGATATAGAATGTTAGGATAATGGTGTATCATATGGATCTCCCATCCTAATATCAAGGAATGAGTGATGTGTTTAATGTGTCTCATCTCTGTTGGTACATGCCCAATCCTACACATAACCCTGACTATGTCGATGTTGACTTGGATCCTCACACATCATACATGGAGTTCTTGGTATAGACCTAGAATAGAGTGTTAGGTAATTCAAGGGGAAATGGCACTACCAGTGTAGATTACATGCCATCATGTTAATAACTATGAGGAGTATTTAGAGTGATAGGTTGATGTTTAGATCAATTGAAAGGATTTTCTCAATAGAACCTTGGATGACACTTCTTGAGTTGATAAGTCCTTCGAGAGGGGAATTGTAACTTGCACTTTATAATACAAAGTATGAGATGTAAAGTTTAAAATTTATCCTTAATATATGAGTTTTTATTAGATATGGGTGTGTATTAGGTCGGTTTGATGTTGATAAGGTCCAAATGGATGAAGGAAGAAGAATTGAGGATGGGGCCAACCTTGGAGTGGTTGGAAAAATAGCACTAGAAATCTAGTGGAACTCACTATCAAGTCAATGCGGGTTCCAATGAGTCTATTAGCTACAACTGACCCCACTAGCTAGCCAGTGCAACCAATATAGTGGTGAAATTAATGGACCCTATCAGTTTTAAATGCCTCAAAATTTCCACCAAAATTGACATCAATATTATTACCCCAATATAAGTGATCTAAAGTTTTAATTTCCACTAATAAATTTATAAATACATAATATATATCCCTCAGTTCTCTAAATATTTTCTAATAAAAGGATTCTATATTGATGAGATATTTTTTGATCTACATAAAATATTTATTCATCTATATGATATTTATATGATTTTATGTTGAATTTAAGTTTTCAATGAAAATATAATGACATATTTCCTCTTCTATCAAATATTAGTGATAGATATACCACATTGATGATGTTTCTTGATTGGATCAAGATATACATAGATAAAAGATATTCTGGTGGTAACTGTTATGGAATCATCTTCCCATGCCTCTTCATGATGGAAAATTGATTAAAGGTCTGTAATAAATTAATGATTCCATGGTAGATAGGTGGAGGATTTTATGTGCCTATGAAAACGCCCCCAACCCCCCATGATAAGATTTAGAATTCTTAAGTACGGTTGTCATTTTGATGTAATTTTATCTGGAATGATAATCAAGAGACCTTAATATTCTAGAATATATATTTTTCTTATAGATAATTTTTTATCAATTATCTTTTACTAGACCTGTGGAACTATTCTGAGTAATTCATGTGTTTTCCTTGAATCAGAAAAAAATCTTATGAATTTGAAACCCCTCCTTCAACATACATATAAATTGGTTAAATTAGTGGATTCATTATGGTATGCGATTATACAATGAACTTATTTATGTATAATTATCCTGATTATACAATCTAAATATCTTGCTTCTATAAACCATATCCATATCTTGTAATTGTTGACATGTGATATAATATCTGTGGTTCTACGATGTGATTTTGTCATCGATCATTTGATGAACATTAAATTTATTCATAAAAAACATATAGGTAGGTGGTTCCTGAATTTTTTTATATTTCAAACACTTTATTCTATATAATAATTATTGTTTTGGTATACTTTATTACATTTTTTTATTTTTATCACATGTTCCCTTGCGTATAGGCACTGATACCCATATATGAAACACACTTCCAAGAGTATTCTATAGATTTATTTTCATATTTGATATTGATAACATGTATTATAGGATTATAATAAAGTTTATGACTATATAAAATGAATAATATAATTATCTACAACTTTATGGGATCCCTTGGAGGTATTATTCTTAGTGCTCAAAGTAGGTAGACTTTTCAGACAAGGTAATCCTTTTCGAGTAGATGTGTGAATGATTTTAAAAAATGGTGATGATAGTTTTATAAAAATTATAGGAATACAAAGGTGAAATATACATAATTTATATTGGATTCCATGTATCATGTTTTTCGATGATTTGGGGTTGCTGAGTGGCATGATCACTCGATTCCTAGTAGATGAAGTAAACATGACTCACATGATGGCTAGTTTATGTTGAGTGATATATTATCATGATGTCAAATATAATGTTTATTATTATCATGTATGGTTATTTCTTAATATCTATATAATGATATTCCTTTTGGAATGGAGCTGAATCATGTACAATCAGAGTTTATAATGTCTTGGTAAGCACATTTGTGTTTGGTATGTGATTGTTTATATTTCATGGAACAATTATTTTTATCACGGATTAAAATTATTTTACATGAGAAAATATATTAAGGATGAAATGATTTTTTACAAATAGGTTTTATTAATCACACCATATATGATCATTTTTATGTGTAAAAAATTTCATTTACTGGGATCTACATAATGTTAAGGGTCCAGTGGAAGATGATTGAGTTGAGGTGTACAGAGTTGGGTGTTGTACCTAAACTTACTACATAAGAATATGTTGTTAAAATTATATATAATCATGAACATATAATCTAGTTTGGAATTCCACTTTGGAAGAACATTTTGTTTATATGACATATATTCCACATGGTATTATTTTATACTACATTTTTATTATGGTGTGTTCTCTCATATTATTTTTGAAAGGACATGATACAGAGGCTATAGTCCCCATTAAGGGAATTCAGACCCTAGATTCTAATCGGCATCCTCTTGCATATTGAAGAGGGTGTGGATAAGGTCATGTTACCCTCCATCTCAGAACTAGTGGATCAGTTCAGGGTGTTACATAGGCATTGAAAAAGTTTTTAGGTCACATAGAAATCATAAATATTTGTATAAAAAACAATCACATACTATACAAAAAATGAAGGATGGTATATTAGATTATTAGATAATCCTATCCATAAAAAAATTATACCAACAATGTTAATAAAAACAAGATGTTCTTTGTGAAATGTTAAATAAAGGAGATATGGGAGATGGATATAAATTTCAAGACATTAATGATTAATTCCTCACAAATAAAACACTTCTCTATGGATTGGTAGTTCAAATATTTAATCCTGAAAATGTAGATATATTTCTGATAGGGATACATAAGGGTGATTAGAATTCATAGTGGGAGATGGAAGGGTTATAATGAAATAATGATTCTATATTATAATAATTGATGGTCATGTTAAAAATCAGTGTCCTTTTACTCCATGTATAGGGGTTGGGGTTATTTTTTCTGCAATATATCACCATTGTTTTAATAAAAAATCTATAGATATAGTAATAATATCTTAAAAAAATTAGTAATGGTGGATACATGAATCCAATTTCAATTTTTTGAAAAAAAAAATAAGATTATATGGTTATCTAAATTAAAGAATTTGAAAATCATAGTTATATCCTACAACTTCAAGATATTGAAAATAATGACAATAACTAAAACATTTAGTCTTGTATTATGAAACCTCCCTCCATTAGTACCCCTACAATATTTGTAATGAATTGGAGGAGGGACCTTGGATTCCTGATTCCAATAAACTAGGGGTTTGGCACTATAAAAAATAGTTTAAAATGAACATATGGGATGCATTTTCCTCATAAAAGAATGTCAGGATAAGTGGTAATTGTAGATTCACCAATCAAAACCAATGGATTTCTATTAGAAAAATAATTTCAAATATTCTAAATTATGCTAACATATATCATTAATATCATCTAGAATAATCTATACAAGAGAAACTTTAAACTCAATGCTAATTAATTACTCCATCCATGCTACCTGAACAACCGCTCTGCTTTAGTGATCATCATAAAAACAGTTTCAAAAATATTTTTTGTGTGAATAAAATTGGAGTACCTAGTAGAAAAATCCTTATAAAAAATTTATCATTAATTTTTAGTAAATATAAAATTGTGTTCATGAGTGATATACAAAAATTAAAAATTGTCCAAACATAATACTAAAAAAGTACATCATAGCAGGCATAAAAATAAAATTAGAATCCACAATTCCCTTCCCTTTATATAAGATCCACAACCATACATTTGATGGGTAATGTAAACATGGAGGAAATAAACCTTACACCAAAATTTTTTTGTGTACAACCCCTACCTACATCCATCACTTCCAAATGTCCCCACCTAAAGAAAAGTAATCACCACTCAGAATCAATACCAATTGAGTTATCATATCCACGAATCACTACTAACAGAGTCATCATCACTAGAAATAGATACCAACTATGTTGTATTATCTTGGAACAATTTTCAACTATGAATGAAACACCAGGTATCACCACCAAATATGTCATCATCATATTTATTCACCACAATTTTAAAATTCCTCATCACTGCCCGTCACCACGAATTACGTCACCATCTTTAGGTATATCCACATACTAACACATCATCACTAGGAAGTATCACAAAAAATGTAAGCATAAATAATATATCATATATATAAATTCATCCCATTACTACACATTATTTTCCACCACATCATTTCAACCTTTACAAATTTATTCTTATAATACCACATTATTTTATATGAATTTCCTTTGATATAATCCTAAAATATTAGATATCTTTATTTACATGAAATGGCGTGTCTAAATGAATCATGATATTGTATACTATATTAAAATAGATGTTAAACTAGATGATATGAATAATAATAAATAATTTATGAAAAATATGTATAACTTTATTAAATATTTCAAATGTATTGACTAATGTTTAATAAATATGTAATCATTTTACAATTAACACATTTTATGCTTCAAAGATATGTTATTTTAAATTAAAAATTTGAAACATTTTGGACATGGACCTTATAATTAATTTATATAAATTTTTAGAACTTTTAATTTTCTAAAATAATCAGGTTAATATTACCATAGGTCAAATTTATTTTATTTTTCTAAAAGGACTTAATTTTCATTAAATACTTAAAAAATGCTATTTTATATATAACTTTCATTTATTTTAATTAAATTAATTTATTTAAGAGTATTTTTTATTTTATATTAATGTAAATCATTTCTCATTTTATTAGAAATAATATAGTTAATTTCATAGTAATCTTATATTAATTTTATTTTGGTAAATGTCATTTTTGTATTTCATTTTTTTCAAAATACTATTTTTATATGAAAAATGTGCTCTTATCTAAATAAAAAAAAATTAAAATCTATTTCATAATTTTATTAACATAATTTATAGAATATATATTTACTAAAATATTTTAACATTCATTTTATGGTTTTTACATTGTATAGAATGAATGAATTTCAGTTCTATGCTTAAAAATAAAAATTTTATAAAATCATTTTTTTTGTTGCGTTTTTCATTCTAATATTAAAATTAATTTCTACTAAATATTGGAATTAAATTTGATAAAAAATATTCAATTCTTTGATTCAGAATTTACCTTTTTTAACAAGGATAATTTCATTTTCTGTAATAATGAATTGTAGAATTTGTAAAAAAACTGTTACCATAGTCACTATTTAAATAACTTAACCAGTGATTAAACTAACAGACATGAGTTTTATATCCACATAAAATGTTCTAATTCATATTTATGAGAATATTATTGAAATATCTTATATTATATTATAAATATTTTACATTTGAGCCACTTTTATAAGAAAATTAAATTAAATTATTTAAATATTTTTAGTAATTCCATGGGTTCCCCCTCCCTCACATATAAAAGGGATCCTCTTATAAACCATTATTAATGATTTTTTACCCTTTAATTTCTAAAAAAACCTACTTTAAAACCTTTCTATTTACCTTCACATCATTCTAGTTCCCCTTTTCTTCTCTTATGACTAATATTTTATTGAATATGGTGTATACTAAAGGAGGTATCTAAATTAAAATATATAAATCTAAACCAAGATATTTCAATTTTATTTTTTCTACCACCATCAGTAAAAATGCTGTATCCAAAATAAAATAATTAATTCAATATAATAAATATACTTATATATAATTATGATGATAAAACAACCTTATTTTCCCTATTTACCTTCAAATGGTAAATTAAAATAGCATATGTGTGTATGTGTGGACAACCACCTCCACATAGAAATATAGTTCAGTTTCCATCACTGTATCACAGTGAGGGATATAATGGAAAATTTAATAAAATTATAAAATATTTATGATATTATTGTAATTTTTTAATAAAAAAATATTATTTAACTTTCTTTTATTTTTGTTAGAAAATAAAATTATCATTAATGTGTACGTATAGAATACCACCTCCATGAAGGGTGCAATTTATTTTCTATCTTTACCTTTAATGTAATATTATAAAATTAAATATATTAAATATATATTATAATTATATAATAATAAATTTTCTTCAGATTAAGGAACATTGATAAATGTTAAAATACCCTAACTTTCGAGCTGGAACATTGATGGAAGATAAAATAATTTTCACCTGGAATAGTTATTTTCAAAATTAATTGAACATGAATTTTTGATAACATGTTATAATTAAAGAGTTAATGGTATTATAAGCGTGAATATTATTCTAGTATTGAAATAAATTAAAATATTTTATGTAGGAGGTTTGTGTAGTTATGAATCTTGTTAACCATTAGGAAAATGGTTTTATGTAACAATGTCATTTGTACTGGGGTAATTTATGCTTAAATTTCAAATAATGAAATTATATGATCTATATATTAGTATTATCTTTATTTTTCTTCAGTTTTATTTATAGTGTTTAAATATTTTCCTTTAATTTCCCACACTTTAAGTACTAATGGGAATGAAATAATGTGTTTGTGAAAAAAATATTTCTCTCTTTGATCGTGGATATTTTTCTTCCATGAAAATATTTTCATTCAAATTATTTGCTATAGTTTTTTAATATTATATAATTAATTTATAAAATCATATCTACTCACAATTAACTTTTTTTAAAATGGAAAAAATTATTCTTCATATCATTTTTTGAATGTCATACCTTTTACCTAAGGTGTGAGTGGAATATTTATTTTAACATATATTACAAAAATAAAACTTCTTTCCATCATGAATACTCATTTATTTGAAGATTTAGTTACATGTTTCCTTGGTTATCTTCTAGGAATATTTTTTACATAATATTTTTTTTCATAATTTAAAAATTTTGATTCAAAAATGAAATATGTAATTTATTCAAGAAATATTATAGATATATTTTAAATTCATTTTTAATCTATGATAACATCCATTTATGTAAAATAATCTTTATAAGGGATATGATCCAATATTTTCATCATTATTCTTTCTCAAGATGTTTTATTTTTATGTTGATGATATACTTATGAAACTTAGTTTCCTTTCTATGGGTTAAGCTACGATTAAATAATAAAACATTTCATGAGATTGTGTAAGACTATAAATGCACTTTGATTATGTGATGTGCGGGTCCATTATACCCCCCAATTAATTGGGTAAATATTAATTTATTATGATCTCAAAGGGTATATAAGAGGTTATTTAAACCATAAAATAAAGGAAATGAGAGTTTATCCCATGCTTGAAGCTCATACATTGGTGGTTATACCAATCCTAAAATGTGATGAATGTTTTTGTGGGAAGTCTTTTCCTAGGATTTATATGATTATGATTATTAAAAACATTTTACCCAACATTTATAACATTATCTCATGAAAAATTTAAATCTCATTGATCATATTCTTTGAATTCCATGTGATTCATGTCTTATAAACATCCAAGACTTATGTATTGACTAATGATTATGATATATGAATTATTAGATGTGATTTTTAAATATTAATATAATGTTCTCATACCCATGTGTTTGTGTTATCCTTAAATAATAATTGAAATATGTATCATCCTGACCCCAAAATCCTAGAGTCGATGTCTACCACCATTACATTGGCATGATTATAGAGAATTAAATCTTGAAGCACTAAAGAGATTATTAGTCCTGAAAAACTAGATACATACATGAGTATTTTATTAAAAATGAATACACTAATAACAACATAAATTATTATTTCAGGGATATGTTTTCTCCAAGAAGCATATCCTTTCATATCATTCTTAGTACACTTCTTGGATTTATAGGGAAATGAAAAACAATAAGGGTGAGATAAAATTATTCTTAAAGGTTATGTAAAGAATAAGAAATAATTAATTGATGAGAAGAATAAATATGTAAAGGTAATAAAAGAACAAACATGTCATATAATAAATAAAAGGAGAGTGAGTATATAAATATCATGAAAAGGTAAATGAATGAACACACATTCAGTGTAAATAGTTGTATAAGGAATTATCAATATGGAAAGGTAAATAACTGAACACTATGAAATTTAATTAATTAATTAGAAATAAACTGAGTCCATAGATATTTACATGGTTAAAAATCTCATGGATACTAATGAAGGAATAAAATTAATGGAAATTATTATTTATTTGATTATATTTTTCCTAGGTACATGGTTCTTTTACTGTCAATACCTTTCATATGATGTTTTATAACAACTAGGTGAAAATACCACTAAGGCTATGCAACTGAGTCATCCTATGATACTACCAAGGCATCGAGGGGATATTTATAATTTGGCCCCACCTATTCTATGCCTATAAAAATAATTAGTCATATATCAAATAATCTATTTAATTCTGAATAATGTCCCTTATCAAATATTTTTATTGAATTAAAGAAAAATATTTATATAAAATTATTACTTACTAAAATATAATTTAAAGTAGACAACATATGTAAAAATGGTATACAGTTTTGGAAATAATAATATACATTGCATGATAATACAGATATTTAAGATAAATTTTATGTACAATAAAATTTATTATAAGGAAGTGATTGTTTCAAGATAAAGTTAGAAACCAAAAAAGACAGTGATATTTAAATGATAACATTTACCACTTGGTAGTTTTCAATTCAAACCCCCTTGAATGAGATAGTTCAAAGGAAAACGGAAAATACCATAAAGTATGATTTAATATGGATATTAAATGAAAAGACATTAGTATATACACCACATTAATGCGAATTTATTTATAATAACAAATAATTTTCAATTTAATGTAAATTGAGACTAAAGCCCTTTCCACTTGATATGTTTTGAAATATAACCCAATAAAATATATAAAATCAAATGAAACACCAAAAACCATGAAGATAAATATATTGATGAAATAAAATAAAATAGGGGTAGTATATACACTACAAAAATGAAATAAGTGGTGAATATGAAATAAGACTAATCAATGTAAATGTGATAAAGGAATCCCATAGCTTGTGTTTTATTTCTGGTGAATGTACTCTAACTACCTTTATAATGATTTTCATCATGTCACTACCACCAAGCCCAATGGCATTTTTTGAATTTTATTTATTCCCCCTATATAAATGGGTTAAGGGGTAAACTTATATGGCTCGTAATCCCAGATACACATATTCCCAACATATTATTTGTAGTACTAAAAGACATATGTACCCTTATACATGGCCTTGAAGTCCCCATATACTGTCATCACAAGATAGACCATCCCATCACATATATTTTTTTATCAAACTCACACACTTCCCAAGGATACGTAGAAAGAATTTCCCCATGACTGCATGGGTCTTGGTCTTGATGGAAGATTCCATACCCTCTAATATGTCCAAATATGATAGCTCTACAAATCTTGAATATGTTTCTCTGAACCCCATCTGGATCCGAATGGTGGAGGGAATCTCAATATTTTCGTCGATATACCACATGCCTTGTTGTCATGCCACAAAATATCAATTTTTTCCATAATGTCACTATCTTATACCAAAACCATAATAATATTTTAAATATCATATATTATTATTTTATAATAACTTATTACACTTCCATTAATTACCATTCCTTATTTTCATTATTTCGAGTAATAACTGCTTTGTTCTTTGAGTATGTTTTCAATCATTATTTTGTGTTAATATTACATCAATCATGATTTTATCATATAATGAATGCAAGGAATGATTTAATTATCACACACACACACACATATATATATTCATTATATATAAGTATATATATTTATAATAATCCATAATATTTTTAGATAATAAATTAGATGCACCATTCATGGAGACAGTAGTTCGTATGTACGAATGAATGATACTTCCATTTCATTTTTGTACAAAAAAGAATGAAAATTAAATGATATATATATCTATGTATTTTAAATTTCCTATATCTTATTTATTCCATATATGTAACTTATGTTTATTAAAATCATCCTTAATACATTCCATGTAAGTGTGAATAAATCACATCGCTTTGAGGGGGCGATAGTCCACACATCCACAAATGATGTTATCATATTACCAAAATATAAATTATAAATTTATGCATTATATAATAAATATAGAATCATATAGAAATTATAAATATTATATATATCATATATAAACTATAAATACATCATTATTTTCAACCTTTAATGGTTGTAAAAGGAAGAACGAACAACATCGGTTTATGAGGTGGCAGTCTACCATAAACCCAAACAATGATTATGTATCCCATTTTATGGATTTGTGTCAAAATGTAGGTAGAACTCATATAATAATAAAATCTTAGTATATATAAGAAACTACGGTTGTTATATAATCATTATAAATAATGAATTGAAGGGGTCGTGAAGTAAAATGAAATAAAAAAGATCATTGGATAATGTTACTTATTTTTATAGTAGCTCATTTTGGATTATTAGAAAACAAGACAGGTCATCATCAGAACCATAGCATGACTCAGTTCATGGAATGGCCCAAAGGGTGTTACCAATTCTAATGGGATAGAAATAAATACCAGGGTATCAATGTCATGACATGAGACTGATTTATCCAAATTTTAAATCATAAAATAATTAACAATTAAAATAACAGGAATATGGAAATACACAACCAAACAAGACATATATAATTTCCAGATTGAGTTACAAATGTAAAAAAAATCTAAACTAGCTTCAAAATAATGGAAAAACCAAAATCCTACTCAAAAAACCACCACATGGAAAGAGGAGCATCTACCTCAATCCATATCCATAATAACTCACTAAGGAAGACTACTTGCAACCCAAACCACCATCTCCAAACACCATTCCTTTACCTGTATCCAACATAATCTAATTTACTTACGCCTAAAGGCTTATGTAGGAAGTGAGATAATTACCAATAGGTTTCCAACAAACAATATATTTCATGCTATAAATATTATAAGCTAAATAGATTTCCTATTTTATAAAAAGAGAACTAGAAACCTTTCATGGAAAGAAAACTTTAATGAAACCAGATTTAATGAAAAGATTCTTGTTTTTTAAAAAACCAACAAGTCATACTATATGCCAATGGAAAGTGTGACATCACCATATAGAACCATGTCATGGAAAATTCCTCTAAGAACTAGTGAAGAGTGGGACCCTAGAGACATTGTATCTCAATGTAAAGTGGTATAGAAACCAAAAAAATCAACATTCTCATGAACGATCCACTATATAGGAGAGAAATAAAAAAATTAATGGTCTCCAATCATCATAAATATTTAGTTATTATTGTCATTATAAATCATGCTATATGAAACCGGGTTGAAGCCACTTCTGAATCACTGGCATACTAGTCCTAGTCCTCACACCTAGTCACTTAAGATTTCCTTTATACTCAATCAAGTTCTGTATCTCATGTAACACACCACTTCCACATTTCATAAACCAAAAAATGTAATACACCTCAAAATACATCACTTTAAAACCAAAAATCCTCTTTTTAAAATCCAAATCACACCAAGACCATTTTAATATATTATTTTCATCACTTGCCTAAATTAATGAATCATTTTCACACATTATAAAACACCCTTAATGTGGAAAATAAGGAAGTACATGTGAAATACACCCAATTTCATATAGGAAAAACCAATTTCAAACAAAAATTCATATTATATGCTTTCAAAAACCACTTTTACACCACAAATAACAATTATAAAATACTCCAAAATATTCAAGAAAGAATAATAAATTTGTCAAATAACGGTTTATCATGGAATCACCTACTTTGGGTGTTGAAACTCCCGAAATATGGTGAGAAACTTCAACCACAACTTAAAGATGAAATATCAAACCAATAACATCACGAATAAACCCTAAGAACCAAAATTTAACCCTAAAATCAGCTTCAAACCCACTAGAAAATAAGATACCAAATGAAAATGTAAGAAAAACCTAGAAAAGAGGGAGAAAAAAAAGACCCATTTCATGGAGTTTCCATGATGAATTTGAGGAAAAAACCCAAAACATATAGATCCCAAGGGGGGTTGGAGGATGGGAGAGACACACATAAGGTTAGAAATACCAAGTGGGGGAGATATGAAGTGATTTGATGGTAAACATGGAGAGCAGAAAATGGGTAAAATCCACATTTTTAATGACTTAGACATGCCACATGGTTAGTCTGCATGGTTTTTCAAACCATTTGGTGACTGTACAGTTTACACTGTCGACCAAGGACATGCCACACAATTAGCCAAAATGGTTTTAAAAATGTGATCTAAACTTTCAATAATTCTCAGTCCAAAATCCCCACTTGGCCACATGGTTACCTGAGCATGGTGAAATGTTACTACTAATCATGCACCAACATTGCAACAAACACTTTCCACCCATTTTTTCACATTTTTTATGAAAAAATGAAGGAAAATACAAAGGGAAAATGCTAGACTAGAAATAAATAGAAAAATACCTCCAAATTAAATTATAAATGTGATAATTATCCCCACTATGAATACTTTCCATCCACAGAAATTGAACCCAAAACGTGATCAGAAAAACATAATGGGTACTCTTTCTACACCCATGATTTCCACTTCTAAGTATCATTTGTATCTTTACTATGCTTCCAAAGGATACATACCAAAGGAATGAACTTCCCATGAATCACCTTCTATTGGGAATCAACTATTAGAACTGGTCATTTAGATCCCGATAAACCATTCATTATCTCTAACTCTTCCCAATTCAACACATGATATGGTTCCATATTGTAGTTCTTCAATTGGGAGACATGGAACACATCTTGAATTGATGTCAACTAAGAAGGAAAATATTACCGGTATGCCACCATTCCAATCAACTTTGTGATTTTAAAAGGTCTGATATACCTCAGTGTTATATTCTCTTACTTTCCCAAATGATAATGACCTAAATGAGGGGAAACTTTAATGGACACCTGATCACCCAAAGAAAACTGATGATCTCAGCTCCTTTGATGGGCATAAGATTAGTGACAACTCTAAGTTGTCAATAAAAGCTACCTAATCAAGTTGACCTTTTCAGACATCTCTTGCACAAGGCTTGGTCCCAACATTGAGGTCTCACCAACCTCAACCTGAAAAAGAGGATATCGACATGGCCAACCATAGAGAACCTCAAAAGGAACCATTTAAATGTAGTATTGGTAATTATTATTTTAATAAAACTCGACCGATCCCAAATGTATATCTCATGATCTTCCAAAATCCAAGATGCATGTATGAATAATGTCTTCCATAATTTTATTTTCCCACTCAATCTGACCAAATGTTTGAGGATGGTATGCCATACTCATTTTCAACTATGAGACCAATGACTTATGATGAACTTCCCAGAACTAAGAGGTAAAATGGGGGACCCGGTCAGAAATGATTGCTAATGGAACACCATGAAGCCTTACCACCTACTGAATATACAATCATCTTAGCTCATCCAATTTTGCTAAATCATTGATCATAATTAAATGAGATGATTTTTTTAAATGGTCAATTACCACCCAAAAAGCGTTCCTTCAATGAGGTTTATAAGGAAATACAATTATAAAATACATGGAAACCTCATCCCACTTCCATGTAAGAATGGGTAAAAGATGAATCAAACCAAATAGTATTTGATGCTATGCTTTTACCTACTAAAATGTATAGCATCTTGATAAAAAATCAGCTATATCCCACCTCATAAATGGCCAATATTACTATCGATGAACATTATAATGCATATTGTTAGCACCAAAAATGATGAACCATTGAGACTGGTGGCTATCCTTCGTCACCACCTTCCTTAGATATAATGACACCACACAACATCCCTTTAAATGAAGAACTCCCTTGGGGGAAAATGACCAACCAAAAGATGTCTCCCCATGATAAAGAAACATCATAGACTACCATCCTAGCTCATCACCGGGATTGTCTCACTAAATAAGCTCTATAAGAGAAGAGGCCAACTGAACTCTATCCAAGAACGCACCTCCACTATGCTCATTGGTCTCCAAGTGCACCTAGGAAAAGAGCCCCATCATGGTCCACTCATCATTGGACTTCCTCAATACATGTATTGGAACATTCCTTCTGAAGGAATTAGCCACCAAAATACCTTTTACCATGATATAGATGATATCAAAGTCAAACCCCTATAGATACTCGATCCAATGAAATTGCCTCAAGTTCAAATCCATTTTGGAGAAAATGTAGGCTATTATTTTATGTTAAAATAGACCAGAAATTTATACTGAAAAAGATAATGACACCACATCTTTAGGGAATGCATCACCACTACTAACTCCAATTTGTGGGTTGAGTAGTTGTTTTTATGTGGTCAGAGTTGGTGAGAACCATATGCCACCATGTGATCATCTTGAATAAGAATACACCCCAATAACATACCCAAAGCATTATAGTAAACCACATACCACATTCTCAATTCTTGCAAGATCAACAAGAGTATAGTTGTCAACTGCCACTTCATCTCCTCAAAGGATGGCTGACATTTTGGGATCCAATCAATCTTTACCCATATCTGTGTGTGCACTTTCAGGGAAGAAGCAAGCCGAGAGAAATCCATTACAAGGTGCCTGTAATAACCTGCTAGGCCAAGAAATTTTTTGATTTCAAATACATTCTTTAGTTTCCCTCATGACATAACTGCATTTATTTTCTCAAGGTCCACCGAAACCCCTTTCTCTGAGATCACATGGCCCATAAACCATACCTCCTTAATCTAGAATGCACACATTGAAATTTTTTCATTGAGGTGATAATCCCTCAATGTTCCTAGAACGATCTACAAATTATGCTAATGATTTTACTCAGGTCTAGAATAAACAAGGATATCATCCATAAGAAACATAATGATGGAGTTAAGATACTAGTGGAAGACCCTATTCATGATATCCATGAAGACCACTATAGCATTTTTTAATCCAAATGGCATGAACAGATACTCAAAGTTGTCATACCTACTTCAGAAAGACGTTTGTAGAATATCCACCACTCTTACACTAACTTGGTGGTAACCAGAATGAAAGTCTATCTTGGAGAACCACTTGGACCTTTTAATTTGGTAAAACATGCATCAGTTCATGGAAACAGATACTTATTTTTGATGGTTACATTATTTAACTTTCAATAATTGATACAAAAATGGAGATATCTGTCATCCTTATTCACAAACAAGACTGGGGTGGCTCAAGGAGAGATGCTCTCACGAATGAAGCATTTGGATTCTAAATCTTCCAGCTATATCTTAAATTTCCTCATCTTGGTGTGGGATATGAAATATGAGGGAATAGATCTAGGTTTTTTCCTAGTTCCAAATCAATATAAATCTCCACATCCCTCTATGGGGGTAAACCTGAAAAATCATCTGAGAATACCTCTCAGAACTCATCCAATACAATAGGTAATACACCCTTAGTGGTACCTCCATCATCCTCTAGCATGAGTGACAATTATTTAATAATGATATTTTATAACTCTAAGAGTGGAGGTCTAGCATGACCTAACTAAGGATCCCATTCCCCAAGAAAACCCTGTGGACTCTCATCAGGTTCCCTAAAACTAACCCACCACCTATGAAAATCAAAGTGTGCATGGAAGAACACCAACCAACACATTCCAAGGATTACATCAAAAAGTTCATTATCCTAAACAAGGAGATCCCATTCTAGCTCAACCCCTATCACAAAGAGTGCACAAGACGTGTACCTGAGGCCATACTCTTTATTCTTACCCAAAAATGTTACCAACTCCATTACAAAGGACATAAGGTCGGTTGGAAAGATCAATAGGTTCACAATATGGGTAGAGAAAAAAATAAGAAGATTCACAAGTATCAAAAAGATAGATTTTATAGAATATGCAATAAAAATGGTACCTTGAACTATCGAGGGCCCTGTATCTGATCCCACTAGTGCTTGATACACAACATAAAGATGCTTGGTCTCCACCTGAATCTGAACATGACCAATACCTCATGGATCTATCCTAAACTAAATCTGAGTAGAAGAAGATATGGTCTTGTGACCATGACAGTAAAATGGGATCCCACCATCCTAGATAGCTTAGAAGAAGATGACATTCTCCAAGAGGCTATAGATCCTACTAAACTCTAATAAGAATGTGTGGATCTATAGAAACACTGCACGCGTCCCTTCACTCCACATCAATGATAGGATTTGGGAGGATATGTACACATTGGTCGAATGTGCCAATCCTCCCCAAATTGATGGCATAAAATCGACAAGGCATTAGAGGCCATATATGAAGATTTTCTGGAAGTATGGATTGAACTACCACCTCCCTTCACTATGGAATAAAGGCATTTAGCGACGGTTTGGTTTTACATTTCGCATCGTTCTAAACCCCCGCTAGATAGATTGGCGGTGGTTTTGAAAAACCGCCGCGAAATTGTGCGTCGGGAAACTATTCGCGGCGGTTTTTAAAACCGTCATAGAATGTTTCGCGGTGGGTTTTTAGAGGTGGTTTAAACCGCCTCACAATGATTTAGCGGCGGTTTTTTAATTTTTTTTAATTTTTTTTTAACTTTTTTAAATTTTTTTTAAATTTTTTAAATTTTTAATTTATTTATTTTATATATTTATATATAATTATTTATTTATTTATTTTATTTATTTATTTGTTTTATTTATTTTATTTATTTAATATTTATTTATTTATTTATTTTATTTATTTATTTCATTATATATATATATATATATATATATATTTTATTTATTTAATTATTTATTGTATTTATTGTATTTATTTATTTTTTTTATTTTTTTTATTTCATATTTATTTTATTTATTTCATATTTATTTTATTTATTTTATTTATTTTGTATTTATTTTATTTATTTTGTATTTATTTTATTTATTTCGTATTTTATTTGTTTATTTCATATTACTTTATTTACTTTATTTATTCATGCATGGACATCCCACGAACATGCCCATGCACATGCCCATGCACATGCCCTTGCAATATAAAGAAATAATGCATTTGGGGAGATTTGAACCCCTAACGTCTTGCATATTTTCCAAAGACTTTACCACTCTAGTAAGCTCGTCAAGTGGTTAATAAACAGAATTTAATATACTTATATATATTAATTGAAAAAACAACTAATACATAAATAATAGATATAAACTCAATAATAATAAATAAGAAATAAGAAATAAGAAATAAGAAATAAGAAATAAGAAATAAGAAATAAGAAATAAGAAATAAGAAATAAGAAATAAGAAATAAGAAATAATAAATAGTAAATAATAAATAATAAATAATAAATAATAAATAATAAATAATAAATAATAAATAATAAATAATAAATAATAAATAATAAATAATAAATAATAAATAATAAATAATAAATAATAAACAATAAATAATAATTAATATCAATAAATAATAAACAATAAACAATAATAAATAAATAATAATAAACAAATAATAATAAACAAATAATAATAAATAATAAATAATAAATAATAAATAATAATAAATATTAAATAATAATAAACAAATAAAAAAGAATACAGAATAAAGAATAAATAATAAATAATAAATAATAAATAATAATAAATAATAAATAATAATAAATAATAAACAGGAATAAATAATAATAAAGAATAAATAATAATAAAGAATAAATAATAAAAATAAATAATAAATAAATAATAAATAATAAATAATAATAAATATTAAATAATAATAACCTATAACTAATAATAAACAATAAATAATAATAAACAAATAATAAATAATATGTAATCAATAATAAATAATAAATAATAAATAATAAAAAATAATAATAATAAGAAATTATAAATTATAAATTATAAATAAAAAATAAAAAATAAAAAATAAAAAATACCAAATAATAAACAATAAAAAATAAACTATAAATAATAAGTAATAAATAATAAGTAAAAAACAATAAGTAATAAATAATAAATAATATATAATAAAAAACATATAATAAATAATAATAAATAATAATAAATAATAAATACAAAATAAAAAAATATTTAATAATAAATAATAAATAATAAATAACACATAATAAATAAAATATTATTATTAATAAATAACAAATAATAAATAATAAATAATAAATAAATATAAATAATAAATAATAAATAATAAATAAGAAATAAATAAATAATAAATAATAAATAATAAATAATAAATAATAAATAAATATAAATAATAAATAATGAATAACCAATAATAAATAATAAATAAATATAAATAATAAATAATAAATAAATATAAATAATAAATAATAAATAATAAATAATAAATAATAAATAATAAATAATAAATAAATATAAATAATAAATAACCAGTAACGAATATTATTATTATTATTAATATTTCATTATTAGTAATAATAAATAATTAACAATAAATAGTAAATAATAAATAAATATAAATAATAAATAAATATTAATAATAAATAATAAATAAATAATAAATAATAAATAATAAATAAATATAAATAATAAATAATACATAATAAATAATACATAACCAGTAACAAATAATAGATAATAAATAAATTAAAGTATATTATAAATAATAAATAATAAATAATAAAGGAAACACATAAAAAATTATGAAAAGATGTGATAAGGGATGAAAAATCATGAAAACGCATGAAAACGGACAGAGAAGCATATAAAGAATGAGGCATTAGAACGAATGAGAACGCATGAAAACTCATGACAACTCTGGAAAACCCCTTAATAATTCAACATAATCATCATAAGAACCCAAAAAAACCATTGATAGAGATAACAAGTCATGGAAACCCAAATCAACAGTAATACATGGAGCAACCGTTAAAACCTGTCAAAACGGTCATAAAGTGACAAAAACATTGGAGTCACATTAACGGAGATAACTTATGATTCGAGAGTCTGTTTCAGATCCGCGACCTGTCAAATCAAAGATCCTGAAACTATCTTCGACCTGATAGGTGAAAGTGTCCGAATGGACAAGCGGATCAGAATTTATGACCATTTAAAAAAAAGCTGACGGGGAACAGGTGTTAGAAACGAGGCATCGAAAAACATAACAAACCAGATACCCACTAAGAAGGTCATAACTTATGATCCAAGAGTGCATGTGGGTGCCACGACTAGTCAAACTGAAGCTCATGGAACGAGGCATGATCTGGAAGGTGGAGGAGTCCGAACCGACACGCGGATCGAAAGGTAGGTCCATTTGAATACAAGTTCGACGAGACACCAGTGAAGGAAATGGGGTTTTTGAGGCGTTTGGAGGGGTTTTTAGGGTTGAAAAACAAGATAGAAGCTTGATTTTGACAAACTGGTGCGTATCTCTCTTCACTGGCATCGATTTGATATGTGGTAGGGCCCAAACGAACACCCGGAGCGAAAGTTATGGCCGTTTGAATTTGGAGAACTTTTTCCAACTTTCTTATAACTCTCATATCTTCCACACCTTATAACTTCTCATAGTTTTGATTATATGTGCCTCTATATCTCTTCATGAGCTTTGATTTGACTGGTCATGGTGCTCCAACGGATGCCCAGATAACAAGTTATGGTCGTTTTAGTGATTTCAGGGATTCTTGTGTTTTTTTATTTTTTCCTTTCATTTCGAGGTGGTTTTACCCAAACCGCTGCTATTTTGCGGTGGTTTTCTTTAAAAACCACCGCTAATCCTCAAAAAAATTTAAAAAAAAATTAGAAAAAAACATAAAAAAATATAAAAAAATTTAAGGCATTTTACGGCGGTTTAAAAACGGCTGCGAAATCGCGTCCCGAAACACGTTTAGTGGCGATTTTTAAAACTGCCAGGAAAAAACCACCGCTAAATGGCTATTTTCCTATAGTGATCATTCCCATTCTTATCTCACTTCCTCTTATTCTCAGATGAACTTCCAATTCCCATTGATGAAAAATCCCCAGAGGAACTAGACCTACCCATGTAGTAAATTTCCACCATATAAGCTTGAGAAATTACTACAACATAGGTATTTAGTTTGAATAGGAAGACCTAAGAATAGATCTTCGGCCATAAGCCCCTTCCAAAACTCTAAGCCTTCATATGCTCATTGGAAACTATCTCAGGTTAATACCTAAGTAGTTTATCAAAGTGGTTGGCATACTCTATCAATGACTAGTCCCCCAAAATGAGATCCGAAAACTAAAAATACTTAGTATATGCCAAGACCTTAGGGTAATAATTGTCATTAAATACCACCTTGAAGTCCTTCCATATCATCTGCTAATGCATGCCCATCTGGACCACTAAGTCCCACAACCTTGTACTGAGACCTTCTAATAGAAATGAGGTGCATTTCACCCTAACCATTTCAGGTGTGTCAATAAATTTGAACATGAGACCTATATTCTCAATCCATTCCTCCAATTCCTAGGGTTCTGTGCTACCTTAGAAATAAGGGGTTTTGTTCTTGAGAAACTTTTGGGCTTCGTCCTTCTAAGGACTAGGTTCAACTCTTATGGCTGGAGCACGAGCATGACCTGCTCTCTATCACAGAGACTGAACCACCCAAACCATATCTTATACCATCCTTTGATTTAGTTTTGAGGGAGAACTCTCTCTGGCTTGTTCCCACATATTCAAGGGAATTATCTAGGGATACATATTGCAATAAAAAGAAACAACCACAAGAAAAATCAATCGATACAAAATTTCTGAAAATTAACAGTAATAAGAATAAATGTGAAGACATCAAAATTATCCCAAAAAGACAATGACCAAACCGCTTCACCACCACCTAGTTTCCATATATAGTCTGTAGCTTATACGCCCCACCTGGAGGAGAATTCAAACAGAGTTCCTAATATCCTATGGTGACTTGATGTATAGACCCGAAGCCTGATGTACATGGACATTACATTACATTTGCGGAATACTTAGTACATAACAAAAACACACACACGAGGATCGTAATAGTTTAGAGTCTTTGGAAACTCGGAACGTAATCTTCTAATCGTGGTGAAAGATCTTCAATATCTCCCATAAAGATCTTCCCTTTTTTTTACCTAAAACCTTTCTTTATATCCTGGGGAAAATAAAACATAAAAGGGTGATCTCAAATGCTCAGTAAGGTTAAACAAAAGAAAAATCAATCACATCATATTCATAAGAACATAACTTTTGGAAATCTTAACCTGCAAAAGAGAGATAATTTCATAACATGGTATAAATCATGGCAGTGAAATGTAATCACAATAATCATAACATAAAACATGAAACTTTGTGGCATTCACACATAATCATAGATAATAATTTCTTGTTAGTCAAGACTCATTGCCAAGACTATCTTAGTGAACAAAGTCTCTTTCTGAATCGAGTAACCCTCGTTTCAGTCCTGTTTCACTGAACCGGTATAACCTACCATTCCAGCCATGTCTATCTCATGAGATATAAAATCTTTACCCAATGCATTGGAGGGAGATATAGGTCCCACCCATCTTATAATGAATCCTTTCTTATGTGTGCCACATAATCATAAACCATACATCATAGCGTAACCCATGTAATAAAAATGGAATTCTTAAACAACATGACATCATAAAAGAATTCATATAAGATAAAGGAATTCATAAAAATATTTCCATCACAACATAATCAAATCCATGTAATAATAGGGATAAGAACAGAACCCTTTATTATCTTAGATGGAAAATAATTTTGATAAAACACTTGAACTCCATTCTTGAGGAAAATATCCTTTCTTTTTCAAAAACATTTTTCCTTTCTTAACATATCATACAACTTTAAACTAAAAGAAGTTGATTAAAAATAAACTTGAAAACTTATAAAGGAAGCTTCTTGGAAATAATGTTTTAAAAATCCATTCTTGCCGTATAAGTTAAAAAAAACATTCTTCTCGTACTTTTGTCGAAAAAGTCAAAAAGTACCTCATACGAAAAACGACAAAAGAGTCCTTTCATACATATTACTAAAAACTCACCGAAGGGTAAAAATGGATTTAAACAATTGTAGGTGAAAGGAAATAATATTACATATTGATGAAACATGGATGTGGATGATAAAATACACCCCAGTAAATACTTACGAATAAACAATCTCGGATAAAAATGAGATTGTGATATTTCCCTTACCTTAGGTCTGATTTCCTTCGTAAGTGTCCGAACCTCCTGTATAATGATTTAAATAATGTCATTGACTTATTCCAGAATCATACTAATTGTTATGATATCATATATGGTTCACTTATGACTTTATTTTACCCGTTCTTTTGTAAATTCCATGTTAAAGAGCGTTTTGGGTAAAATCGTTTCATTTATCGTGGGTGTTTTGACTTGTTGTTCTTGACATTATTATTACTTATATCATGATTTACTTACTTCTAGAATATAAAATATGATTTATATATCATATATATTCAGTATATATATATATATATATAATAGATAGATAAATGAAATGAAAAACACCGTTCATGGAGACGGTAGTCCGTACGTACGCATGAACGCGGTTTTTCTTTCCTTATTGTCTTGAATGGAAGTAAGTAGATGACATAAATATAAATATAAATACATCCAGTATCATTATTATGTCATATATTTCATTAGTACTTATTATATATACTTTATAATCATTCATGAATGGTTAATCATTGAGAATGAATCTCATCGCATCGTGGAGACGGTAGTCCGTACGTACGCACGAGCGATGATATCGTTCCCATGGTCCTAGAATTGTGTTGAAGTGTATGTATACTATTTCAGTATCAATATCACTTTATAATAATCATATATAGTTACTCATTACACCATTATAACCATCCAATTAAGGTGGTGGTGGAAAATAGATTACACCACGACGTGGAGACGGTATTCCGTATGTACGCACGCGCGGTGATTTCATTTTTCCGTAGGATGGATAGATGGTGAAATAGGGTTGTTTCATACTTATAATAACATATCAGTATATGAGTGATACTGATGTTATTACTTCATAATGAAACAACCTAATAAGAAGAAGTGGAATAAGAAATAAAGATGAAAGAATTGGTAACGGTAATTACCTCTTCTTTGAAGTGCCTCTTTGAGACCTCCTCTTAGGGCACTAAAATTGGTCTTTGAGGAAGACCAGAACCTCTAGGATGTTGCTAGGGAAGTGGAGAAGAGATTTTGGCAGGGTTTGGCCGAGCTTGAGTGCTCAAATTGGTGTGAGGAGGAGGGGGAGGAGGTGCCCTTTTATAAGGGAGGAGAGGGGCACCTTAGGAATATCTCAAAATATTATTTTATATTAAAGACAAAATCAGTTTATAATGGTTCCAAAGGGTCTTATTTCGAAGCTAAAGTGGGTATGGGTCGAAATCCTATCAACCAATAGGATTTAGACAAGTTTAGGTTATAATTTTAACCTTATCAATTAGATTTAACTCTAAGTTAAATAATTTAACTTTTACCGTGTCTTTTTGTTTTCTTACACTATATGGTTAATACACTTACTATAACATGCCAAAAGAACCCCAAATTGTTTATTATTAATATATATATCCTTATCTAAGTCATTTTGCCGAACCTTATATTTTTAGGAATAAAATAACAATTAATAATATAATATTTGATTTAAAAACTATTTTGTGTCAATTTTGACACTATTTGATATATGATTTTTGTGAAAGTCATAACAGAATTGTATGTTCGAACCAAGTTGATTAAATCAACACTAATATATCATAGTAACCTATAAAATTAGTGGAATTCATAAAAAGTCTCAAATTACATTTATTTTGGTGTTTATAACATCAATTATGTCAATATTTCATTAATAAGCTAATTACTGCATCATCATTGTGTCATAAATAAATTAAATTATTTAATGTCTAAAAATTATAAATAAAATACCATCATGTATTAAATCTTTTTAGATTTCTAATGAATATTTATAGTCTAATTTATCTTAAGTATAACCCCATATTAAAAATGATTTACTTATTAAACTTTGATTTTAACTATTTTAACCCTTGTTTAAATAAATTAATAATAAATGTCCTAATCTAATCCATGTGGACCTAAATGGTCATATTTTATTCCTAAGTTTGTTTTTGATCGAATTTCACTTATCCAATAGAATTATGACATGTGTTAGGGTAATAATAATATCATCTTTACCCTTAATTACCCCATTTACTTTTAACCGTGGTAAAAAAAGTAAAAAGTTACTATTCACCAAAAATTATTTTCATCTCATTGAACCACATTTTGGTCCTTGATATTAACCGTGTCTCTCGGATTTTCGAAATTCCATTCACAGAAGCGGTAAAATTAAGTTTTATGCAAAATTCAGTTTTTTAACCTACCACTTAGTGGTTTCACTATTCATCAAAAATTGAAAGTTTTCAGAAAAATACCAAAAATTAGGCCTAAGCTATATTTGATATTATGAACTCAAAAATGATGTCTATTTTACCAAATTCAAAACATATCAGTTGCATTAACTAATTTAAAAATTAATTCCCGTCATCAAAACAAATAGCGTGTTTTTAAGAGATAATAACTATCAAAAGATTGACACTTGTTTATAACTGGTTTAAATGTGAAATTACGTCCAATGTCCAACATTGTATTAAATTGTAAAAATATATTCTAAATATACTTTAAAACCACTCAAATTAATTATTTGTCACTATTAATTATTTCGATTAAAAAAGTTGTTTTTAATTATAATTTAGTAATTTCCACTATTCATCAAAATATGAAAGTTATCCGAAAATTACCAAAATTTCACCTTAGGCTAAATTCGATACTCCTAATCCATAAATGAAGTCCATTTTGAAAAATAAAATTTACAAAATTTCAAAAAGTGGTTATTACTATTCATAACGGCTAGTTTTAATAATTTCTTAATAGCATATCGTTGTTTAGCGAAACTTGGTGTTGTGTACAACACACGCTATCGTGGAAGGTCGCGATTGCGTGTAATTCAAGCCAAGTCAGAGATGTGTGTTGTGAAAGCTCTTTTTGGTGTAGCGTATACCACAAGACATTAATGAAATTAAAAGAATATTTTTCATAAAATCTCGGGGTGTTACATTCTACCCCCCTTAAAATGAATTTCGCCCTCGAAATTCGTCGGGGTTATAAATGGTTTACTATTCAAAAGTTTCTTTAATAGAAACCCATATCGTAAAAAGAAATACCAAAACCAATCTTTAAAAACAAAAGTATGAAACGTAACGGTTACCCAAATAAACTAATCACTGGGTTTCCGCATAGGTGAAAATATGGATATGGAAGAGAAATCTAACCATCATGTTCTGATGGAGAGTGGTAGAGAACATGGATATGGAAAAGACAACAATCACAAATCCATAAATTTGTGATGATCTAAGGTACCATATGATTAATCAGATATAAGAGCACTAGGACAACATTTTTAGTTTTCAAGATCGTTTCCCTAAAGTTGAAGAATTAGAATAAATACTTACTTTATTTTGGTACAATCTCATTGTTGTTTGTGCCTTGAACAATTTCCACTTCATCTCTTAAATAAATGAAGTTGAATTTGTTATTCGTGAAGTGTTAGCAGATCATGTGATAGAATGACGGGTCATTCCATCTGTCTCAAACAAAAGGTTAACAAAAGTTATTAAATATACATAAGTCATTCTATAGTGATATTAATCATATACGGTTCCTAAAATGGACTTATACTTCATATATCATACTGCTTAATATAATAAAACTAGTTTCTACTAAATAGGGACTTCCTGAAGGCCAGTGGTAGGCGATAAAGGCAAGTCGCACTTCGGTTGTGGGTTCGATTTCCATAGCCTTGTCCGACGCGATGGGTTGTCGCCCGTCCTGGAGGTTGTCCTTTTTCTAAAACTACATTACTATAACATCACATAAATAATATCAAAAAAAAAGTTCTATCCTTAAACAATACTAACTTATGTCCAACATAATCCATTCCAACCTTTAGGCTTATCCATAATACTGCAGTCCACTCTCATAATATAGTGAAAACAATTACCAGAGATTTAATACCATCGTTGATCCCCATATATCATAAGATATGTCTTGTTGGTCACATTCTAAACATTCAAAGTATTTAATCATGTATTCTCTTGAATACCCATTGAACCTTAGTGAAAACATGAATGCAGTTAAACGTTAACACTTTCCACATACCAAAATCCTCAAAATTCTTTATAATCAAACCATGATATCACTTAGTCCTTATATCAATCATGAGCTCATGAATACTGTTAAACATTTCATTTTCTCATTTTCCCTTCATTATACGCATATCGTCTTATTTCCAAAAATATCTCAATCACTTTGAATACCACATTAGACCAATACACAAATATTCCAATACTCCATGATACAACATTATTTTGGAATCCCATTACATAAACACTTAATCATTCCACCACATCGTTGTCATATTCAACATCGCCAATAGTGATCGCATGTGACTTCCCTTTATCCTTTGCCTTAAGCGGTTGCTCATGTCGATCATCACTAACCCTTGGATTAGGGCATTTATTGGCATAATGTCCCATCTCCTTGCACTTGAAACATTGAAGTGTTGGTGGTGCGTTCTCTGCAGTGTTTGCTTTATTCAAATCATTAGAAACCCTTTTTCCATTACTTCAACACTCAGCTGCTCGATGACCTTATTTTCCACACTTGAAACATTTTCTAGTCCCTTTAAGACAATCTCCACCATGCTTCTTTCCACACTTTGTGCATAAGGAAACATTCATCTTCTTTTCACCATTATTCTGAGATTTCTCCTTGAACTCCATCTTTCATTTCTTGTCAAAACCATGAGATGGATATGTAACACCAACTTCCATTTCTACCTTGATAGCACAACACACAATTTCTTCATAGCTACTGAAGTCTCTTATAGACAATGCCCTTCGAAGAATTGGTTTTAAGCCACTGAAAAATCGATCAACTTTACTTTCAGGTTGGATGATAATGCCAGATGCATACCTTGCAAGTCTTGTAAAATTCGCTTCGTATATACCAACAGATTCATCATACTTCTGCTTCAGCTCAAGAAACTCCTTTTCCATATTTGTTCGAAGAATACGAGGGAAGTACATACTGAAAAACAAGTTCTTGAACTCGTCCCATTCCATGGACTCAATTTCATCTCTTGGCCTCGTATTCTTGATAAGAATCCACCATTGATCAGCTTCACCTTCCAAACGATATACTGCTAAGATGACTTTATCATGTTCAGAACAGTGAAGAACTGAAAATATCTTTTCAGTGGTACTGATCCATTATTCAGCAACAAGTGGATCAGAAGTCCCACTGAAAGAAGGTGGATGTTGCCTCATGAAGGACTCAATAGAATATTGTTCCCTTCTCTGCTCATTTGGAAGTCCAGAATGATTCATAGCTTGTGTAAGTATAACAATAAGATTTTGCACTCCATCTCCCATAACATTTGTTTGTTCTGGAGGGCAATTATTGCATTGTCCATTGCATTGATCAACATAGTTCCTTCGGGTTCCAACCATCGTCTAAAACCCAAAAAGAATAGTGTGAGAGGAAAAAATAATTCTAGGGAAAACAACATAGTAAAGGGGGATTACCCTTAATATATAACATCTTATGTTAAATTCTAAGATCGTTACAATAGTTCTAGGACTATATCCTATACGTATACTTATCCTTAGGGACATCCCTAGACATACCTTAGAAATATCTCTAGGGATTTCACTAACGTTTTCGCATCCTAGTTTCCAAAGATTGACTAAACCTTTCCTCTGATACCAACTGTAGCGGTCTAGAATTAGTTCTAGTGGACTACAATTGATACCTATCAGGGCACTCCATGGGCGGCTACACCCCCTGGGCGGGAAACACCACCATCCCCAGTGGCAGCCATTTCCTCATGAAGCCCTTGGGCGGAGAGCCATGCTTCGTCCAACGCTCACATGTGAGAGTTCCCAAGGATCAGATACATTCCTACCTCCTTTGCCTCTGATACCAACTTCAGAGACCCGAAGCCTGACGTACATGGACATTACATTACATTTTCAGAATACTTAGTACATAACAAAAACACACACACAAGGATCGTAATAGTTTAGTGTCTTTGGAAACTCGGAACGTAATCTTCTAATCGTGGTGAAAGATCTTCAATATCTCCCATAAAGATCTTCCCTTTTTTTTACCTAAAACCTTTCTTTATATCCTGGGGAAAATAAAACATAATATGGTGAGCTCAAATACTCAGTAAGGGTAAACAAAAGAAAAATCAAACACATCATATTCATAAGAACATAACTTTTGGAAATCTTAACCTGCAAAAGAGAGCATAATTTCATAACATGGGATAAATCATGGCAGTGAAATGTAATCACAATAATCATAACATAAAACATGAAACTTTTTGGCATTCACACATAATCATAGATAATCATTTCTTGTTAGTCAAGACTCATTTCCAAGACTATCTTAGTGGAAAAAGTCCCTTTCTGAATCGAGTAACCCTCGTTTCAGTCCTGTTTCACTGAACCGGTATAACCTACCATTCCAGCCATGTCTATCTCATGAGATATAAAATCTTTACTCAATGCATTGGAGGGAGATATAGGTCCCAACCATCTTATAATGAATCCTTTCTTATGTGTGCCACATAATCATAAACCATACATCATAGCGTAACCCATGTAATAAAAATGGAATTCTTAAACAACATGACATCATAAAATAATTCATATAAGATAAAGGAATTCATAAAAATATTTCCATCACAACATAATCAAATCCATGTAATAATAGGGATAAAAACAGAACCCTTTATTATCTTAGATGGAAAATAATTTTGATAAAACACTTGAACTCCATTCTTGAGGAAAATATCCTTTCTTTTTCAAAAAAATTTTTCCTTTCTTAACATGTCATACAACTTTAAACTAAAAGAAGTTGATTAAAAATAAACTTGAAAACTTGTAAAGTAAGCTTCTTGGAAATAATGTTTTAAAAATCCATTCTTTCCGTATAAGTAAAAAAAAACATTCTTCTCGTACTTTTGTCGAAAAAGTCAAAAAGTACCTCGTACGAAAAACGACAAAAGAGTCCTTTCATACATATTACAAAAAACTCACCGAAGGGTAAAAATAGATTTAAACAATTGTAGGTGGAAGTAAATAATATTACATATTGATGAAACATGGATGTGGATGATAAAATACACCCCAGTAAATACTTACCAATAAACAATCTCGGATAAAAATGAGATTGTGATATTTCCCTTACCTTAGGTCCGATTTGCTTCGTAAGTGTCCGAACCTCCTGTATAATGATTTAAATAATGTCATTGACTTATTACAGAATCATACTAATTGTTATGATATCATATATTGTTCACTTATGACTTTATTTTACCCATTCTTTTGTAAATTCCATGTTAAAGAGCGTTTTGGGTAAAATCGTTTCATTTATCGTGGGTGTTTTGACTTTTTGTTCTTGACATTATTATTACTTATATCATGATTTAATTACTTCCAGAATATAAAATATGATTTATATATCATATATATTTAGTATATATATATATATAATATATAGATAAATGAAATGAAAAACACCGTTCATGGAGACGGTAGTCCGTACGTACGCATGAACGCTGTTTTTCTTTCCTTATTGTCTTGAATGGAAGTAAGTAGATGACATAAATATAAATATAGATACGTCCAGTATCATTATTATGTCATATATTTCATTAGTACTTATTATATATACTTTATAATCATTCATGAATGGTTAATCATTGAGAATGAATCTCATCGCATCGTGGAGACGGTAGTCCGTACGTACGCACGAGCGATGATATCGTTCCCATGGTCCTGGAATTGTGTTGAAGTGTATGTATACTATTTCAGTATCAATATCACTTTATAATAATCATATATAGTTACTCATTACACCATTATACCCATCCAATTAAGGTGGTGGTGGAAAATAGATTACACCACGACGTGGAGACGGTATTCCGTACGTACGCACGCGCGGTGATTTCATTTTTCCGTAGGATGGATAGATGGTGAAATAGGGCTGTTTCATACTTATAATAACATATCAGTATATGAGTGATACTGATGTTATTACTTCATATTGAAACAACCTAATAAGAAGAAGTGGAATAAGAAATAAAGATGAAAGAATTGGTAACGGTAATTACCTCTTCTTTGAAGTGCCTCTTTGAGACCTCCTCTTAGGGCACTAAAATTGGTCTTTGAGGAAGACCAGAACCTCTAGGATGTTGCTAGGGAAGTGGAGAAGAGATTTTGGCAGGGTTTGGACGAGCTTGAGTGCTCAAATTGGTGTGAGGAGGAGGGGGAGGAGGTGCCCTTTTATAAGGGAGGAGAGGGGCACCTTAGGAATATCTCAAAATATTATTTTATATTAAAGTAAAAATCAGTTTATAATGGTTCCAAAGGGTCTTATTTCGAAGCTAAAGTAAGGATGGGTCGAAATACTATCATCCAATAGGATTTAGACAAGTTTAGGTTATTATTTTAACCTTATCAATTAGATTTAACTCTAAGTTAAATAATTTAACTTTTACCGTGTCTTTTTGTTTTCTTACACTATATGGTTAATACACTTACTATAACATGCCAAACGAACCCCAAATTGTTTATTATTAATATATATATCCTTATCTAAGTCATTTGGCCGAACCATAGATTTTTAGGAATAAAATAACAATTAATAATATAATATTTGATTTAAAAACTATTTTGTGTCAATTTTGACACTATTTGATATATGATTTTTGTGAAAGTCATAACAGAATTATATGTTCGAAAAAAGTTGATTAAATCAACACTAATATATCATATTAACCTATAAAATTAGTGTAATTCATAAAAAGTCTCAAATTACATTTATTTTGGTGTTTATAACATCAATTATGTCAATATTTCATTAATAAGCTAATTACTGCATCATCATTGTGTCATAAATAAATTAAATTATTTAATGTCGAAAAATTATAAATAAACTACCATCATGTAGGAAATATTTTTATCTTTCTAATGAATATTTATAGTCGAATTTATCTTAAGTATAACCCCATATTAAAAATGCTTTACTTATTAAACTTTGATTTTAACTATTTTAACCCTTCTTTAAATAAATTAATAATAAATGTCCTAATCTAATCCAAGTGGACCTAAATGGTCATATTTTATTCCTAAGTTTGTTTTTGATCGAATTTAACTTATCCAATAGAATTAGGACATGTGTTAGGGTAATAATAATATCATTTTACCCTTAATTACCCTATTTACTTTTAACCGTGGTAAAAAAAGTAAAAAGTTACTATTCACCAAAAAATTATTTTCATCTCATTGAACCACATTTTAGTCCTTGATATTAACCGTGTCTCTCGGATTTTCGAAATTCCATTCACAGAAGCGGTAAAATTAAGTTTTATGCAAAATTCAGTTTTTTAACCTATCACTTAGTGGTTTCACTATTCATCAAAAATTGAAAGTTTTCAGAAAAATACCAAAAATTAGGCCTAAGCTATATTTGATTTTATTAACTCAAAAATGATGTCTATTTTACCAAATTCAAAACATATCAGTTGCATTAACTAATTTAAAAATTAATTCCCGTCATCAAAACAAATAGCGTGTTTTTAAGAGATAATAACTATCAAAAGATTGTCACTTGTTTATAACTGGTTTAAATGTGAAATTACATCCAATGTCCAACATTGTATTAAATTGTAAAAATATATTCTAAATATACTTTAAAACCACTCAAATTAATTATTTATCACTATTAATTATTTCGATTAAAAAAGTTGTTTTTAATTATAATTTAGTAATTTCCACTATTCATCAAAATATGAAAGTTATCCGAAAATTACCAAAATTTCACCTTAGGCTAAATTCGATACTCCTAATCCATAAATGAATTCCATTTTGAAAAATAAAATTTACAAAATTTCAAAAAGTGGTTATTACTATTCATAACGGCTAGTTTTAATAATATCTTAATAGCATATCGTTGTTTAGCGAAACTTGGTGTTGTGTACAACACACACTATCATGGAAGGTCGCGATTGCGTGAAATTCAAGCCAAGTCAGAGATGTGTGTTGTGAAAGCTCTTTTTGGTGTAGCATATAACACAAGACATTAATGAAATTAAAAGAATATTTTTCATAAAATCTCGGGGTGTTACACTTGAGGTCTGTCACGAGGTGTGATGGATGTGTACCATACTCACAACTAAAACATCAATCCCCAATAGTCCTAGCTCTAGTCTATCTAAACTCATCCCAAATAACATCTCCCAAAAGGAATTTACCTCCTCGGACACCATTTTCTCACAAACCAAGCGGGCTGTCATTAGAACCAGTGCCCGAATCGGTCCATGGAATGGACTAAAGGGCGTTTCCAATCCCCACGAGCTAAAAAAAAGTGTCTGGGAATCACTATCACAACCTGGGAATTATTTTCCTGAATTTATAAACATAAAATAAAATAAATAAAATAAAAGGATTCTGAAAATCTACAACCAAAAAAACCAAACATTATTTCTATATTGGGTTACAAATGTTAAACAAAACCCAAAATGGCGACAATAAAAAGGAGAAACCAAAATCCAACTCACTAACCACCACATGGAAAGAAGACCATCACCCCCAATCCATCTCCACAACATTAAACCAAGGAAGACCATTAGAAACCTGAAACACTATCTCCAAATACCAATCCTTTACCTGTCTCCAACATAATCAATTCTATTAACACCCAATGGTGTATGTCGGGTGTGAGCTCATGCCCAATAAGATTCCACCCAATAAAAGATTCCATGCTATTAAAAATATAAGATAAATAGCTTGCATTTTATATAAAAATTGAACTAGAAAAATTTCAGGTAAAGAAACTTTTATGGAAACCAACATTAAAGAAAACATTCTTTCTTTTGGAATAACTAAGAAGTCATACCGTATGCCAATGGTAAGTGTGATATCAGCATAGGGCACCAAGTCACTGGAAATCCTTATAGGCAGTAGAAAAGGGTGTGACCCTGTAGACATCATATCTCAGTGTAAAGTGGTATATAAACCTCAACAATCCACATTCTCAATCATTTCCACTAGAGAGGAGAAAGATCCAAAATTATTGTGGTATCCAATCATCATCAATATTTAGTTAATGTTATCATCATCAATACAGCTAAGTGAAACCACACTCAAGACACTTCTTAATCACTAGAATATTAGTCCTAGTTTACCCACCTAGTCACCTTGGATTTCCTTTGTGCTCAATCAAGTTCCAAAACTCACCTAACACATGACATCCACATTTCATAAACCAAACAATGCAAGACACCTCAAAAGACACCACTTGCGCACCCAAAATCCTATTTTAAAATCAAACGCATACCAAGACCAATTAAAAATATGATTCTCATCACTTTCATAATTTAATGAATCATTTTTATATATTATAAAACACCCTCAAGGTAGAAAACATGGCTTCACATGTGAAATACACCCAATTTCATATAGAAAAAACTAATTTCAAACCAAATTCATAATAAATCATTTCAAAAACCACCTTTTCACCACACATAATAAACATATGAAACTCTAAAATATTCAATATAGAACAATCATTTCATAAAATAATGGTTAAGCTTGAAATCAACTACCTTATGTGTTGAAACTTTTAGAATCTGGTGTAAAACTTCAACCACAACTCATTAGCACATTAATGATGGAAGATAAAACCTAAAACATTATGAATAAACCCTAATATCAAAGATTATACAATAACATTGGAACCAAAACTACTGGAGATTAAGAACCCCAAATAAATTGGAATAAAACCCTAAAAAAGAGGGAGAAAACAAGAAAGAAGACACTTACATGGAATTTCCTTGAATAATATGAGGGAACAAACCAACCAAAATAGAGACCAATAGAGGGTGGAGGAAGGGGGTGGTGCACCAAGGGCTATAATTCTAAGTGGGGGAGATATGGGGTGATTTGTGGTCAAATATAGAGAGGGGAAAAAGGGTAAAATTCACATTTTTAATGACCTTGACATGCTGCATGGTTAGTATGAATGGTTTTTCAAACCATACAGTGATTGTGTTGTTTCCACTATTTTCCCAGGACATGCGACATGGTTAGCCCACATGGATTACAAACTATGTTCTAACCATGAAATAATCCTTTATCAAAAAACCCCACTACGAAACTTTGTTACAAGGGAAGGGTGCACAATAACTACTAACCGTGCACTAACCATGCACCAAACACTATCCACCTAATCTTTTCACATTTTTCTTCAAAACTCAAGGTAAATACAATGGGAAAAATCTTGACTAAAAAAAAGAAAAATACTGCAAAATAAAATCACGAATGTAACATGGATTATACCAAAATACATGATTGTTTGGATCTATTTCCAAATTTAATCTTCTGAGTTGAGTATGGGGACATTCTGACTTTATTTAGGGTAGGGTTTGAATGTGAAAAAGTGATTTAGAGGAGTGAATAAGTTTTATGGGTCATTACTTTTTTATAGTGGTGGATAAATGTCATTCTTATAATATAAGTAGGTGAAAACTATTGAGAGGACTCCCTTACATTTTATAACTTAAATAATGAACCAAATTAAATAAATGGGATAATATGGTTGAAATATGGAAATCCAATAGGTTATGGATATGTGTATAGGTCATTTTGTCTCTTATTATTAAAGAGTAGTCCCCTGTTAAGCAAAATTTTACCTTAATTGCTATAATTAATTTTAATTATATTCGCTAAAATTTTAGGTCAAAATAATTTAAAATTATTAGAAATTAAAATTATTCTGATTCCAAATATTTGATCCATTTTTTAAAATTCCAAACACCTAAGTGGAAAAAATTAATTTTAAATTAATCCCATAGATAGGACAACAAAGCATATTTTTAAAGTGAATAAGTTCACATGTATTCCAAGTATTTATGTACAATTTTAATGTGAATTAGATTCCAACTACCTAAATTAAATTAATATATTAATAATTTATCTAAATTTAATTTAAAACCAAATTTTAATATAATTTGTCTCTAAAAATAATTTTGAGTTAAAAGAAGTTTTCAATTAATATTCAAAATTTTCACTATTCATTAAAAAAGTAATCTTCTCAGAAAAATAAAAAAAAATCAACCTAAGATAATTTTGATGATCTTCTTTTGAAAATGATATTTATTTGACATATAAAATTTATAAAATTTCCAAAACTTGATTTTAATTATTTTTCTCCATTAAAAGGCAGAAAAATTACCTTTAGAAAAAAATTGCTTCTTATGGGTAAAATTGGGTTAGTTCTTAGTTTATGCCTATAAAATCTAGTAGATGATGGTCAAAATTGTTTTTTTGAATATATAAAATATATATTTCATTAATATCATTATTTACCAAGAAATAATATAATTCATTATGATTAAAAACCTTTCTAATCATAAAACAAATTTCTTTATATTTCATTGTGTTTCATATTAATTTCTAATTATTTAGTAAGATATGAATTCATTTTTTATTTTTGTATACCACATATTTTAATAATGTTGGAAATCCAATTCATAATATCTAATTTAATAGCTAGGTTGTATCTTATTATATTAAATAATAATATTTTAATAATATATTATTGTTCAGTAAAACTTAGTCTTTTGTGTAATGTAAGACATCAAAAACATTTTGTTGTGTGTGTGGAATGATAAAACTGTATTGGGTGAATTGTAAGTGATAACATATTTTAAATTTATTTAAAATATTAAGTATTCCATAAATTCGTGAGATTTTATATTCCTTTATATATTTTCTATTGTTTTTCATACATGTTTTTAAATAAAATTTACTCTTTTATAATTTTCATGATGTTACATTTTCTCCATCATAAATAAATTCCATCCTCACAATTTAAACTCGATCTATGACATATTGGGTTTTTATTTTAAAATTATTATTTTTTGAAATACCACCTCATGATAATAGTTAATAAAATATCATCTTAATAAGATATTATGAGAAGAAAAAAGGTTACATAGAATAAATAATAACTAGGTCCCTAAATAGGATTAC